>VZTY01008205.1:93011-172611 GCA_013400935.1 Turnix velox | reverse complement strand
GAAGGGTCAGGCCCTTCTCTTTGGCCTCTGGCTCTTGGGCTCTTGGGCTCTTGCCCTTCCCTTCATCTTTTTTCAATGGTCAACATCAAGGAAAGACTCTGCCTTTGACCCTGATCCGACCACTCCTGAATCCAGATCCGGCATCCAGCTCCTGACTGAACTGGCCCCAGCCTGGGACTCTCCCTGCATCTGCTGGGGATGTGATCATCATCCTGGGAGCTTGATACAGTTTTGTAAATATTGTATAACTTTTTGTCTTTTCCTTTTAATTTTATCTATTATTTCATTATCTATTAAAGTAGTTTGGAATTTGTCTAAACTCACAAATCTCCTCATTCCTTCCTCTCCTCTCTTCTGAGAGAGGAGGGGGGGGCCATCTGTCACTGGGAGGGGTCTTTTTAGGCCTAACCAGGACAAACAGTACAATTCAGTGGGTAAGATACTACTCTATGTACTATTTGCTTACTCTTTCAATAATGGAGTGAAGTAATACCAACTGCAGCACTAACACTTGGAGTTGTGGATATTTGCCTGAGTCCACTAATTCATTTCACAAAGTCTGTTGAACAGTAATATAATAATAATGACTTTTTGGTATACACAGGAGGACCCATACTTTATTAAGTGTGCAGGGTGGATAGTGAGCAGTTAATGTAATATAAAGTAATGACAGAGTACATAGAATAAAAATAAATACCCTAGTTGCCACATTATCTGCATATTAAATGGGAAATGCCTGATCTGTTGAGGCTTTGTTTATAACAAATACCAGTTAACCACCCCCATAGTATGGCATATGTAGAATGAGCAAAGCCTTATACTAGCTTTCTGTACTAGAGTAGGAAAGTGAGTTGTTCAGGCAAAGGGTGCTACAAACCCATGTAGATGAAAGCAGGTATCAGTATTTGTATCTAATATTTGGGTTAGGATTGTAGATGGCCACCTGTGTGGTAATGACTGACTCATCTTTCAATCTAAGAATTTTTAAATCCACTTTTGTGAACATTTTATCTTTATTTATTCTATGTTTCTCATTGATTATCACATTACACAGCATAGAACATAGGAAAGTTGACTCCATGTCAGTGCTGATCAAAAGCCTTCCTTTTAAAATCAGAATCCTTGCTTTTAATTCAAGAGGATCATATCAGCATCAATTGACAACAACTTATTTTCTGTAACTAGCTCACAACAAGTTCTTCTTGGCTTATCAATGCTAATATATGTAATACATAATTTATCTTTTTTCATTAGGTCTGCTATCATTAGGTAGGTATATCTGTCAGCTGTTCTGTCCACGATTTCATAGTGTAAAGTATTACTATCTTGCTTCTGCTAAAGACTCACAGAATGATTAGTCATTGCATGTTTATTACACTAGAAAGAGACAAGCTATTATATATACATATAATCCTAAGTGTATGTACCAGACTGCCTATAGTATTACAACTGAGAATTACTTTTGTTACTGTGCACCAATTTATGCTTCCACTGATGTTTTCATTATTCATATTTTTACAAAGGAATACCTGTTCTCCAGTCCAAATGCCCTCAAACATCTCTTTCTTAAAATGCAACTTACTGTTAAGATATATATATTAGTAGTATTTTTTCCCATGTCATTCAATAGGTTTTTGGGATTAAGTTCAGTGTGCAAAAATCTGAAAGGGACATGGATAAACTAAACAGTCTCAATGGAGAAGTGTTTATCCTTTGTTTTAGGGGGCAACAATTTGCTCTCACCATCTCTCAAAATATAAAACAAAAAGCAAAGTAAAAATCATCATATCATGGAGTTGGAAGGGACCTTAAAGGGTCATTTAGCCCAACCCCCCCTGCAGTGAGCAGGGGCATCCTGCAGTGAGCAGGTTGCTCAGAGCCTCCTGGAGCCTGGCTTTGAACAAAGACAATACATTCAAATCTGATCTTGGGCAGACACATTCTTTCTACTAAAAAGAAAATACGTCACCATAAATAAATATCAATAAACAGTAGCTGAACACAAAAGAAGCTCCTTTATTAAACAAAAGCTCCTTTATTAAAAAAAAAAATTCAGTAAATGAGAACAAGCAATGAGAACTAAACTGTAACTCCACTGCCAGAAGAGTTAAAATACTTGACATAAATTAAACCTGCCTAATTCTTAAGGGAATTACCTAGTTCTAAGAATTGTTGGTTTAACCTTTCTCTTTCTGATTGCTCTGCTCTTCTGTGTAGTTTAACAATATTTGCTTTGAAGAAGTCAATCTGAGTTACTGCATCTTTCAAGTAACCAAAGGTTCCAAAGGGAAGAAGCTCTGTGAGAGCAGTCTTGTAGTTCTGGAGAGAAGTGTGGTTGGGAACAAAAGATGCTGCAATCCCATTTTAAAAAGGTAGGGATTTGAATCTGAGAAAAATATAAACACATGGCATTTGAAAGAAGTAGTCAAAAGAAGTAGTCAATAGAAGTCAAGATCTATGCAATTTTTTTAAATTGAAAAACAATATTCAATATTACTTCAGAGTCAGCAACAAATATTAATTTGTTTGTGTGCTTATGAAAGTCTCACGTATATCCTAAGCCTTTTGATGGTCACAGGAAAGGATCATAAGCTGTTAATCACAGCTAAGTTTAGTAGCAAAATACTGGAAATAGTTGAATGTATCGTCAAAAAATACTCCCGCTTCAGGTATTTTTTCCTGTCTTTCTTAGCTTTTAAAACTACTGAACTATTAAAATATGCCAACAAATATTAAAGCATTAAGTATAAATCAAATTTTTTTAGAGAATTATTTTAATGGTGAACTGGTGATCACAAGAGGCCCTGTTTAAAAGGAATGATTACATAGATGCAAACTAAGTAGTGTTTTCATAGAATAGAATCATAGAATGGTTTGGGTTGGAAGGGACCTTGAAGATCATCTATTTCCAACCCTCCTGCCATTGGCAGGGAGGCTTCCCACTAGACCAGACTGCTCAGTGCCTCATCCAGCCTGGCCTTAAGCACTTAAAGCAGATGTACTTTGGTTACTCATTATTTAGAAAAGAAACAAACAAACAAGATACTCAACCATGTAAATTATGTAAGAAAATATAAATGCACAAACAGGTTTCCACAGTTTCAGAATGAACAGAGACATGGGGATTAAGTTCTTTTCTTCTGCATATGAGGGCCTTGTATCTTCACGTGGATCATTTAGCATATCCACACTTTGTGTGATTAACCAGCAGAATGGAATAAAATTTAAATTATTCATGATCTTGAGAGTACAAAAAAAATCTGACATCTAGAAAGATAAAGAAGCACAGCAACATTTTACCAAGTCTGCAGACAACAGAACAGATGTCACAGCAGCCAGCAGCAGAACCGATCAAGAAGTCAGAGGGGGGAATGTGCCAAGGGAGCAGACCCAGGCCCAGATGCCAAGACTAGAAAAATTCATCTTTTAACATCTGGTTGTACCAAGCATTCCCCATATGTGGGTATATATATTGGCTTTGGTCCTAGTACACACACACACACACAAAGAAAAAAATTAAAATGAACTGCCAAGAATAAGAAGAAAGTCTGCCAAGTTTGTATAGAAATTCTGTGAATCTGACAACTGCTTTTCTATTTGCAAATGCTCAATATGTCTCAGTGGCAGCTTCGCATGTGTATATGTTTGAGACTGTGAAATAGGTTCCAACCTGTTTGAATAAAATCTTACATAAAACATCTTGCTGGAATTAACTCAGTCTTTCGATAGACCCTAAAATCCCCCCCAAAACAAACAAAAAGCCATAAAAAACCAAACCAACTAAAACAAACAAAAAAACCCTACAAACAAAGTAAAAAAACCCAAAACAAATTAACCTCTGCTAAATAGAGGTTTAAGGGATGCATCACTCATTGGAATTGTGATTGACATTCCAATAAACTTGAACCTCCTCTTGCCTTCCACTACAGGCAACATAAATTAATTCTCAAAGAAATTTGCCTAAGCAAAAAAACGAAGGACCTAAATGTCATCAAATATGATACTTCTAACTACTTCCATACTTTCTAAGTTTTTACTTAATATTTACAAGAAAACATAAACCAAATAGAATCCCCAGGAAAAGTAAATATCTAACTATAACTTATTCAAACTTCTGCTTGGTTACTGGCAAATCTACTAAACACCTTAAATCACAGCATTTGGGACATGAGGTTTTCTGTCAAAAATCTAAGAAATCCTGAAAAATTACCAGCTTAGAGTTCTCTGTCAGAACTGGTTATCATGACAGCATTTTAAAAAGAAACACACTACCCAGATTTTTGTCCTGCATTACAGGTAGTCATCATTGATGGGAGTCTGAAAACAAACCACAGGGATGGACTTGCAGAAAAGACCACGAGCAAAGTTTTAAAGACAGATATTCTGAACAGATGAAAAATTCAAACATCACCCGCTGCTCAGCAGGCATTGTTTTGTTCTAAGTCTTGCTGTGGTCAAAGAAGGACCGCATTTTGTGTAGGAGAGTAGGAAAGTATTGCTCCAGCAGTTAACATTTTAGCCATTTAATACTCCATATTATTGAATTAATAGTAAAAAGTATCAATAACAATAGCACAGTTCAAATTGTGAACACATAAACACTCTTCCTCTGATCTACCTCTTTTCTGATGAGTAGCACTTTTCCGATGTCACCTTGGGTCCTAAGATGGATGAAGTCTTCTTCAAGGAGAGGGAAGTTTCACAGTGAACAAGTCATATTAATACACCATGGCTAGGTGAGGAGTTCCTTACCTCACAGGCCTGGGGGACACTTTGGGCTTTTTTTATTTTAATCACTCTCTGCTTTCTCCTCACTGGGCTCCAGTTCAAAGTAGAAAATCACATGCAGCCTAATTTACAGGGGGTTTGTCTGTTTCTCTGTGACAGCCAAGGAGTGTCAGAGCTTTCCCAGGGCTTCAGGTGCAGCAAGGCAGCAACTCCTTTGAGTTCTAGGTCTGTTGCAATGAGCTCATGCTAAGACAAGCATGAGTAAGACCTCAGAGTCCTGAGTTGTTGAGTTGGAGCTCTGGAATATGAAGGATAATGAGCAGAGTAGGTATTGGGGGTGTTGTTGGATAGGTGGGTTTGGTAACTGGGAGATTTACTTCCAAGCAAATTCCAAATTTGTGCTAAATGCTGATGCAGAGGCATTCTATGTGGGTTAGGAGTATGTGTTTTTATAAAAGTGATTTTAACACTTAGAGTTCAGGCATCTAAATGTTTAGGTCACTTCTGAAAAATACTAAAATATACCTTAGAATAGTTATCGGGTACTTCTGTTTCCTTGCTGCCTGTCAGGCTACATCCCCTGTACAATTTTTAGAATGTTTTCCCAAAGGCACTACTTTGCAGCAGCAGACCCAGTATATTTGCAATTCTCAAGCTGCAAACCCTGACTGAACTGCAAAATGCCATTGCTGATCTGAGCCTTTGTAATTTTTTAATAGCTTTTATGGCTGTAGGCAGATATCTACTCTCAAGTGTTTCCAAGGCAGAGAAGGAGAGTCCAAAGGCCAGAAACACACACATCACCTCTTCCCCTCCTCATAATGAAATGGGGAAAAGGAGATTGAATCTTCAGTTATCTCTTGCATGTGTAGCAGAAAAAGAAAAGTTATATGCCTGCTACAGTCATCCATCCCTGCAGGCACCTTTTGCAGCTCTATTTCAGCAGTCAACAAAGTTATGTGGTTGACTTTAGAGAAAGCAATAACATACATAGCTCAGATTAATATCACATTTGCTATCTAGAATAAATGTGAGGTACTATGTTGAGTAAAGTTTTAATTTCTGATCTTATAAAACATTTAGTCCTGTGGCAAAAGGATGTTATGATCATAAACAAAGGACTTATGTAAAATTAACTGCAAACAGCTCTGAAGAATAAGAGTTTCAGCAGTTGTTTCAGCAGTTAATGGTAAATGATGAAACATTTCAAAACTGAAATTTAAATTTCTTTCCAATTCCATATATCAATAATACTTGTAACATATTTCTTTCAGTATGTACTTTTTAATTACTGAAGAAAATGTGGAAGGTGTACTAATTCCCTCACAAGTCTTTTAGTTTCAACAGCATAATTTCTTGGTTCATTGGTTTACCTTCACAGAAAAAAAAATCCTGAAAAATACATGATTTTGAGAACTACTACACTTGGTGTCTTCAGAGGGGCAGATTGTGTGAAGTTTTTCTATGTTTTTCCAATGCCTTAATTAGAACTAATATTTACCAAGAAATACAATGAATGTTAAGGTTAAACTTTTCACAAATGACACATTTATGTAAGTAGTAGTCAGTATCCAGAGCCCTTCTGGTCTATTAAATTAAGTCAATCTGGTTTAGGGCTGCAGATATTTTTACCGAGACAGAAAAATAAAGACATAGGGCCAATTTTAGGGCCAGGTTTTTTTCAGGCAGTGGATTTCAAATATTCATCTCACCAAACCAAGCCCTTCTTTTGCCTATGTTTTGTCATCATATTCTGTGTGTGAGATAACAGAACTTACTTTACACTTTTTTTCTTAGCTGCAGTTTTTTAACTCCATTTAGCTAAGAGCCATTTAGGAATGACATATTTATGAATCTACAAGTACGGTCAAAAATCCTGGTTCTATCTTGTAGACAGATGTTCAAATTGCCTTAATGTGGTTCACATTATTTGATATCTGCTGTTCTTCTGTTGTTACCTCCTGACTTTGAGATCCACAAATAACTCAAAATTTATGTTCTCATCAGCTAATTTTCATCTATATCTGGTTAAAAATTTTTAAAACATAACATCCCTTGTAAAAGTCGTTGTCTGCAGTCACCAGTGTGGAGCTCCCGGACTTCTACCAAGATCTTACTTATTATCTAACAGAAACTATATTTACTTATCTAAATGGACTACAAAGTTAAGGAATTATCAGTATTTCTTTTAAGATAATTTAAAGTGGATTCTGAAATACTTTGGAAAAGAAAAAGAAATTCACTTTTATCTCTAACTGCAGAGAAAAGAAAAAGGAATATCTATTAACTCCACTTTTGTTCCCTCAAACATTATTAATTCATAATCACAGGAATCCTTCTTAGCCATGGCAGCAACATTTGAATCATATGTAATTCTGACAGCCTAGACATGTAACATAAACTTGTCAAAATTTCCACTTGCACTGATAAATCCCTTAAGTAGCAAGTTTCATTATCCACTTTAGTGCTAAGAGATAAAATGTATTTAACTAACATACAAAAGTTTGACTATTTATGTTTTCTTGATTTCATTTATGCTGCTGCTCAGACTAAGAAATAATTTTCTTTATTATCACAAGCTTTCAAAGAATTGAAAAGTGTGAAAGAAAAATATTCAGTCATGGAGCATATGGGCCTCTCTTCAGAAATATTTTTTATTCAAGTATTTCTTTTATCTTTGCTTTATTTATGTATCAAACATTCACTTCATTAATGATTTTCTCAAGGCCACTTTAAAAGCATCAAATCTTTAATCAAGTAAAACTGAATCTCTACAGTGATTATATAGGAAGTATCAAAGAAGACATTTAGAAGCCCTGACTGATTGCTTGTTCTTATTCCTGATATTGAAAAAGTTGCTTTGCTAGGTGATTTTCATTCCTGTGAATCTTCAAAAATCATAAAAGGTACCTGGGACTGAATAAACCAAAACAGTTTCATGATATGATGCATTCCAAAAAAAGATTTGGAGAAAGAACTTCAATGAGAACAAAACACAGAAGGGCTGTTGAGCTTCCCTCTCTGGAGATGTTCAAAGCCTTCCTGGGCATATTCCTGTTTGACCTGATTAAGGTGTTCCTTCTCCAGCAGTGGGATTAGACTGGATGATCTCTCAAGGTCTCTTCCAATCACTGACGTTCTGTGATTTTGTGAAAAGATAGCTAAATAAATTTCTTTTAATTGCAACATCAGCAAAAATGTCATAAAAAGTATGAATAAAAAAAGGACTATTCTTGAAAAAATTGTTGCACGACTATCACTATGGAAGAACTAAAAAGAAAGCCCACACATCAGAGAAACTGACAGGAGAACACCGGTAGAACATATTTCGAATAAATAGATGGATGAATAGAACTGTCTCTTTCAACAGGTTTGTTACAAATTGTTAACATTTTGATTGAAATATGCTATATGACTAGAAATTCTGAAGAATCTTAGGGGAATTCTTCAATACTATAAACACACTTACGTATTTGTCAAATAAAAAAATTTATGGCATACACTTTGTGTTATTTCTAGTGGAACTTATTTTAATTGTGCTTCCGTCTAGAAAGAAAATGCTAAATATACTTTGATGACATAAACATCCAAAAAAGTTCCTCTCTTTACCATTCTCACTGTCTAGCACTGTGCATAGTACTACACTGGCACTCAATCACATAAGTGGAGAGATTTTTGAGCAGAGGAAACTTCTAACAGTCTATTACCAGCTATCTCAGCAGATGCTTTTAACTAATCTCCACTTATGTCTATGCAAGATAATGGTGTAGATAAAATAATTTTGACCTTTCTTTCTTTCAAAGCAGATCTTTATCACTTTGGATATCTCTTTGGAGCTCATGTATTAACACCTCATTCCCATCATTTTAGATTCATAGCCAAAATAAGTAAGCATCATTCTCCTTGGATTTTTGCTTTTATACTCCACTCTATGGAAAGTAACATATTTTAAGTGACCATTCTTCCTGAAGTGTATGTGACATTGTGGAAGCTGATAAAAAATAGTTCTTCATAATTTTCATGTTATTTAATCATGGAATCATAAAATTGTTTGATTTGGAAGGAAGTGACCTTCAAAAATCCTCAAGTTCACCTCCTCTGCTCTGGACAAGGACCTTCCACTAGATCAGCTTGCTCAAAGACCCATCAACCTGGCACTGAACACTTCAACTGTTAAGGCAACTTTTGCATCATCCTGTCCTAGTAGGAATTATGGAAACAAAAGATGTGACCAAACATTGTGCGAAGCATTCATCACTGTCCTGCATGACATTCTGGTAAACAAAGTGGAAAAGTATGAGTTTGATGGATGGACCACTCTCTGGATAAGGAGCTGGTTGAAAGGTTGCACTCAGGAATCAGTACTGGGACCAGTCCTATTTAACGTCTTTTTTGGAGACGTGGACAGGGGAATTGAGTGCGCCCTCAGGAAGTTTGCAGATGATACCAAGATGTGCGGTACAGTTGATACGACAAAAGGAAGGGATACCATCCAGAGGGACTTAGGCAGGCTTGAGAGGTGGGCTCATGCCAACCTCATGAATTTAAAAAAGGCCGAGTGCAAGGTCCTGCACCTGGGTTGGAGCAATCCCAAGCACAGATATGGGCTGGGTGGAGAGTGTCTTAAGTGCATCCCTGAAGAGAGGGATGTCAGTGGATGAAAAACTCAACATGAGCTGGCAGTGTGCGCTTGCAGCCCAGAAGGCCAAGTGGGGGCTGGATTAAGAGAAGTGTGACCAGCAGGTCAAGAGAGGTGATTTTGCCCCTCTACTTGGCTCTGGTGAGACCCCACCTGGAGTATTGTGTCCAGTTCTGGAGTCCTCAACATAAGAAGGACATTGAACTGTGTCCCAGAGGAGGGCCACAAAGATGATAACAGGGCTGGGGTGCCCCTCTTCTGAGGACAGGCTGAAAAAATTGGTGTTGTTCAGCCTGGAGAAGACAAGACTCAGGGGGGACCTCACAGTAGCTTATCAATACCTGAAGGGAGCCTACAGAACAGCAGGACTCGGAGGCAGGGGTAGGACTTTTTACTCAGATATCTGATGGCAGGTCTTGGACTAACTGATCTAAATTGGAAGAAGGTAGATTCGGGCTAGAAATAAGAAAGAAATTCTTTACTGTGAGGATGGTGGAACACTGGAATAGGTTGCCCAGAGAGGTTGTGAATGTTCCTGTTCTGGAGGTGTTTAAGGCCAGGCTGGACAAGGCACTGAGCAACCTGATCTAGTCGGAGGTGCCCCTTTCTGTGGCAGTGGGATTGGTACTAGATTATCTTTAAGGACCCTTCCAACCCAAGGCATTCTATGATTCTACGATTCTGTTACTTGGAAAATGTAGAGAATTGCACTCAACACATGGAAGTGCTAAATTGAACTTATTCTCAAATCTCAGATCAGAAATAGTTGACTGCAAGAAGTAAATTTTGGAAGTTCATGTTTTAAAAATTAGTTTGTCATGACATCTTTTTCAGAGAATGAAATTATACTCTTCCATAGGAGATGTAATAAAAAACAGATACAGGAGAGTCTAAATACTTAATTTTAATTGCTTACATTTTTCTTTGAACTCTTACTTTGATTACACTGATGCCCTGAAATGCTTGGACAACTTTGTGATTACTTCATTACTTTTCATTGAAAAGCAGGGAAGTGATGGAGGGGAAGAAATATGTAATGAGTTCATTTGAATACTAGAGTATGGTCCATATACAGTCACACTCACATTCTTCCTCCCCCCACGCGTGCAAAGAATTTGGAATCTGCTCCTCAAATAATTTTGCGTCTTTTATTGTTCTACTGTCATTAATTTTTATTCACTACTAATGATTATATGTTTAAGGTAGATAGATGTCAACATTGAGATGCTCACATTCCAACTACTGAAATAGGATTTTCCTCACTTGCAATATACAGAGCAAAAAGAAATTAATTATGCCATAGGCATCCCAGACAGTGAGCTTAGATCCTTCTCATCATTTATATTATGATTATACCACATTATAAGTCTACTGAGATAGACACATTCTTTCATTTTATTTTTGTACGACATATATATGTCCTGAGGATACAGAGATAATCATAGTATGAATGACACAAAGAACGCTTTCCTAGGAATTATTTTTAATATATGCTTTTTAAGCAATTCCCTTTTTTTGTAGATATGTGGGAGGGAGAGTAGCAGAGAAAGTTTGAGGAGATTTTTGTCAGTTATATACACTTCCAGTTTCATAGCATATAAATCCAAGATAATTATTGCCAAGTATTTTATTAAAAGATGAGCACATAAATATTTATATCATGCATAAGAGGATTTGGACTCAGATTTTGTTTTAAATAAATATTGTATCAATAATTATATTAATGGAAACATTTGGATGTTAAATGAAACCATATTCATGCAGATCTAAGTAGTAATCAATTATTTAAATTCATTACTTCAAAGAGAATGTTAGATTTTGGAGCTGGCATGTCATGCATTCTTTTCAGCTTTCCATTAAAAATTCTAAACGTTAAATAAGATGTGCACCCCTTAGAAAGAAATTACAATATTTTCAAAATTAAATGCGACAAATTAGAAAATTATACAACTGAGGTTACTCATGTAGCAGCATGCTTAGTAATGTGATTTTAATTAAATTTTCAACCCACGAGATACCTGATTTCATATTTAGTGAAAAAAAAAAAAGAATAGTGTCCGTCACTATTTTAACCATCTAATATTTAGGTATTGAGTTTTATCTAGACTGCAGGGACCTTTTTCATAGTGAATGGAGAGATATATGTTCCTCTAAAAGGTATTTCATTTTATTGATTTAGAAAGTATTTGATTGCCTTGTGTCATACATGAAAAGAGCTCCTGAATTGTGAATTTCAACAGGATGCAACTGCAGTTACTGGGAGGTGGAGTGTGTGAGTGTCCATAATTGAGCTGAACAGTCAGAACTCTCAGCCTGTCCTTGCGAAGGAGGTGCTCCAAGCTCCTGATCATCCTCATGACCTCCTTGGGACCTTCTCCAACAAATCCGTGTCTGCTTTTTCTGAGGGTTACAGGTGGGATTACTCCAAGTGGGGTAACATGAGAGCAGAGTAGAGGAGCAGAATCACCTCTCTTGACCTGCTCACCAAGACTCTTCTGATACATCCCAGTATACAGTGGACCTTCTGGGGTACAATCAGATGTCTCTGCACATGGAAGAAGCTTGAAACTACATGATTTTGAAGTTCCTTAGAAACCAAACCATTCTACAATTTCTTTTTCTTTGTTTTGATTCAAAAGATTGAATTTTCAACCACATATAAAGACCACCTGTTAAGGTAATTAGTGCACTTTTTGGTTGTAGTAATACATTTTGTATTTTAAAGCAATGGAGTATATGTTGCTGCCAGAAATCAGATGAATTATTACATGAACCTAATGAACTTATTTATTAAGCTTGCCTTTATTTTTCCAAAGTATTATCACTAGTATTCATACAGTGTGATACTTAAACTGAAGCCAAAGAAATATAATTTTGACTGGAAGAATAAATTTTGTTGTAAATCAGTTTCACAAGGAATCTTCCTGAAACTGCTCTTACTGCTTTACACATTTTACACGTGAATCACATGATTGACGCAGGTATTGTAAAGATAAATTTTTGCAAACTGCTAATTTATGTCCTTGCCACATGCTTTGTAATTTACCTTTGCTGCTCTTAGAAAAGATAAAGTAAGATTGATCTTCCTTTTTCACGTAAAGAACTTCACACTCCTCATGCATGTTGAAAGTATACAGTGATTCCCCTTATTCCTTTATGCCAGCTGCTTTTTAATTTGTGAGAATTTTTTAATTTGTCTGAAATATTAATGGGATGAATATTAGTGGAAAAAAAATCCTTGTTTTTTAGAGAAATAAATTACTATGGAGGTTATAACAAAAATGAGGAGAAGAAAAGGAAGATAGCCTTTCTGAAGTACATCTGGAAAGGAGGATGCACTTGCACTGTCTTCCACAGGTATCAGTTCTTTTGTTCAAATGGAAGAGTTTTTATGTGGACAGTAAAAACATAAGGAACAGTACTCAAAGAAGAAACATTTGTGCACTATGTTTTTATGAACCAAGAAAAGTGAGTAAAAAGGTAGAAATACAGAAAATCTAGAAGCTGGAGGAGATCCACTATTGTGATGTTAAGCAAAAGATGCTTTCAGCTTTGAGAAATGGGAGCTAAAAACCCACAAACCTGAAACTTCACGCTGTCAGGCTACTTGAAGTAAAATAAATATTTCGGATCTCCTCCAGGAGGAATGAGTTCCCATTAAAGCCAGGAAAATTGTGAGAAATTCCAGTAATTTATAATTATACTGGAAGCTATTACTTGGCTTTGATCACAAAGCATCAAGGCTGTCTATTCTCTCTCTCTGAAGGCTGATAGACTAAAGATGGGAAAGAAGTAGGGAATAAATCTCCTTTGGTTCTGCTTTGCTTCCACATGTAGCCCTTGCTTTTTCTTTTTTCCCTCTTTCTTCCCCTCCTCTTCCACTAAACTACATTTATGGCTGCCCACAATTCTGGGGGTAGGGTGTTCATCTTATTACCACCCCTTTGTGATACTGAGGGAGCATGGGAGACCATGCATCCGGTGGCCAGCCAAGGTTAACTCATCACAATCAGCAGTTCTTTGAGTTCTCAGAGCATGGCAGAACAGCCTGAGAATGTATCTCAATTTAAGCACAGGATTTATATGCTAGAATATGAGTCAAAGTACTGGTATATTATGTCTTTGCATGCATTTCTAATAGTTAAATAATTTTTCAGAATCTTTTAGTATTTCTCCAAATTATTTCTGCTTTTTCTATGACTACTTTTACCATCAGCAGCTGGTGTACCTTCCCTGCATACCTGGAGTAGAAGTTCAAGTTTATTTTCCTTCAAACAAAGTCACACTCCAAAAACATTTTGCCAGCTGAGCCAGTGTGTTTGAAATAGGGGTTGTTAAAGTCTCGTTAGAAAGAGTATCACTTTGAATCAAAAACCCAATGTAAGTGGCCATAGGGTTTCAGGTGTATTGTTTGTGTTTGTTGCAAGACACAACTCTAGAATCCTTCTTTCAGAGTAAGATAGGTGAAGTAATTGCTATGTAGAATGTATAGGATGAGTTGTATGCCAGAGAATGTAATCTATAAAGCTAAGATGTAAAAAGTACAAACACTAAAAATAGCCAGTGAAAACAGTAAGGAAGGTATGAACTTGATGTCTTTCTTTTTTCACAAACACTTTTTAATGTTTAAAAAGAGTTTCTATTTCCTGACCTGATAGTTGTCTCTGTTACATGAGTCTAAGGATTCTTGTGTTTTCACACCAGTTTCTTTTTAGTATGATGAGTCATTGTAGTTAAAATTCTCAGTATTCATATTTTTGTAATTATCATTGCTGTGTTTCTAAAGGTCAACCTGATGTAGGTAAAATCATTTGGAGATGATATGAGTGGAACCACCAGTGCATGTGACAGTTACTCCTTGAGCATGAGGCACTCTCAAGGATGGATGACAACAAAGCTCATCTTCCCCCTCTCACGGTCTTACATTTGACAGCTTAAAATGTTTTTTCTAAGTAGGTGAGCAGAGTGCTCTGTTTAGTCTCCTATTTTGTTATAACAGCATTTTTAAGTTATATCAACATCTAGAGCATTTCCCGCATGTAATCAGCTTTCACATTTTGTACCTTTTTTTGTTCCTGAAATCCTTTGCACTTTAGACCATTTTCATAAGTTAAATAGCTGCTTGCTTACTCCTTCCCAGAGGGATGAGGGAGAGAACCAGAATTGTGAAAGGGAGAGAATTTGTGGATTGAGATAAAACCAGCTAAACAGGCAAAGCAATTGCCACATATGCAAACGCAGCAAAATAAGGAATTAAGTCACTGCTTCCCATAGGCGGTGTCTTAGAAACTTTTTTTCATCACAAATCCAAAACAGAGACCTATACAAGCTACTAGGAAGAAAGTCAATTCTATCTTATCCAAAACCAACTAGACAGATAGTCTTTTTTTTTTGTTATAGGTAGATGTAATTCCTAATAATATCTTAATTTTTTATATAACAGTATAAAATATAGCTATGCAAAATGTGGCTATTTAGTCATGAAGATAACATAGGATATTTACCATTGAAAAAAATAATACAGAGTACTTATCAGTGTAAAAACAAAATTGTCATTCCAGGAAAAGTTTTAGATATAATAGATAATTACAAAAAAATTAATAGAAATGTAATTTTTAGAATCAGTAATTTCCCATTTATTTTATGGTCTACATATTTACATATGTTTCATAGAAGAAGCTGAACTATTCTGCAACTGAATTGCCTATTATCTGTCCCTCTACACTTTCTAGAAAGCTTTATTCCAACCTTGACATATTGAAAGTCACTAAGATGAAGATAGTCTTATTGAAGTGACAATATATCTTAAACTCTATTTTTCAGTACTAGAATACATGAGGCAGAGAAATTTCGTGGGGAGAAAAACCCCACCTGTAAATGCTAGTTTGGAAGAAATGAATTTCACAGGTTAAAAAATTCTGACTTTTCTAAGCTTGTGATAAGACTTCTTTTTCATAAGCTGGAGTCTACTTTAACCTGAAACTTCAATAAACTTCATTAAAAAAGAAAAACTAAAGGTTGTTTTGTGTTTAAAGTCACTGAAGAAGAAATAATAATGATAGAATTTTTCCAAACCCTGTAATGAAAATAACAAATACTGCTAGATAAAGAAAATAAAATAGATTTTCATTAACAGGGAATTGAAATATCAGACATTAGAAACATGATCTTTCATATGTATGTCTGATAAAAACCTTGCATAACAAGCAAAATGATCTCTAAGTGAAAAGGACTTTTTTTTTTTCAGAAGAAGAAATACACAGCAAGCTAAGTCTGAAGAGGAAGATGCATTGTTAAGCCAAATTGCACTGTAGGGAAACATAAATAAAACCTCTGTCTGTCAGACTCAGAGAAGTCTCAGAGGCTGGAGGCAACTCAAACATAATGGGTATGAGGTCACCGTGACATGATAAGAACATGAGGACTATTTAAAAATAAGATCATATCCAGGCTATTTTTCTTTTTATTTGTTTTAATTTCAATTTTTTTACTATCTGAGCCCATCAAATTGAAATAATGGAGAATTATTCACTTGCATTAGAGACTGAAACTGAGAATTAGTGAACTACCATAGGTGTATAGCATATTAAATTTACCAGTGAGCATGAATGTTTGGTCTATCTTATACATACTCCATTTACTTCAGCACAATATCTAAGAATGTCAGTCTAAAATTTTTATTACTCTCCAGTGAAGTGTTTGCAATCTCTTCTTCCAAGACACAAATGCTTCAAATGACTACATAAATTAACACCAAGAGACAAAAATAATAAAAAACATGCAGCCTGTTGAAATGTGGAAAAAGTGTCTTTTATTTTCTCTAAAATTATTACTGCTGCTGTTCTCTTCTTTAAACTGAGATGTACACAATAAAATACTAGCTATGATTCACAGTAATTTTCCCCAATGTTTTGTACATTTATCTCAAGAAGACAATACTAAGAAATTAGGAGTATGGTAAATTCTACAAATAATTATTAGAGCATTTTGCTCTAACATCAAATAAAGATGTCATCTTATTAATCTGCAGTCTTCTACTTTTGACCACAGAACCTACCTCATCACCAAAATACTTTTTGGTTTATAGAACCATAGTATTGCACAATTGTGGAAGAAAACTTTTGTATAATTGTAAGAAAACTTCATGTGGAAGAAAACTTTTGTATAATTGAGTTCAGTCAGCAGCCTAACTGACAAAAGGCCTAACTAAACCATATATAATCTTACAATCATAGAGTGCATAGAGTTGAAAGGGACATTCAAAGGTCATCTAGTGTCTAAACCTGCCCTGCTCTAGTTTACAACAACTACTTCTCACCCTGTCACTCCAGGCCCTTGCAAACAGACTTTTCCCAGCTTTCTTGCAGGCCACCATTACATATTGGTGAGCTTCTCCCTGGAGCCTTCTATTCTGAACACTGCTGTCTCATATTTAGATGGCAGTTGACAAATAACGCCAAGTTCTTTCCTGCTGTGTAGCTCCCCAGTTGCCCTTTCCCAAGTCCACAGCACTATAGGAGGCTGTTGTGACCTAAGTGAACGACCCAGCAGTTGGTCTTGTTGAACCCCATGTCATTGGCACATCGATCCAGCCTGTCAGATCTCTCTGCAAAACCTTTCTAACCTCAAGTAGAGCAACACTTCTATATAACTTAGTTACTCTGCAAATTTACTGGGGGTGCACTCAATCCCTTCCTCCAAACCACTGGTAAAGACAAAAAAGAGAACTATAACACCACTCCTGGCTTCCCACCAACTGGATATAACTGCATTTACCATAATCCTCTGGGCCCAGACCTCCAGCCAATTTTTAATCCAGCCAGTACTTAGCCCCAAGCCACGTGCAGGTGGTTTCTCCAGAAGAAAGCTGTGGGAATTTGTATCAAAGGCTTTACCGAAGTCCAGATAAACAATATTTACAGCCTTTCCCTCATCCACTCATAAAAGCAAATCAGGTTTGTGAAGCAGAATCTGTCTATCATGAACTCATGCTGATTGGACCTGATCGTCTGGTTGTCCTTCATGGACTACATTATAGCACTCAGGATGATCAAACAAATTTTTTAAAACAAATCGGTAGTTACTTTTAATGTGCTGTCTGTCTTTGTAACATATCCAAAGCATTCTATCTAAACTCTTTTTGAGCACAAACTCAGGAATTATTTTCCCGGTTTTATCTAATTACATGAATAATTGCAGTTTAGTAGTTTTGAATAGTTTGCTTTCAGACTGCACTTTTAATTGAATATATTATTTGTCAGGGAGAAAAGCAGCATGTAAAGTCCTAATCGTAGGGCACACACACAAGGATGGTCAATTAGTGTTTAATTATTTAGTGATGTTTAATGTTACTACAATCAAAGAATATTACCATTTCCTGTGGGAAGATAGATGCTCCTTCACTGAGAGTTCTTTAGGGCAATCTATCCATACACATGCACATGCATACTGAGAACTCTTGCAGGAAACAATACTAAAGAAGCAACAGCATCAAGGGGTCTTTTGTGAGCCTGAATTGATCCAATCTACTCCAGTTTCACTCATAAAGGAAGGTGCAGCTAGAAAAACTCTGATCTAGAAACCTTGATAGGATTTCCCTCCATCTAAATCTGGCATGCTTTGAGATATGAAGTGTGACACATTTTAGTATATTTGGGACTGGTCAGCTAAAGTCTGTGTCACTTCATGTTTCTTTCATGTCTGAGGAAGATTATATTCTTAATTCAGGAAGACTGAGTTTACAGAGGATTAAAGTGTTCTAGCTTCAGATATAATCTTCCAAAAAGTATTTATTTTAATAAAAAAGCACCTCAAGTTTTTGACTGTTTATATATTCATATTGTAAGTTTTATTTTCAGAGATGACTCCCCTCTTTTAGTCTGCAAGAAAAATGATTCTGGATACTATTAAGAGGCAAGATTTGGGGAGACAGAGTCCAGAAAAATAAACAAAAACAACAAAAAAAACCCACCAGTGCAACTGATCCTACAGTTCTTCTAGTAACTGGCTTGGTTGTAGTCTCATATTCTTCCTGTGTCTGTGTCAAACTCTCACAAAACTTAAATAAAAAAGGTCAACACTGATAGTCCAATATTTACCTTCTTTGACCAAGAAAGAGCATATTAAAATTCCTCAAATAAAATAAACATGTGAGATGTGCTTATTTTTCCTCTTACTCCTTATGCTCCACTAATGTCTATCTGTATTTCATGCCCTCTACACACTTCCATAGTATGTCTGAGTTGGAAGTGACCTTCACATGTCATGTATTCTAAGTCCTCTGCAGTACAGAGGGACACCTTCCACAAGATCAGGTTGCTCAGAACCTCATCAAGTCTGGCTTTGAATGCCTTCAGGGATGGGACTTCTACCACCTCTCTGGGCAGCCTCTTCCAGCGCCTCACAGGGAAGAACTTCCTCTTAGTATCTAATTTAAACCTACCCTGCCCTAGTTTAAAACCATGTCCCCTTGTCCTATTGCTAACGGTCCCTGGCAAACAGTACCTCCCCTACGAGCTTTCTTATAAGACCCCTTCTGGTACTGGAAGGGTGCTGTGAGGTCTCATCGGAGCTTCTCAAGGCTTACAGCCCCCTCTCTGTCCTCTGTCAGATCCCCTGACCATCCTTGTGGCCCTTCTCTGGACCCTTTCCAACGTGCCTATATCCTTCTTGTGCTCCACAGCTGGACTCAGTACTCTGGTGGGGTCTCACAAGAGCAGAGTAGAGGGGCAGAATCACCTCACTTGATCTACTAGCTGCAGCTCTTCTGAACTGTTATAACAGCCCACAATGTGGTTGGCCTTCTGGTCTGCAAGCACATATTGTTGGCTCATGTCCAGCTTTTCATCCACCACTGCCCCCAAGTCCTTTTTCATAGAAAGAGAAAATGACATCTCTATGACATCATCCACAGGCTGCAATAATAATGAGAACAGAGATGATACAAGTGCAGCACCCTGCATTTGTCCTTGTTGACTTGAAATTTGCACATGCTCACTTCTCTAGCCAGTCCAGATCCCTTTGGATGACTTCCCGCTCCTCCAGCATATTGACTGCACCATTTTATGCTTGAATTATAACTTTGGACCTTGCATAGTACATATATTTCATATGCTTCCTATTTTTAAAGGGAAATGAGCAATAGGTGATGAAGCATGGAGATTTTTTGCTTGTAAATGTTTTCAGAATTACATTTTCATCATGTTAGTAAAGTTTTGCTGATAATCTTTAGATACTTGTGTTAAAAACTTTCATTGGTGTACTTTAATCATAAATACTGCTGACATTCTATTAACAAATTTAATAGCTAATTGCCTTCACATTTATGATTTTCTAAATATTTTAAATAAAACTTTAAATAAAACAAAAAGGCAAGAAAAAAAGATAGAAAATCAGTTTTACATTCAAAGGTCTTTAGCAAAGAAAATTCACTGGTAATTCTGATAAGATTAGTGCTGAAGCATTAAAAGCAATCTGTGTAAGAAAAATCTGCATCTGAAAATTGAAGATAACTTTAAGGACACATTTTTCAAGAGAATTCAGAGATAATCTACTTCTCCCACATAAACATAAGTTAAACATTTAAACAGTCAGTAAAAGACAACTTATATTGTTTCAGTCATTTGACCTTGAAGGACTGAATCTCACAAATATTTTTAAGATTAAAGTCAGTGAGATTTGTGACAGGACAGAGAACCTGAGGAGTAATTTGCTTTCTAATATGACTTTTAGCACATCAAAGCAGACCAATCTGTTCTTGCAAAATGAAAAGGTAATGTTAAAGACAGATGTGAAAATTAAACTCTTAACTGAGTTTGCCTTTTGAATGTTACACATATGCAGGAAATTTATACTGAAGGCATGTAAAACCACATTAAACTCCCTTTAAAATCCCACTTAAAAATTATATTAGAAATTGTTTGCTATGTGCTTGTTAGGACCATGTTTTGATGCACCCAATTATATTTTTGTAAACTAATCTCATATTCCTAAGCAAATAGCATACCTGTCCTGTCAACGTCTTCCTTATTATACTCCTCCGATTTTTTCCTCACATTTTTCTCATCTTTTATATACAGCTCCAGGATTACTATTTTGTTGTAATCCATAAAAATAGAAACTGCTTTTTTGACCTATAAGCATGTTTGAATGATATTTAATCATTCAATGCTATTAATTTTTTATATCTTAGAGGACAGCCTGTACTGAGTTAAAATGGTTTCACAATGTTATTTTTCATATATAAATCCAGGACTGTCTGTGTAATTTTATTTTGCATATTGTTTTGTTATAAAACTTTAAATTTTTGGGGTTTTGTTTTATTTAATTTTTTTGTTTTTTTAAATAGGACAGCTAATCTATGTACAATCCTCTATTGAAATTACTTTCTGGAATCATGTGACGGGATCATGTCTGGAATTAACATAAATCTTGGCATAGGCAAACCAAACAATTACTGCAGTATTCTGATCCACTTTAATGTTCATACTTATTAACAAAGATTCAGACATAAAATAACCACTAATGAATTGGTGAGGATACATTCACCAAAAATAATACATAGCGCAGTGGTAATAGATTGACATCACAAAGTTCTTAAGATATAGTTCAGCTAAATTTTAAAGGCAGGCTTTTTGACAAAGCTTCCATCTTGCAGATATACTTAATGAAGGAAAGAGTTAATGTTTAAGAGAGAAAATATATGTGAATTTTTGAGAATCTTATTTCAGTTATCTGAAAGGTTTTCAAGGTAGCTGATATTCCATTATATTTTGAAGTCTACTTTATAAGGAAAAACATAGTCTATACATTAATGGCTGTATTTGTGGTGGCTTTCTTTTTAATATCCATAGGGTTTATGAGTACTTCCCTCTCTGGTTTCAAACTCACAATTTCTGGGGGGAGGGGGAAAGAAAAAAAAGAAACCAACATTTATCTTTTCTTGCAACTTTTCTCTTTCTATTAATTTAGTGCAAATTAAATTGTACAACTCTGGATTTACCTAAACCACAGACTTACATTTCCTCTGTTTTACCCACATTCATTGCACAGGGAATACATTGTATGCTCAATTGCTCATGCTTGTACAGAAATTATCAGGAGGTAATTTTATAATTAGAATTTATGGTGAGACAACATGCTTCTGAAACCTCAGGCCTGGTTGGTGAAAACTATGTACTGCAGCCAATTCAAAGCAAACAGAAGGATCTTTCATCTCCACTCAGTTCCTGTTTTCTATGGAAAAAAAATTAAAATTTATGGTTCAGATGAGAGCTGTGATATCACTGGGTGCTAATAAAGGTTATCAGTAAATTAGTTGTAAATTAATTGGTTAGTGAATTTCTATCAGTCTTCATTTTTTTTTTCTTTTTTGGATCACACTTTACATCTTATTTAACTAGGGCTTCCTAATATAAAATATACTTATGATAAGCACTCAGTTCTGCCTGTCTGCCCTTTTCTTCCACTTGAAAACCCTTGGCTATAAAAATTCAGACTGCAGATACAGAGTAGATTTTTAGCTTACGACAATAGAATCCAATTGAGTAACTTGAAACATTAAAATATTTTCAGTATTGAAATTGACAGCTCTTAAAATAATTCTGCTAGACAGAAATTAACAATATCCTAATAGATCTAGCCAAAGTACCATCTAGATCAATCAGCAAACTTCTGAGGCTGCACTCTGTCTTCTCATCCAGGTCACTGACTGCATGCTTAACAGGAATAGACCCAGTACCGGCTTCTGGGGAACACTTCCGAGGTATTCAGAAATTTTCTGTTAATTTTGAAGATTCTTTCTTATGTACAAGTGGAATGTTAGTCTTCTGCAGCTAGGTTATTGATGAATTAATTTTGTTTTCCTCTGAAATTTCCAGTTGCCAATTTTTTCCAAAAATGTATTTAATTTCCTTTGTGTTCCATTCTGCTGTAATAATTACCATCTGATTTTTGATAGTCTGATCAACTTCAATAATCTCTTTACAAAAGCGGGGGGAAAGAAACAAGAGGAGCTAGCAATTTTAAATGCATATTCAGATATCTTCTATGAAATAACACTGTAGTTTTTTTGTACTGAAATTAATTTTTATAACTATTATGATAATCTTTGTGTTCCAGTCAGAAAATTATTCCATTAGGTAAATATTTTTCATCGTGAAAATGTAGAAAGCCAGATTGATGACAAAATCGATTTGGTCAAGTAGTCTTTTGGATGAATACTTGTAATGTTCAGCAAGCACCCACTTCTCAAGGTATTTCAAATTGCTATTGAGATCAGGAGAATAGTTACAGCAAAAGTGCTTATTATGATAGACTGGCTAAATATAGTTATTACAGTTTCAGTAGGAGAGCAAGTCTGCTCCATTTGACTGGTGCTGACTGCATATTGTAGTTGTCTGGAATAATCTACATGAAACTATGAGGAATATAGTACCTTGTATGATGGAAGTAAAAAGCTCCAGTTCCCATGCTACAGGGATATTCTCTTCAATACTTTTTCTGCCCTATTCTTCTCAACGAAGCCATAAGAGGCTGATTTTTTTGGTTTTTTTTAATTAAAGAAGGCATTCAAATAATTATTACCTTAAACTTAGAATGTGTTACTGCTATTGAATTATGATCAGCTATTAGAATTGAAGTATATTATGTAGAAAAATGGAACACTGGGTAGGAAAAGCTACTTTTTTTTCCTTTCTGATCTTAATTCTTGCTGTTTCAAACTATCAAGCTTACATGGACTTCAGAGCAAATTTTCTGTCCTCTGTGGAAAATAATTCTGTTAGCTAAGGAAGAGTGAACAGACATAAACTGCTGTTGAACCTTACGTTAGGAGAAGGCCTTACTAATCTAAGGACAACACCACAAAAAATATCCCAGGTGCTTATCAGCAAATTCAATTACACTAAGAAAAAATGGCTTATAAATGCAAAGGTAAGAAGGAGTTTATATCACTCAGGTATTTTTTTCATAGTTGCCTTTTCATGGATCTTTACCTGAATTTGATGAGACAGGAGTTAAAGGAAACATCAAGTATTCATAGACATTCAACATTTATTAAAAATAATGAAATTGCTCTGCATATAGTAGCTTACCCAGCAGATTGTCACAGCATGTATTCTCATTAGGATGTCTGCTTGAAGCTTAGATTCCTGGCATAAGGCAAAAATGGAATATTCAGGTGATGGAGGCAAGACATGGGTATTCATCATTATACTAAACCGTTTTTTTTTTTTTTTAAAAAAAACCCTCTGAAATCTGCAGATCTTTTATAGTATATACATACTGACAGTTATTTGAGACTGTTTTCAGATATACTTTTTAAAGTCTACTTTAAACTAACCAGTAATTTGCACTCTGGAGACAGCAGTAAAAATAGGATATGTAGAACATTTTGGGAATTGCTATGATACCTATTTGTATGTATTTGAGTTAATGGCTAGCCTGGTGGGGCAACAGAGGCTCTTTGTATCAGTAACTTTTTTTTTCCTGGGAAATCCAATTTCTAAAAGTATACCAGAACCATATAGGGTGAGGAAAAGAATGAACTTGTTAATTACATAAAGGAATTAAATTGATAACTAGGAAGGAAGGAAAGAAGGGCAGCATAAGAATGAAAGAAAGGATGTCCAGCCTTCTCAAGCTGAAGGCTCAGACATAATAAATGAAGGAGCCCATTTCTTATAGCATGATGACACTTCCTATTTTAGATGCCTCTTACCATCACTGCCAAGAAACCTATCCCTGTTTCCACCAAAAACGAATTTACGTGCACAGTTTGATCCTAACTGTGGCAAGGTGACAGATAGCCTGACAGCAACAGCAGCCTAGATAACCCCCTAAGAGCACCACAAGAAAAAAAAAGGGAATCAGTAAAAAAGAAAAAGAAACAAGTATCCAGGAGGAGCATGAAAAATAACAAATAGGACACAGGACCAAGGAGTTTCAGATTCTATATCACTTTCATCTATTTATACCCTGGCTGTACCCCCTAATCTATGTTATAAAAACAATTATGGATCTTCAGATTACATTTTAAGGGAATGATTTTTCCTAAGCAGTTCTAGTCATGGATGCAGACACAGTTGCCCAAGCAGTGCAGGGCCAAAGATAAAGGGTCAGCTGAAGAGAAAAGATGAGTAGAAGCTAATTGTGCTCAATTTTCTTTTGTGTTCAAAAGTAGCTAATATAAACAGCAAGATAGTAAGAGCAAAGTATGTGGAAATGCTTAGAAACTCAGTTTTATAATTCCAGCCAGAGAAGCATTTAAACAAGATTTTTAATTTTTATTATCTTTACTTTGAATTTATTTATTTTCTTTTTCTGACAGAAAAATAACTTTCAGAACTTCATCCCAGCTTTTTTCTGAAAGAGATATGTTTAAGTTTCTTTTTAATGTTAACATGCATGATCTCTGTGCTATTATTTATGTTAGTATTAATGCTTTTGCCTAGGGTATAATTTCTGTATGGGAATGTCACATACACCTTCTACACTCCAATAAAATACCATTCGCATATCTAGTACCAGTGTCTGATGAAATATATAAGGTTTTTAAACTAGACTGTGTAAAATTACTTTCTTTTTAATCAATATAATTTCATACAAAAAGAAACAATCTTATAGCAAGTAGCAAAGCTGACCTAATTTTGATGCAAGAAAATCTATCACAAGGATTTATAGTGCAGTTATGTTTCAATCAACTCAGGAGTTAGCAATTTATAATCTTTTGATCTACTGAAACCCGTCTGGCACAGATCAAAATAACAAAACAAGAACTGCAGGGTACAAAAGTACTCCTTGTAGGAATTAATACAATAAAGAATACACATCATAGAGCTTCATTAAACATTTTAATAAACTCTTTGGAAAAGTGAAAGACAATTCCCCTTGGGTAGTGCAATCTGCTACATAACAAAAAACCTCAAATATTGATTTATGCTTCAAGCTTCAAACTTTTGCTTTTACAGAAAAGCAAAAAATATATTAAGATCTAGTGCTTCAAAAACAGGTAACTCTAGGACTATATTTAAGCTATGGGCTGTGTCACTGTGAAAAATGTTATTAATTCCAGACCTATTCATAACATATGGTAAGGATCTATAGCTGCATTTCAGAGAGTACCTCTGGTTTATAGTCAAATGTGGTGTCTGCATTTCTTGCAGCCTCTCTGGATCAGATTGCGTGCTACTACCTGAGATATCCTATATATTGTCTGTGACCTATATCATTAAAACAATTCTTACTTTTTTGCTATGATTTGCTTCCAAGCTTTCTAAGTGCTGAATGGTCATTGGAAGCTTCACAGTGCTTTTGAAACAGGAAAATGCTTTGTGTCATACAGGATAATTGAACATGCCAGGAATGTTTCGACCTTACTTGAGCACTGAATAATCTGGAAGGAGCCAAATTGGTTGCAGTCATATTCATACTGGTTGATGAGTGCTACCACTGGACTGAACCCGGAGTACATGCACAAAATGGTTGAGTAACTCCCAAAGCTGTCCAGAAGCAATTAATATTTGCACAACCAAGAGACCAGGAACTGTGAGTGAACAAGAACAGTGTAGTTGTCCCTTAAAGATTATCTTCTATTGGGGAGTTCCTGACACTATGAAAGGAAACTGTTGGGAAGCAGATCTACATCCATTTTTGAAAGTTAAACAGTGCAGTGGAATATTTTTTGAGACAGTGATATCTCTGCACTACTAGCTTATTGAAAGAAAATGGCGATATGTGATACATTTTCAGTAAGCTGACTAAAAACTTCTTAAGTCCATATATTGAGAATTTTTAGTGCATTTGGTTTTGATTAAATCCACATATAATTTCCCAGTAGGCATTCTTTTTCTTTGATATGCAAAGTGTCATGGGAGTATAATTATTACTAAAAGTTTTGGAGCATTCCTATGTTAAGATTTTGAAATCTTACAAATTTCTCAGAACAAAAAAAGATACATTTTGGATGTCATATATTTCTACCTAAAGCAGACTCTTATTGTACTCTGTTGTTGACTATTTCTGTTTGAAATAGTCAAAGAATCTAGATATTTAATTGAATAATCTGAATATCTATTTCCAAGGTGAAAATGTTGATATTACCTGCATTTTGTTCTAAGTCTAAATAAATGCGAGGTTTTGTTCAATGCAATCATCTGCCGTCATTTAAATTACTTTCAAAAATTAAGCATGTTTTCATTTAGTATTCTTTCTTCATTAGCAAAAAAGAAAAAATAGAAACCTCTTAAGATTGACACAGAAAACACCTAAGTGACAAGGTTCCTAATTTATTTACCTGTTTGAGCACTTAAAAGATGATAGAATAGATTAATTCAAGTGATAGGAATACTTAGTAGGGATTCAGAAGATCTCATTTACAATTCAGTCCATTAAAAATATACCCACTATGTCTGGATGGGTTGTATCTGAACAGATGAAGATGTATATTCTCTAAACACACCAGAACCAGTCACTTTTTCCTCCTTTAGTGATAATTTTACAATAAAATACATATTATAGTGTAGCAAATTCACAGCTTAAACAAGGTTTTGTGTATGGTTTTCTAAAGTGTTTTGTTTTCTAAGAATGCATGTTTCCTAAAAGATACAGAAGTCAAGGAAATGAGCGTGGGTGTTTACATCCAACTTCATGTTTGAAATTTTTTCAATGGGAACAAAAATTGTGATCAAAACAACAACACTTTATCAAGACATGACAACGAACCTTGAATAGTTGTCCTTGTGATTCTAGTGATTACTACTTCGTGCAGATTGTTATGAAGCTGTCCCCTCAAATTGAATATTGTTTTTACCTATGATTTTAAACCCCTGCAATTTACGGTGTCTGTCAAGACCTATGACTATCTAACATTTCCCTTCTTTAACCCATTAATTAAGGGTTTTATTTTATGATTCAGAATAATTTAAAAAATTTAAATATTGTAATATCAAGCTGTAACTACTAAACAGGTATCATTCAGGAATAAACTTTCTCTACTTGATGAATGATCTTTGTATCTGTGAGTATACAGTAATTTTCAGCTTCAGTATATTATTCCTCAGAGGAAAATCATAGAATCATAGAATAGTTTGGGTTGGAAGGGACCTTAAAGATCATCGAGTTCCAACCCCCCTGCCCATAGGCAGGGACACCTCCCACTAGACCAGGCTGCCCAGTGCCCTGTCCAGCCTAGTCTTGAACCCCTCCAGAGATGGGGCATCCACAACCTCCCTGGGCAACCTGTTCCAGTATTTCACCACCCTCACTGTAAAGAATTTCTTTCTTATGTCTAGTCTAAATCTATCCCCCTCTAATTTATATCCATTGTTTCTAGTCCTCCCATCCGGTATTATGTTAAAAATTCCTTCTCCTGCCTTTCTGTAGGACCCCCTCAGGTACTGAATGAGTCTAGTCTTTTTAAAATATTGACATTCGCTGCATCAATCACTTCTGCAATACTTTAGTCCTTCAAATCAAATTTAATAGATAAAAATTATTTAAGATAACAGCATAAATCTCATTTGGAATTTTAAAAACTTGCTATAAACCAGAAAGGAAGAAGATGGTTGCAACTGATTCTGGGTGGCAATTTAGACAACTTTTTTTTTTTCCCAGATTAGTCTGGTTTTAATAAGGCAAGTAAGATTTCATTATAAATATCAACTCAGCAGTCTCTCAGATCTGTGTTAAAATCTGCATATATTTGTGTTTGATTGGAGTTTTGTCACTACCTATACCAGAAACAATTTACTTCTGGGAGTAAATACCACCTGAAGATACAGATCTTATGTTAGAAATTACAACACTCTGCATTTTGAAACACAGAACCTCAGGTTTTCTGATGCTCTGGATTTCATTTGAGGTTACATTTTTTGTTCAGTGCAAATGAAAGATTTCACTATATTAAGTACCTACAATCCAGTAGTTTGCATTTTCCTTCTGAAATAAAGTGAAGTGGTTATACTATTCCTTATGATACAATGAAAATTCTGGCACTTTCTAGTCAACCTCTCTTCAAAAATATCATTAAATTGTGAAAGTGTGTCCTTGTAAGCAGGTGGGCCAGAATGAGACCTGGTACAGACAGGTGATGCAGTGGATGGAGGAGTTCCTTCTGGGTGATCACCCTTCTTGGACTCATAGCTCTGGAAAACAAGCTGTCACAGGTAGAAGTATGTGTTTTCCTTCACTTCTCATTTCCTCTCTAAGTGCAAAAGTTTTTATTATCCCTTCAATGGGCTATCAGACCTGCAATTCATCAAAGGATAAATATCTCTCATAGCCAGCACTTGGACTATAATTGTAATTCCATCACTGCACATCACCACAACATGGGTATAGAGCACTGACATTTACCTTGCTAAGTTCAGCCATTGAAGAAAAAGGTTTCTGTGTACCTTATTATGAGACAATGACAGAGTACAGTGCATGGAGAATATGTGCAAGTTGTGACAGACTTGCACCTGTGGTAGGGGCAGCATGAAGTATGTGGACTGCAGTGTCTCTTTGAATATCACAAGGGGGATGGCAGATTTGGAAGAAGACAGAAAGATTAACTTGAGGTAATTCAGAAAAGATGAATGGAAAAAACCCATCAACACATGTATTTGAAATATATTTCAAAATTTTTAAAGTTCGCCCTAGCTAGGAATACCATGTTTAGTTTCAATATATATTTATATATATATATACTGCTTGCATTCACTTGTTTGCTCTTGAAATATTTTCAACATCTGCATTTTTTTAAATTTGAAAAATAGTACAAAGAAACATTTTTTATCCCATGAAGGAAATAGATGACAAATATGCCACATGCTCATTTAAGGCTGAGATGTATGTAATTTCTCAACATATACTTTTGCCACTTGAAAGTTAATTAGAAACATGTCTATGTAACCCTTGTAAGTTAATGAGTAATGTTAAATTAGTGTGTTTGGAATAGAACTTTTTCAAAGTATATTCCCAGAATACACATAATATAGGCTTCAGGCCCCAAACACCATCATTTTCATTCTACAGATCTACTCCTGTTACTCTTCTCTTGAGACTAATATAGATCAAGCTTCATCTACTGTTTATAACACTTTGCTGTCCATATTTGATGTGACACACTATTCTACTTTGCCCTCTGTTTCTTGTTCTGTGGAGATCTTTAAAGTCAACATTCAGACTTTTCTGAAAGTACATCATTGCAGACAAAGATTTTTGAGGCAAGAAAAATCCCAAACTAAGAAATTTCACCATTTACTTTCTTGTAGACATACCTTAAAAAAACTAACTTGCTGTATACAACATGTTATTATATTATTTTCATTGAGCACTACCACCTAACTTACTGACAAACTGCACAAAATCTTAATTTACTTCTCAGAAGTATTTAATCTTATATATTAATTTAAAAACCCATTGTTCTCTTTAAATCTAGATACCTGAACTGAATTATCTTTTAAAAGGATGATAGGAAAACAAAATCTTATATATAAGCACAGTACTCATATCATGACTGATATAAAAAATATAGAAGGTGCTCCCTTTTTTTCTTTTCTTCAATACTTGTCTAGAACAATATGATGTAGTGCTCCAGTTCTAAATAGTTAAGTTATTCATGCCCAGTCCTATGTCCATCAAAGTGAACTTCTCTTAAAGAAGTACTTTTCATAATGTGCATAACCAGGTCAGGTAAATTCTACAGTGTAGAGCTAGTTTCCAACTTAAATATTCTGGTTTCAGTACAGTTGATATAATTGAAAGTGACATACACATGTCATTCAGCATGGCAGAAATTTCCTTACTTTTTCATTCTGCAATTTGGAGAGTAAAAGTTTTAATGTCAAGTGATATGTTCAGTAAAGCACATTCAGTAGAAAATATTAGCCTTTTTTGGAAAAAAAAAATGTAATTTTTTTTTATTGCTGTGAAAAAAATATTTAACTTAATTCCTGGGCAGTTCATTCTTCCTCATTGTTTTAGAGGCTGACTTCATATACTCAAGTTTTTATAAATGTTATATTTTCATAGCACAAGACTAAATTATGTTTTTCAAATTACAGTAACATATTATATCCACCAATGTGCTTTATTTCTTGCTAACAAAATGGAAATGAGAAAAAAAAAAGAGAACTGCATGACCAATTCCTTTGCTTTCTGAAACTCATTATATCAACTAATGTGCATATGAAATACCCTATTTAAGTTATTCTGAGAAATTTTGTTATGCATCTAAATCAGATCTGATGTTTTGGAAATCAGTAGATACAAAATATCAGCCGTAAATCACATCTTAATTTATCTTTAGATCCCAAAAGGCGTGAAAACAATTATTAGGTGGAGAACGGGTTTACAGACTTATTCATTATTCAAAGTTCATACTCTTCTTCCATAGGTTAACATTAGCTGTGTAAGTAGCTTCATTTTAAAAACATATTAGGTGAAACTCTAATGAAGACAATCTTTCTGCTGTTGTTCTTTTTGACTTTTCTGTATGAATGCAATATTTCAAAGTCAGTTACTGGAAAAGAATAAAAATTCTTTAAGACACAGAAACTGACACTAGTGGGCACTCTTATTCCACAGTACTTCTGAGAACAGTTATTCAGAAAAAAGGAGATTAAAAAGAAATATGTTTTTAAGCATTATAACCTAGGAATCTGAGAAAATGAGATGGTAGTTTGTCTATCACTTTCTTCATGATGGTTCATTATACAAATGTCAATGTGAGTATTTTTCCTCCTGTTTTAGTTGCCATTTGTATACCAGTACCAAAGGAATGTTAAAATAATTTTAGGACAGGCTAGTAAGCTGAATCAACTTGCTATATGATCAAGAAAATGTCATCTCTAGTGAAAAAAAAGGAGAGGTGCAGGATACCCATGAACACAGCAGGATAAAAAAAAAGTAAATAAACAGGTAAGGAACTCCTTCCTCTGAACAATAACTTCAGTCACTCTGATAAAAGTCACTCGTGGTGAATAAGGGGAAGAAACACAAAAATTGCACTTTCCATTTAAATGTCCATATAAAAATCTCGAATATTCACAATTTAAAAGTTAACAAATACTGCTATGGCATTCCCTCACCATTCTTGTCTTTTGTGCCTTCACAGGATGTTAAATTTCCTTAAGGACCTTCACCAGTATCATGAGATGAGATGATTAAGAGACAGAGACATCTCACTTAAAAGGAAAATCTGAGGCATCTGCAGCTGTTTAGCCTGCGGAAGAGAAGACCTAATAAGATGTCATCCAACTTTATAGATATCTGATGGGAGGGTATAAAGAGGACAGAGACAGATTCTCTTCAGTGGTGCTCACCTGGCAGGACCAAAGGGAATGGACACAAACTGAAACACAGGGAGCTCTGAACATTAGGAAATACTTCTTCTATTGTCACTGTGACTGAGCAGTCTGAGAAAAAAAGAGCCATGAGGGCAGTGGAGTCTCCACCCTTGGGGGGGTTCTAAAGCTGTTGCAGTCCTGGAAATCTGGCTTCGGGGAACCCTAACTGAACTGCAGTGTTGGCTTCTGGCTTCTGGTGGTGCCTTCCAACCTCAACAACTCTCTGATTATTCAATTCTGTTGCTCTCATAATTATTGAGGTACATCAGTTAAGCAAAGATGTGGTATGTAATTCTTGCTTTGCAAAAGGAATGATGCTGAAAGAAGTCAATGATTCTGTTAATGAGGGACATGCATTACAGAGGGGACTTAAAAGCAAAGTTAGTACTTAAAAAGGCATGGAGGAATAGTGGCATAAATGTTGTAATTATTACTGATATTGTTGGAGACAAGACTAATCCCATTGCATTATTCAATTTCTTAAAAAATTGCACTAGAAAATTAGTTTTGCCTGGGCATTTGTTTGGTTTCTTGTAACTGGAACATTGTCTTGATTAACTGTTTAAAAACACTGTAATAAAGAAAAATAATTTTCTCTTCTGTTCTATACTAGGGGAATTTGGACTGGTATAAAGTAGATTGCATTATGTAAATGAACTACTGTGCAAATAATCCTGCCTAATTAAATTTGCAGCTATAAACTATAATTACTTAAACAAATACATCTACACTACTTTTATTGAGTATTGAATATAAAGTAACACTGATAAAAATTCACATCTTAGAAGTATTTGAAAACATTATGACTTGCCTGTACTGTAGCAGTTATCTTTGTTTTCAGATAATTTTTTTCACACAAGGCAAGGCCTTGCTGAAGTTTTACTAATGCTACTTTCTTTGAAGGGTAACAATTAGTTAGGAAAATAGATAGTGACAACATCAGTGAAAACCTACTGATTTCTGTCTCTGTGCCACCTAGAGCAAAGGAACCTCATTAAAAATTATTAAAAATATGTTCCATATGCTGGAACTGGTGTGTTCTGTGCTGTTTATGGAAAGGAACACATTATGTAATAACTTTTGTGCCACGACTCTGAATATCTTCTATGTCAACCTAGAAAAAGATTTTGATTTATCTTTTAACTCTTGAATTGCTTGACTGTTTTCTGATTTTCAAGGCTATGGAATTCAGCAACTTTATTCTACTCTAGACACTTTTAATTTTCTTCAGGAAACATGAGTTGCTAATTGAATATCTAAACTATCTCCTGAAAAAATAGAAAAAATACAGCAGCTTACTAAGACAATCAGAGGTTGACTTTTTATTTCATATGAGATACCTTTAATCATATCTTGGAAGAGGAATTAAAATTATAGTATAACAAAAATCTTTTTTATGGACATAAAATCAACAAGCAATCATTGAAAAAATACCGGATAACACTTGAAGCATTTTATCATTTCTTGGTTATTTCATGCTAGGAAAGGAAGCATTGAAAAGAAAAGCTAACTGCATAAAGCAAATGTTGATGAAAAGAGATGAATTTTACTTCCTAATTAGTTATCCATATGCATATACTCACATGCACAAGCCAGATTACGTAAACTATTATATCCTCTCAATAGGGCTGGATGCAGGCTCACCTAGACCACAACCAAAGGTTAACCTACAAGCATGAGACTTAAAAGCTTGAATGTCACCCCTGAGCCTAAGAACAGAACTTCCAGGTCAGGATGGTAAAGGCAGTCAAGTCAATCATGGCCTATAAGTTAAATAACTTCATCACACTCACACATTACAGAGGGCAAAGAAACAGGTTTCATTAAATGTTGTGACAATTTTATACATTTATAACATTTATCTCTTTGCATTATAATAACATTTAGCAATGGACACAGCCAGAAATCACTGGAGGGCATGGACTTTGTATCCAAGGTAATACCTGATGCATCATAAAATAGGGCATACTCAGCAGATGGTACAAAATTAATTTGCAGTTTTTAATGATGCAGTCACTAATACCGCACTTTGGTGCTGAATTCCTTCATTGTTTTTATAATGCTTTTGTTTTTATTTCCTGTTGCAAACAACCTCAGTGACTACTACTTACTGTATTTATAATCATGATGAGAAAGAACACATTAAAATGAGAGGAATTTTGAAAGATGAAGGTAGTTACCAAATGAAATTAACTCAATTCGTGTTTTTCTAATCCCTGCAGTTTCTAATCCCTATCTACTTAAGTTCATACCTAATGATTCAGCAGCATAAATAATCTAGAGGGTTGTACAGAAAAGGTAACTAAAGTCAAAAAAGTGTGGGTTTTTTTCTGATTATGAAGTTTTGTACTTGCTTTTTATTAGTTTTTAAATTCTTCATTACTCTATCATGAATTAATTTTGCAGCTTATGCATTTAAAAAAATGCATCTTACAATAGCACTAGACAGACAACATAGCCTTTATGGAGAGCGAATTTTCAGGCACTTCTCAGAATGGTCCTTCTTTTCTTTAAAGTTTTAGATCAAGATGCAACTTGTGGACAAAGCTTTTATGCCTGACAATGATATGAATAAGCAAATCATTTTAATCAAACAGAATTAATTTTTGGAAGACCCCATAGTCATAACAAGGTGAGACTGAGTTGCCCAGAGCAGGTGAACAAAGAGAAGATCAGTGGCAGGTGGAAGAAATTTACTTCCAGCAGGCTTGTGCAATGACCAGTGCTAGTTGGACATTCAGCAGGCTTGCACAGTGGGCATTTGATAGCTGGACACACTCTCAAATACAGAAGGCCATTGGCACCTGAACTTTTTTGCTACCAAAAGACTTTGTAGCAATTGCCTGAACACCTTTACAATGAGCACTTCTATGCAGAAACATTTATTTTAAATAAAATCTTCTTTAAAAAACCCAAAACATAACTGAGTTATCAGTACTCCTTTAGAATTGGCATATATGAACACTTGAAAATAATTTGAGAATTCCATGGAAAGGTGACTGCGTGTGACAGGGCTGGCCCCTGAGATTGCTTCTGCAGCAATTACTCAGTGCTCAATAGAGAAGAGTAATTACTGATAAAACTCCCTCTTCCAAATAGCATATACACACATTGTTCTTGAGCCTTTCACAGCTGTCTTGACTAGCTACCTTTAGCTGGTACATGCATTAACTAGAGGTGATAATGAGAATGGAGCAAAGAAGGGTACAAAGCATGTTTGTTACCATGTATTTCTTCCTGTGCTTTGTGTATTCCTTAGCTCTTATCATTTATGTTACCAGTTAAAAAAAGGATGTTTTCAAAGGGTTGTCATGAAAGCACAAAGGCAAAGGCTTTGTCTATGACTTCTCTTAAGAATTTCTGTTAACAATTTCTGTTAAGCATGTAGGAAAGATAATCTGATGAATGCTATTACTTTGTATTGAGATCATTATGCCTTACTTTCTCATGGGACTAAGAGCCACAGGTAAATTCAGAGAGTGTAGAAATGAGACTGATTTGTGGAAATTTGTTCAAATGATGCCTGCAAGTTTGAGATCTCTAAAGCTGAGGGTGGCAAGCATGCAGGATAAGATCTAAATGACACACATATCTTGATATTAATAAATTCAGAATCTAGTTTAACAGAAAGCAAAATGCAGAACTTGACTCTAGAATCGCACATATTTCTGTTACAGTGTTACATAGAAATAGTTTCTCGTAAAACGGGATTTGTACTATGGAAAAAGAATTATATCTTCAGAAAGCCCTCTGTTAATTTAGGAACTCTCAATTTCATCAGTTAAGTATGACATCCCCAGGCATTCCATTGGGAAAGGGTACCCTCCAAAACTGGGCGTTTGTCATTTATAGAATGGTATGAATAGTATTTTATAAAATCCAGAGGGTCCTGGACAGGCTACCAAGGTAGGCCTTGCAAACCTCATGAAGTCCAGCAGAGACAAGTATAGGATGCTGCACTTGTGCTAGGCCAGTCTTCATCATGAATACAGACTGGGAGGCGATGTGATAAAGAAAAGCTCTGTGGAAAAGGACTTAGAGGTACTGGTGAATGAAAAGCTAAACATGAGCCAACAGTGTACGCTTGCAGCCCAGAAGGCCATCTATATCCTGGGCTGCATCAGAAGAGTTGAGGACAGCAGATTGACAGAGATTATTTTTTCCCTTTGCTCTGCCCTCATGAGCAAAGTACTGTATCCAGGGTGCCAGGGTGATCAGGGGATTGGAGCTGAGCCACTTCGGGCTTTTCAGCCTGGAAAAAAAAAATTGTTCCAGGAGGATCTCATAGCAGCCTCCCACTCTCTGGAGGGAGCCTACAAGAAAGCTGGGGAGGGACTGTGTGCCAGAGTATGTAGCAAGAGGACAAGGGGTAATGGTTTTAAACTAGGGTAGAGCAGGTTTGAATTAGCAGTTAGGAAATTTTTCAACATGAGGGTGGTGAAGCACTGGAACTTACTCCCCAGAGAGGTGATGGGGGCCCTGTACCTGGAGATATTCAAGGCCAGTCACTGAGAAACCTGATCCAGCACAAGATGTCCCTGCTTATTGCCAAAGGTTTGGCCTAGGAAAATTTTGAAGGTCCCTTGCAACTCAACAAATTCTGTGATTCTACAGAATGATTAGAGTTGGAAGTGGCCGTCAAGATCATCTAGTTCAAATCTAACTCCCATTAGATCAGGCTACTCTAAGTCCCTTCCAGCCTGTCCTTCAGCTCTTTCATGGATGCAGCATCCCATCCACAGCTTATTTGGGCAACTTCATTCAGTGTCTTACCTTAGACTGAAGGATTTAAAGAAAATAACAGAAAAGATGACTGAATAAAGACAAGTCTTTAAGAGCTTTAGGGGAAGTGAGAAAAATGGGGATAACGCATTAACTCTTTTTCATATGAATAAAGTAAGATTTACATCTGCCCTTAAGTTCTGTGGTGAGTGGAATTAAGATCCTTGGTACTGTGCTTGCACCAGCTTGCTTTCCATCCTTTCTTCTTTTCCTCTGTCTGTCTTTCCTCCTTTTTTCATATATAAAACCCCCACGTATATGTGAGGAAAATCTTACACTGATTTTCATGAAGACTTGACCAGTTACTTGTGTTAACAGAAAGAGGCTATCATAAAAGTACTATTTTGGGCAGTACCAGCAACGAATATAAAACTGTTCTAAAACCTGAACTGTGTGTGGAGAATATTAAATGGCTGCATCTGCGATACAAAACAAGATTCCAGAAAGCAAGTACACTGGAAATGTTTCCCAGTTTAGGATTATCAAAAACAACCTGCTCTTCTCCTCTCCTACTAGGTACTGGCATTGTCTGCTGAAGGAGGTCACAGTATTATGCCCAGGAAGTGTTATAGTCACGGGTTCCCATTCTAAGTTTGTCATACACATCATAAGCTAGCACAGAGAGCAGCCACTTGATACAGAAACATTTGAGACTGACAGAAGATCAAATACTCTTGTTTATTGCTAAGCTACTGCCCAAAAGCTGACTTTTACTGTTTAACCCTTGCAGTTTCACATCTGAATTTCTGCTTTATCCTGCAATGCCTTTGAGTCAGCGGATTGCTGGGATGAAACCAGGGAATGACACAAGATGTACTCATGAGCTTCATCTTTAGCCTTAGTGACAGAAGTGTAAAGAGTTAAGAAAGGGGGTTATGGAATTATTGCATGACTTTTCAACAGCATTAAGGTTGTCAAAGATGCCTTTTTTGCCTTTTCTGCGCCTGGGATTTGCCTTTGGTTACTTAATTTGGCTGTATGCTTCTGTGTGTGACTAAAATTTCTTGCAAATACCTGTAACAGTCTCAGAAAAGAGTATAATACTATTAGAAAATAATAAAGTAATCCTTGTGCTGCTATATACATTTATTTTGTTCATGATGGTCCAAGAGTTACCTAATTTTTTGAAAGTTTTCACTTGATAATTGTTGAAACACTGACATTTTCATTCTCAGAAATAAATAGACAGTAACATATTTAGCAGAAGGAAAGATTACCACTTTCATGTTTTGCAGTGAAAGCAATGTTTTAGAGCTTTAGTAATTCTTCAAGGAAGGAAAAAAGAAAAGAAATTATGATTACTACTGTATATCACAATGTATACCTCTTTCTTTTTCCTGCTACTTTGGAAATTTTGAGAATGTCTAACTTAATGGATTGATGACATCTCTTCACATCTATTTAGAAATGTCTCTAATCTTGCAGTGATATATATATTGCTCCAGCTAGAATCAATGGTAGAGACCAGGGATTTCCCTTCCCCTCCTCCTCTTTTGTTATTATTTTTTATTTAATGTGTAGCTTAATGGCCTGTGAGAAACAAATTGTCTGGAAGCATTTTACAAAGCCAAGCACTCAGAAATTTATAAGCAACGTGGGCACTACTTGAAACAAATAGTCAATGCTATTTGCTGAGAGGTGCAATGAAAACTTTTGAGAAGGCCTATTGGAATGGATTGCTTGTTGAATCCATTGCGGAATTTGTCCTTTTGCCTTGAATGTTTTAATGATGTGATTCTAATTTAAAATATAACACTAGCTATGAATTTCTCTTTGAGTACTACTTATTCTTTGAATAATAGCAAAAAAGACAAAATTAAGCTGGTTATGTTTGTTTTCCCAAGTAAAGTTATACAATTTAATAAATAAACCAACAAACCAGTGTTTAATATATTTTAGCATTTTGATTTGGTTTTTTAAATACCAGTAAACAGAGAGAATAATAAAATGTGGGTTAAACACAAAACCAAATAACTTCTCTAAAGCAGAGTTCATTAGTTACAGTCAGTTTTAGAGAAACAGTAATAGAATCTAATTTAAACTTTAAAGGACTTTTGCAATTGAATCTTAGTATTTATGTAATAAGAACTTTTTAATTAAAAAAATTCTTTCTAATTACAGAAAATTTTAATTATGACATGAGTACAGAAACAGAGATGGAGTTATTTATTTCATTCTTTCAAAAAAGATGTAAAGAGCTGCATCAAGAACAACTTGGGATTTTTGCATTTTCTGATGTATCAAATGGGAATGCTCACTCATTGTCTTTGCAGCATGCAGCTATAGGTGTTCTGTACATCCCTTTTGTTATACAAGTTTGCTAGCTGGCTTTTATTCAGGCTCTATATCAATTTGCTGCATGTGGAGAGGGGAGGAGAGTAAAGATTACCTTGATCCAGATGACATGTCCTTTCGTTATCTTCAGATGATAAAGCTGGTTTTGTATCTCAAAAGCTCAAGTGAAGGGGTAAAATAGGTATACTAGACTTGGAAACTGATGAACATTACTAAATCCTATTTAATGAACATTTAGGGTGATGCATTTATAAGTAAATATCAGCTCTTCATGTGTCTGTATCCTTTTATTGTCATTTCTAGTGACCTGCTGTACTGGGTCTGTCTGGGATGGAATTAATTTGTTTCATAGTAGTGTGTGGTGCTATATTTTGGATTAGTAATGAAAATAGCATTGGTAACACATCAACATTTTAACTATTTCTTAGCAGTGCTTGCATCATGTCAAGGCTTTCTCTGTTTCTCAGGCTGACCCCACCAGGAAGCGGGCTGGGGTTGCACAAGCTGGAATAGGACACAGGTGGGATAGTTGACTCCAACTGATCAAAGAAATGCCCCATACCATATAAAATCATAGAACCATTTGTATTGGAAGAGACCTTAAAGATCATCTAGTTTCAAACATATGCCCCATTCTACCAAACTAGATTGTCTGAAGCCCCTTCCAACCTGGCCTTTAGTGCTTCCAATGTGTGATAATGTGCTCAGTAAAAAAACCTCAGAGGAGGAAAGGGGGACCCAGTTATTGCCTTGGTATTCCGAGGTAGGTGATACTCTGCTTTCCTGGAAATGGCTATGTAACTGTAAGGTTTTGGGGATTCGCAAATGACAGGCAATTAGCCCAAGTCTTAAACACACAGAGACTTTATTACATGGCTAAGCTGATTTCTTAGCTTCCTAACCCACAAACAAACAAATCCATATGAGATAAGTCAGACTGGTGGGGTTAAGGCTTATGCATCCCTGCAGGCTGGGGTGAGTCCTCCAGAATCCAGAGCTCTGGGGTTGGCAAGCATCCCTCTGCAGGTGTGCTCTGAGACAGAGTGGTCCGAAATGGAAGGAAAGGCAGCTCTGCTTCTTCCCTCTTTCTTCTTTCTTCCTCCTCTTCGGCCTTTCTTTGGCCCAGTAGCTCTGGGGCTCAGTTTTTATCCCCATCCCAGCGTGTGGGGCCTGCACATGCCCGGACCATGGGATCCAGGAGCAGATATTTCGCAGAGTGCTGCTCATGCTGGCAGGCATGCACCACCCTAACCATGGGGGTTGCTTTCCCATCAGGGTGCCTGTATTCTCTAATCTTCACTGAAGACTAGCTGCAACCTATTCTTGCTATTTGCTGGGCTTGTACCTCCCTCTTATCAGCTTTTTGGGGCTCCAAGGCTCATTCCCAGTAAACATTAGGGCTAGAGAAGAAGAGTATCCTAACCCCACAAACTAGTAAAGAAATCAAAGGAAACAAAATGATAGTAATTTTCCATCCCCAGTACAGGCCTAACACTAGGTGCCTGATGGGAAGTAGTGACTGAAAGCCCTTATTTTACTTTTGTTTGCATGCACATCCATTAAAAGTGCATACATACTGATTTACATTTATCTCAACCCATAAGTTTTCTCTCTTTTACCCTTCTCATTCTCTCCCCAGTTCCGCTGGGAGAGTAGTCTAGTGAGAACCTGGTTAAGTGCTTAGCTGCTGGCTAAAGTCAACCCAGCAGACTACCCATAAGACTTGTGTTGAGTTGCAAGGTCCTGGAGCTGAGGCCTGTCATTCTTGGTCTGCTTGACTTACTGAAAACGAAAGATAAAGAGATGGGAGATGATAGGAAATTACAAAAGAGGACATACAAGGTTTTTAAGAGTTTTCTTCCCTGTTAAAAGAGCAAAAGCTGTACCTATTTGTTGTCTGTTATTAAATTGGGCAAGTGGTATTCTTTCTTTTTCCCCATAAGCACTTTTTTTCCTGAAAGGTTGCAGTAAAAATTTTTTCTTTGATATTGGGTTCAATAATTTAATGGAAACCGCCTAGGCTAAGTTTTCTCATGAAATACTTGAAAGTTTGCACTAACTTTCAGAGGTGAATTCAGTTCTACAAAGGAAATGAATTTAAAACTGCCTCCATTACTCTTTTTGTATGTTATGAAATTGCAGCTTTACCAATATGCAAATACAATTTTGAAATGGATTCTACTATAATACTAATTTCAAATACTTTGTATCAAATAATATCCAACCAGGAAATCTGACTAATCTTCGAACATATTTTCTGAGATGATCACTTTGACATAAATAAGATAGCCCTTATGAATGAGAGCAATGATGACTTCCAGTATTAATATTTATTTATATTTATCACCTGGTGCAATTTTCCAAATATCCAAGTAAAAGATCACAGTAAATAGTCAAAGAGCAGAAATAAGTTTTTCAGAGAGCTCTTGTCATTGAGTCCTACTGTTAAGAGCCTGCCTCCATCCTCTTTGCATGCTCACTTCATGTATTTATATGAATTTATAAGATCCCTCCTGTGTCTGCTTTTCTTCAGAATGAACATTACCAGTTGTCTCATCCTATCACAGAATCACAGAATATCAGGGACTGGAAAGGACCTCAAAAGACCTAGTCCAATCCTCCTGCCAGAGCAGGAAGACCTAGATCAGGTCAAGCATCTTTCCTCATAGGAGGGATGTTCCAGTCCCTTAGCCATCCTGATGGTGCTTTGTTGGGCTCTCTGTTCACACTTCATGCTGAGAAGCCCAGAACTGGACTCACTGCTTCAGGAGTTTACTTGCCAGTGCTGAGTAAAGGGGAATGATCTAACCTTCTCTCCTAATGCAACACCACTAGTTTTCTTTGTGTCATAGGCACATTGTTGACTCATAATTCAACTTGTCCACCAGGCACCCAGGTCTTTTTCTGAGTATCTGCTTTTCAGCTGGGTAGCCCACAGCATATACTGGTGAATGGAGTTGTTCTTCCCAGGTGCAGTCTTAATGCTTCTTACTGTTGAACCTCATTAAGCTCCTGTAAGCCCATTTCTCCAGCTTCTCAAGATTTCTCTGGGTGACAGAATGATCCTGTTATGAATCAGTCACTCCTCCCAGTTTTGTGTTATCAGCAAACTCACCAAGGCTACACTCTGCCCTGTCATCCAGATCATTAACACATATTCTGAGTAGGACTGGATCCAGTACTGATCCCTAGGATACATCATTAATTACTGGACTGCAACCAGACTTCGTGCCACTGATCACCACTCTTAGAACACATCTTAGATCTCTGTGTCAAGTTTTTAGTTTATCACAGTATGCAGTTGGTTGCAACAACTATTTCTACAAGAAAAATTGTACAAAATCTTCACATTAATTCTGAACTTATGTCATGGAATGAGTAATACACACCACAGATAATCATATTATATTGCTAAAAACTTTCATGAGATTCAGTGCATTTTACTGGGAATATACATTTCATTTAAGGTTTTGTGGAATTCTATGTGAATCTATATGTGCGTAATTATTACTCATCTGTACATTACCAAGGTCTATATACTAGAAAACATTTGTATATAATACTAAGCATAAATTTTTTTCAGGGCTATTTATCTTAAGTACCTTGCATCCACCAAAGCCAATACGATTATATGCTGCTTCTGGAATTAAGCAGCATGGCTCCTGTTACACTTAAAGTTTGAGGCCCCGATGTTTCTTTGGCTATTAATGCATTCAGAGTAAAAATTTGCTTCTCTGACACAGCAGGAATGTTAATTTTTGATGCTTCTGCTTTACGCTAACAAAGCATGAAATAGATAGAAAAAGGAATATCATGATTTGTATCTCTAATTGACTGTATTTGTTGACATACCACAGATTTCATTTACATCATTCTCACCAGGACAGAAAGATTATATTACTGTAAAAAGTGTTCTTATCTTTTCCTACCTGAATAATGTGTAAACAAGGAATAAAGGAAAAAAAAGTAAAATTCTTAAAAAAAATAGCAATAGATATTTTGCTAATGTAACTAGACACAATAGGATTAATAAATTACATTAATCATATGAAGAGCCATGCAAATACCCTTCTAGCATTCAATCCAGCAGATAGGTATGTTATTATTTACACAACTGCTTTTTTATTTACACTAAAAATTATGGTCATTTGGTCTTCGAAAAAACCTTAATTTGTCCCAAATTTTTTTCTATCCTTTTTTCTCTCATTGTTCTGGTTTGAGCAAAAACAGAACAAATTTTGTTTTCAGTANTCCTTGTTGATTTCTACAAAGTCTCTGCCATCCATGTTCTCACGGTCTGCTTTTTGCTTTCCCAAGCTGTTTCAGAGATCCATAGCCCCAGGCCATAAATCAGTTCCCAACAAGTAATTTTACTTTTCAATTAATCTTCTTCTAAGCCTCTGAAATTACATATTCTTCAGACAGTGCCTGTTACCAGAGTGATAAGACCAGATGCTTATAGTTAGTACCAAGCAATGAGACTCTAGTTTATACTTACTGCTATAGCAACCAAGGTCACCTGACTTTGTTATGAACCAAATTGGAGGGTCGGTAGCAGAAAAGCATAGAGGGAATGAGCTGTGAGGAAGAGTGGACAGGACAGTTGACCCAAAACTGACCAACAGAGTATTCTGTCCCATTTGCATCATGTTCATTCTAAGAGCTGAGGGCTTTTCCTTCAATGACAGGCATCCAGGAAGGAGTATGTTTGTCTGTCTTTGATCCCAATCCATATGTTTATGAACCCAGATTCTCAGTTCAGATTCTGTGTGTTGCTGAGTCCGGTTCATAACTTTCCTACTGCCTCCCAGTGATGTGATTGAAAGAGACTGGCACTGATTTTTTTTATACTGTGAATGTTTCATTATATTATTTTAAAATATTCTCATAAGGAACCTTATGCAGCTAGATCTCTCTTACCCACTCTTAAGGTCTCATCTTTAAGTGGTACCATTGTGCTTAAAGTACTCTCGTTGAATTTAGTAGAGGTGACTATGCTTGGCAACCTGGGAATGATCTAAGACTCAGATGTCCAATGCCTTGCAAAACTGTTAGCTTATTGTAAAATAACTGCCATTTCTGTTCTACAGGATTCACTGTAGAATGAACCCTGAAGATGTTAGGAAAAATTTCACATCTAACATCTAAGTTGCTTCTGAGAACTGAGTGTTTTGGAAATTTTCTGGCAATATCTGAATAGTAGTGAACTTTCAGAAGGATTCCACTCAAAAATGCAACCTAGAGCATTGAAATTTAAATTTACAGGTTAGATGTATCTAAATTTATCACAAAAGTGCATAGAATTTGCAATGAATTTACTTTTGAGAATCATCTGAAGTTCGTATATGATGTATTACATGATGATGATGTGATTATCATATATGAGGAACAGGTTGCCCGGAGAGGTTGTGGACACACCCTCTCTGGAGGTGTTCAAGACCAGGCTGGACATGGCACTGAGCAGCCTGATCTAGTGGGAGGTGTCCCTGCCTATGGCAGGGGGGTTGGAACTCAGTGATCTTTGAGGTCCCTTCCAACCCAAACTATTCTATGATTCTATGATTCTATGTAATTTATCTAGTTTGCTATTAGAGATACTGATACAATGAAGGCATCTGGGTTCTATTTCCATGAGTAGAATTTAGACAGACACTTTCTGGTTTCATTATTCGTTCTTTTAATGTCTAATTTGGAAACTATTGTCAAGAGCCACAGTGTCCCCTAGCATTTTGTCAAATAACTAAATGTATAAATATGAATGAATATACAATTTGAATGTAGGAATGTGTTTTTTAGGATTTCATGACAATGTCCTTGTGCTGCTACTGCAATGCGCTCATTGTTTAAGAACAGAAAAACACTAATTGGCCAACTATATTGTTTATGTCAGCAAGTTAATATGATAACAATGAAGTTAAAATTAATTCAGTGTTCCACTAAAAATTAATTATATTAATTGATAAAATCATCAAATTTAAAGCTGCTCTGCAGAATTTCTGCACCTAGAAAGAAACATAGTGGCTTCCATACACACTTTCTCTCTACAACATATACCTTTTCTGTTATGTCAGCTACTTGCTTACCTTGTTTAAGAAGCACATCTATGGTTATGGCTTCAGCTAAGCCTCTGAACATCTTTAACCTTTGTCACATACACTGTCATTCATAAATATCAACTGAAAGAAACTCAAAGGTCGTGACCTCCTCCTTTTACTTCTCTGGGAAAATCTTGGGATAAAACACAAGCCTCATAAAATACTTCACAGAAATAATTGATAAACATCTTTATTTATGATCTTTTCATGCAGTATTCCTTGGCCATAGAATGGAAATTGAACACACAGGGCCATTTTTTGCCTTGAATCTGTGACACTGGGGAAAGGTGTAAAAAACTTCTTCATAGGGTCTGGAGATTTACTATGCAACATTGCGCTGCACAAGGTGAAAATGGAGTCTAGCTTTTACCAAGTTTGTCCTAACCCCTCTCTCTTTGGCAGGAGTGTTATATCTGTGTTTTCAAGACCTGTTACATCACTGGCATAGTGACACTGCTAGGAAAATTATTTCTTCCTTACTCTTCATTCTTATTGCTCATTCATGAGCAAATAAAGTAGAGCAAATATAACTTTCATGCTGTACATGAGACATTTTTTATTTTCTTGTCATTTGTGTAATGTTGTCATATGTAAATTTTCTATTCAATTTCACTCTGAAACAATGAAACAATGTAAGGAAAACTGAATAATTTCCATACAGGTTGAGCAGCTTACATTCATGCATTCAAACTATGACAATAAATATTTATACTTGATAATGGATAGTTCCAGGAGTGCAGATGGAACTCAAGGATGTAAAAGCTTTATTTAAGGGACAGGTTTCTAGAAACCAAAGTTGGAGTATCATAGGTATATTAGACCATCATTCACATTCTGAGTGATGCTGAGGCCACTCAATAGAAGTGGGACTGCATTATAGAGTTGTAATTTTCATATGATGAGAAAAGATGAAACTTTAACCTTGTAAAATTCTTAAATTTCAAGATTCTCTGGGGAATAATTTTTTTTCAGATTTTTTTTTGTGTATTTACAATAACATGCATACAAAATAACCCAACATATTATTATTGTTGAAAATTTTTCCATAGGGCACATAAATTTGCATGAATAAAATAAAACCCCACAAGTCTTTAAAAGTCATATTGCTTTGCTTCTTTTAAAAAGAAGTCTGAGTTATAAACAATTGCAATTTACATGTACATTTACATTACAAAACCAAACCTAACTTTTAGTAATTTTTTGTGATCAGTGAGTTTCTAGGAGGTCTTTGATTAGTAAATTTCAGAGCTTCTCAAAAATATGTTTAATATCGAATTATGATGACTGTTTTGATCACATTGTGAAAAAAAGTTTTACTATTTATTCTATGTTCCTTTAATAAAAACCTAACATACTATCTAGAGATGCATATTAGCACTAGATGTCTATAAACAAAACAAAGGCCTAGTACAATTTCCAAAATTTTGATGACATAGTTTCTATATTTTGCACTATACTTCATACAGGAAGTGAACCAATTGAAGGAAACTATGAAGAAAAGTTAGGAAGTAGTGATTAGAGACTGATAAAATATGACTAATTGTAAAATTGCAAGAAACTAGTTTTCTTGGTATAGATAAGAGAAGAAGGCAAGTCACAGAATCACAGAGTACTAGAGTCTAGAAGAGACCTCAAGAAATCATCTAGTGCATTCCCCTTCTGGAGTAGGAACACCTAGACTAGGTCACACAGGAATGCATCCTGCCAGGTTTTGAACGACTCCAGAGATGGAGGCTCCACTCCTTCTCCGGGCAGCCTGTTCCAGTGTTCCATCACCCTTACTGTGAAGTTTTTTCTTATATTTCTGTAGAGCCTCCTGTGTTCCCATTTGCAGCCACTGCCCTGAGTCCTAGCATTGGAGGTCATTGAGAAGAGCATAGTTCCATCCTCCTGGCACTCACCTTTTACATACTTGTAGACATTAAAGAGTCCATGTGGTTATGAATTAATTGAGAAAACTGATATGAAGAGGTAGATAGTAAATCTATCAAAGCTCCAGAAGTAATCTTTCTCAACAAAACAATAGCATTATAAGCAATTTAAAAGAAATTTTAACTCAAATAGGAGCAAGACTATTGTCTAGAAAGATTTACAAAAAAGATTAATTAATCCATAACATTAAGATCACTCAGTCATCTCTTCTATGAGGAAAAATGTTGTAAGAACTTTCATATTAAGCTGCTTCTTTATCATGTGTTTTCTAAGAAGTAAACCAAAAAGAAGACTGGGCAATATGAGGGAAAAACTCTGAGGGGAAATTTACTTTGCAATGTCAGCAGACATTGTGGTATTGTTTGTTCATGTAATATATATGTAATAATACATGTAATATATATGTAATTATATATATATATGGAATGTGAATATATGGAGTAAGCATGAATAATACATGTGGAATTGATAATGCTTTGATACATTTAGTAGAGTGTAATTAAACAGAAATAAATAAGATAAAATTCTTGAAAACTGAGGGCTACCAACGAGTTGTGGAGACTATCACTAATGAAACATTGTTAAATTCACACTTAAATTAGAGTAGTCACACATTTTAATTATGTTTTCCCCGATGTAACGATGTAATATTCCAGTAGAAATACTTCATATGTGTAAAAATTGCCTTAGCAACATCTCTTGATTAAGAAAATAATGTTAGTCAAGAAAAAGATCCTAAATGTATTAATGGTTATAAGTATGGTAGGTAGAAGAAGTACTGCAACAGTTGATTAAAAAAAAAGGGGGAGAGGAGAAATAAAACAGGTGGTCCATTCACGTAGAGGCAGATCCCTTAGAGAGAAGCCAAAATGGTTGTGTTACAGCACAGTATAAGCACTGAGGAGAAAGTTTTTGCACAGAATACTATTTTCCAGTCAGTTTAACAAATAATCACATGAACCACTCATTAAAAAGTTAAAGTGCTTTGATTAAGCCGTTATATGGGTCTATGAAACTACTTAAATAACTGAACAATAATCATAGCATTATAGCCATAAGAATCAGAGAAAATCCAAGGAATGTGCTATTTAAAGTGCTAACTGCTGACAGAAACTGCATTTGACTAAACATAATTTGATATGTGTTCAAATGTGTTCTTATGTACATATACGCAAAGCCAATAGCCATTAAAATAAATATATATAAAAAATGGGGATAGTGCTGCATTTTCTAATTTTGAGGTATTTTCTTTTTAACATCCTCTCAGTAAATTGCTTAAATCATATTTTACTCACTATGCCCCTAAGAACTTATTCATAGCACATATAAAGTCATGTGAGTTTGTGCAGATATTATCATCTAACCTAAATAGTTTTCCTGCCTTTTCTAAAATTACCTGGAAATTTATTTATAAAGACTTCATTAAATTCCCTCTTAATTTTATTCTATCTTAGCAGAACATGCCAGTGCAGAGAGGGATTGTTGGCACTAAACTGTACTCCTGCTGCAGGAAAGATTGTGATTTTATTCCCCTCTAATGCAGAATTTGATTTCCAAATGTAAATGGAGTTGGTGGGGTATTTTCCTCAGAAGCATTAAATATTACTCATATCTGTAGCAAGAAGTATCTCTTCTAAGACAGATTCCATGCTATGATGAACAATAGGATAACCACAACAATGTGCATTGATTCTTCTGGTTACAAATAATTGTTCATTGGACTACTGTTCCTTGTTAACAACTGCATCACCAAGGAGGTGGAGAGGTTTTGAGCCAGCGAGTATGTATGATTATAAATCAGGGTAGGAGGCTTTGTGAATTTGCTGTTCTTTTCAGGATCCTTTTGTAGTTTCATTAATTTGGTTAACAAATAAATTCTGTAGTATATGACCCTCTTAGAGCTTTTGATCAACCATATTGTAGCTATGAACCTTATTATGTGTGTCTTTTACTCTTTTGTTACAAATCCAAATTATGAAGTCACACATCTTTTTTTTTTTTAATGTGTTAACAGATGCCATAGTTCTATTTGGTCCTCTATTTATTTCATGCTGTGAACTGATGCATTCCTTGCATATAAACACTAACATCTCTAGCAAATTTTCTCAGCATATATTAGTTCAAATAAGAGTAGTCCAAAACTTTCTAGAGCTCAGACTTATCCATGTGAGCTATTACTGAGCACAGTACTGGAATACCTGAGAAATGTTCTTATCTAAGAGGATAACACTAATAATTCTCTTAATTTACCATTCTTGTTATATGCACAGCTGTGAAATTCGGAAAGCAAGTGTGTTTGAAACTTAGGAATATATATGTACATATGCTCTAGCTACTTCTCAAATAAGTATCTGGTCAGAGTGTAGATATGGCTTTCAATATAACATTTCTATATAAAATAATGCTGAACTTCACACAAGTAGAACTTGAGTCTGGTGTGACTTTTGTCTATCTATTACATACTCTCACTCCACCCTACTTCTCCCTAAAAAAAAAAAATCTGCCTCAGACATTAGAGCGGAACAAAGAAGAAATAATGTCTAACAGTGTCTGTTAAGCTAAATCAGTGTATAATGTTTCTGTTTACACCACAAGATCTCACTTCCTTGCAACAATTTACTGTCTTAAGACACTGAAAAGCATAGATTTGATTAGTGAGTGCAGTTTTGAGGTTGCTAATGCAAATGGTTTTTCTAAGAATTCCGCCTCTAAAGAATGTTTTGTTGATTATTGTATCAGTAAAAGGACTCTCTTAGGTGGCACATAAATATTCTGTTGATTAAAACATTAAATGGTTTTGAAAGACCTTTTTGTAATAGGCATCTAAGACATCCTGATTTTATTGTTGGGTTTCTTTAAAGAGCACTGACACAGATTTGTGCTTAAACTGATATGTTCCCCTCTGCAAAAGCAATGTAAGATCAAGAAATAAATTTAAATTTTGTCAGAAAATTTTGGACATATTTTTGCCTTGACAGTATTTGTAAATAATAAAATTAAAATAATTGGATGTAATTTATCTCACCCATTATTAGACAGCTCCATAGCGAATATTTACTAAAAGCTAATAATCTTATGTTAATTTTATACATAGAAAAAAAGTAATTTAATACTATGCTCACTTGTATGGTTTTAAATATCAACTTTGAAAGGAGAAAAACTAAGCCAAGTGGAGTATCTAGGTACCTGTTTTATCAGCTGTATCCTCCTTGTAGTATCTCTGAAAAATATGTCTGAAAAAAAAAGGGAAATTTGCATGCACACAAAAAGTCTGCAGTGGATGTTCCTGCGCACATCACATGTCAAAAGTCCCCTCAAAATGATAACCACCAAGCCTGGCATTTCACAACCAATGAAACTGTCATAGTATCAGTTTGTCCTGGTATCTGTTACATGGGCATAAACCAGGGAAAAACTGAGTGAATGGTCTCTCTGTGAATTACATTTACACCCAAGTTACTCATGAACACATGACCAAAGAGAACAAATCAGAAAGTAAATTATACTACCCAAATACAAGGACTGGTTTGGTGAGAGCTGTTAGAAATTTAAAATTGTGGTTAAACTACATCATATATTTCTCATGTTTCTCCATAACCTTAGTCCCTTCAGGTATCTCATAATAAACTGTCTCTAGAAATATTATCAGTCCTTTTGTTTCCTGCTCAGCTCGCTCACCTCAGTCTGTGAGATGTGAGCTGTGGCATGTTATATTGCCACGTGATATATACCAGGTCACATACCACATTTTTTTAATCTGTCATCCCTCATTTAATTTTTCATATTCACTGAGGGCCAGGGGTCCTGTAAATCCAAAGCCTTTTCCCAAGCTGAGGGATGTGGCTGTTGCTGTCCCCTTTGCAGATTCAACCAGCAGCAAAGATGAGTACGTATCCCAGTGGCACACAGATACATACACAGATGAATGGTCAGAAAAAATATGGGTTTTGACCAATGTATTTACATAATATGGACTGCTTAATTCATAAGAAAATCTCCTGAATAGAAGGTAATGTCCTGGAGCTGGGAAAAGAGAAGTATGGTCAAAATAACAAAGGGCATTAAACACAACACAATTTATTTCTCAGATTGCTCATATTCACTTTATTGACCAGAAAGGTGCAGCTGGTCAAGGAATTTAATAATTTTTAAGCTCTCTATATTGATTTTTTTTTAATGTAGAATTGAATTTTAGCCTAGTTTCTCTTCCTTGATAGCTATGAAAAAAGAAAGCCCTACGCTTTAAATACTGCTGTTTTTCAAAGAGCTATTAGTGACTGGTAGCAGAGAGATATACATGCACAAAAAAAGGAAAATGTTCAGTTACTTGCAGTCTCACATTACTCAGTTTAAAGTGATTTAGAGAAAAGTGGCTTTTGTTGGTTTTTGTTGATTTTTTTCCCTATCAATGGAACATTAAGATAAAGATAAAAAAGTTTAGCATTTGCTGGATTTTTGGTAGCAGAAAGTTGCATTGCTCTGGGACATGGGAAGATAGTGAAGCTGTTTAATGAAAGAAGATAGAGAAGTAATTGGATTTTTGTTAAGGTAAAATGAAACAAAACAAAAAGCCCAGGAGATTTTTTTCATGGTTGTAGATATTCTGCAGAAATCCTTCCAAGCAGGTTATAAAAATCAGATATCTAAATAGAGTTAACCTGTTGTACTAATCTGTGAAAGTTTGTGATTTCTCTCATAGGAAATTGTAGCATTTTAAATATTTACAATTATTTTTTTGTTTGCTGCTTGATGACCTAACATACCAATGACAGTTCAGCATTTGCAAATAAGTGTTTTACAACAATGGAGCTGATCTGGAGCAAGGGGGAAAGGAGAGGTAAGAAGGATAAGATCCTTCTAGAGAAGTTAACACTGAAATGTTAAAGGTAAAATATAACAGTTTGTCACAATTATACTCCTTATTGGCAGGTGTTCCGAACTTTCTGTTTGATAACTAGACATATAAATTTCAGTTCTTAAAGCTCTGCAGCCAATTTAAGGGCTCATTTATTTCCCTGACAGCAAGATATATATCCTGCCTGGCATAGTGGATGTCTGGGGCCAAATCCAACACTTTGTTGCTTGCGTGTCTCGTGGGAAGTAAATAGTAGCAATTTTTCAGCATAGGCACAACGGCACAAGGTGTTTAGCAAATAAATGAGCATAAGATGACCTGTGGTGTCCTGAAATTACTAAAATTCATGAATAATAAAATGATCTATAGATTGTTAGCAGAGGGCTATAGCAAAGGCTAATTTGCAGTCACTGAAGCTTTACAAGATAATTTGTAACTTTTGAAAATTTAATGACTTCATCAGTTTTTACCTATTTTTTTACCAGTATAATTGTCTGAAAGCTATCTTCACCAGAGATCTTCTGTCTAGATAAAATCACCATCATCTATATCATCACATTATGAGTACTTAACTTACTTTATCTGCTGACAAACTTTTCTTTCTTTTACCCTTGCACTATGGTAACAACCAAAATCATGTCTTTGTCTTGTAAAGACATAGTACTTTTAATCTTGTTAAGATATGAAATAATCCTAAGAAACTAATCAATTAAATGTTGTAAAGGGAAGAGGAAAAAAAAATGAGGAGGAATATCAAAACACTCAGCATGTAATACCATTCAAATTCTATGGAAGTTAGTTAAAGCTTTGAAAAGAAGAAAAAAAAGGATCCATAATTTGTGTCCTTGATCACATTTCATTTTTAAATTTATTTATATTATTTTCCAACAGATGCATACTGAAATAAACAAGAAAACAAGGACTGAAAACACAGCTGTTCTCTCCTTCACTTGAATGGCTTATCAATTATTGTAGGTTTTTTGCTTTCCTGGTTTTTAACATTTTGAATTCTTTTCAGTATATAATGTCTCTTTCTATATGATATAATTTTCTATCTCCTACATACAGGACAGTTAGAGATAACTTTGTGTTACATGGGGTGTTATTGCAGGAAAATTGAATGCAAGGCAATAATCAGGCATAGTTCAAACTCTGAGAAATCAAATTATATTCAGCACTACAGGACTACATTTGATCCTGCCGATCATCACTTCTTTTCCAAGCAATGTTACTCTTTTAGCTTGTTGAAACTTTTTAACTGTCTCTTTTTCCTTTATGAATTTGCAAAAAAAAACACCATACTGAGTTCTCAACAATTTTAATGTAGCCATTTCTACACATCCATGCCCATCCTTCAGATGTAGTAAGGTATCTAGGTTAATGGTATTTCACCAAATGTCATATTTTTGAAAAAGAAAAGATTACCAATGAAAATAACTGTCCCACACCAGGATTTAAAAGGAAATAACACTGTTAAATAACAAGAAACAGGAATTTTCCATCTGCAATAATACACAATTGTATTAGGAAGCATTTGCACATACATCTAGAAAAACAGAAGGAGAAAATGGAATCATCCTCTTTGTAAACTCTGTTTTGTTTCAAATACATTCTTAATTAAGGAAGCTGAATTTTGAAACCATTTAAAAAGGAAAGATAATTAACATCATTCTGTCAATATAGAGAAATAGTGGCATTTCGTAGACATTAAGAAGCACTTTAAGGGGATATTTACAATGAGAATAATAGAGAAAGAGAAAGCACAAATGAAATACAGTAATATCTGGAAAATACAATTTACAGAAGAAAGTATTCAAAGGAGGAAAGCAAAAGATAACACAAATGAAAGGAACAGCTAGTCTGCTTATATTACAATTTTAATTGCTTTTTAACCTTTAGAATACATCTGAAGGCAAAAAAAAATTGAAAAATATATTCATTTATACAATCTTCTTTGTTTCACTTTTTATAAAATAGTTATTCTCTGACAATGCAGAACAAATTTCTCGTTTTAAAATGTTCCTGAATGATGATTAAAAACTTATGACTTAGTAAGTGCCATTCCATGGAATACTTACAGTGCTCTTCAAGTTGCATTACTGAGGCAAAAATAGAAGAAAATTATAGATTTGCAGCCATGAGTTTCTCTACACAATGGACTTCCCAGATGAGATTTCATGTAGGTAATCACAGTTACCTTGCTCTTTGCAAAAGTTATGCATAATGTTTATTTTAATCAGAGCATATGGACTACCTAATTAGTCCCAAAGCTTCAGAATTGGTACTTAAAACACAGTAAGTATGAATTGTTCCTTAAAAAAGGTCAACACAAATGGAATACCTGGAGAGGTTTTGATTTTGACTTTTTTTCCGCTTTTCATTCAATGAGATAATGTATTCTCCTGAGGTTTGATAGGGCAGATTGTCTAGAAGGAGAATAAATAAGTAAACAAGTAAAAACATAAAGACTAGGGATTCTGATCTTGACACTGCTGTCATCCTGTCTTTAATCTGCTACTAATCCTCCCAATTCTGCATCCTACAAACTCCATTTCATCTTGCCCTGATCATGCTTCTGTCCTAGAAGTAGCTGAAACACGAAAAAGAAGTTTAACAGGTTTTTTTTACATTGCTCTATTTTCCACTTTTTTTCTCAAAACTCATCTTTTTTGTGCTTTCATACTATTCGTAGTACATTGAGTTCTGTATCTTTTTTTTTTTTTTTAGTACTAGATTCATTAATAACGTCTTACTGACTATGTCATAGGTTAAGAGTAGCTGTGGATACCTTAGAGCAGCTCAGCATCTTGCAAATGCTGTGAGCCTGTTAGGGTGTTCTCAAGCAAAGACTGTACCTGAAGTGCCTGCAAGCTTGGACATAACACTGACACGTAGTGCTGGCTTTCCCTGTTCAAACCACACAAGGCAATGAACTCAATAAAGGTGTGAGTGCCTGGAAAACACCTTTTCAGACCATAAAAAATCTGTAACTTTCCTAAACTTGTCTGGTTACATGAAGTGGTTTCTGAATTTCTAAGGCAACTAGATAACTGCATTCAATCTAAAAATCACATGGTAAAGCTCATATGTGCTGTACGTAGAGAAAAAAACCCCAAAACATTATTTACCAGGATGAAGGACAGACTTCTGTGACACTCACGTTGTGGATAGTGGATTTTTTGTCATCTTTACAACATGTGAAGTTAACCTGCTCATTCAGTCAAGGACTAAAATGAAATAATTAGCTTAAATGTTGAAGGAGGGTGTAGCACAAACGTATGATTTAAACCATTAAATACATTTAGTCAGTCACTGAATTTAACTTGAAAACCTGATCTCAAAGTGTTTTTTCCATAGGGGACTATGGCATGTGTCTCCAGCAGAATTTTGTCAAGAGTTACCTCTATACAGGTTGCCCTTAATTGCTTTCTTTGCATTTAGCAGACTTAGCAGAAGCACAGTACTGACTTTGCAGTGCAGAAACATTGTAAGTGCCAGTACCACAGCTATCCAAAGAGAAATATACTGTGCTTGCTCAATAACCTTCAGGTAAGGAGATGTGTGAACCTAACCAAACTGATGCATTAGACCTATTAATTCTCTGGTCTGATAACTCTAACAGCCAGCATACAAGCAAGTGAATTTTCTGAGCTTAGTGCCATAAGAGCAATTTCAGCTATTTTCACATATATCAGTACTATATTTTCTTGTTTCACCTTTTTAGTAAATCTCATTAAAACCACACAGACTCAGTAAACTTTTCTAATAGCCTTCTCTTTAAAGAGCTGTAGGAAATAAAGGAAACTAGTGAAGTATTCTGAGAACAGATTGTCACTGCACTTGAACTGAAACTTTTATCATTTACGTATGTCTGGACAGGGCTCATTGGATCAGAGCCTGAATTAAGTTGTAGTAATGCTTAAGGCTGTTTTATAAACAGATTAATTTAAATTTCTTCTTAATTTTTTTTTTAAGCTGAAGGAAACTGAAATATGTAATACTTCTTGAATATCTGAATTCTGATGGTTCTTATTTCCTGACAATGAAGACAATGACAACCAAAATAAAGCTATAAATGCTAAAAACAGAGATAGAAAGTCTTATTAAATTTTGCAAATGAAATTTTCCAGCACAACTATAGATACTTGGAGGTTTTTTCTTTTTAAAAAGCTAAACTAAATCAGTCATATGGATGAAACATATGTTTGAAGAAGACAGCATTTTGTGCACCCTTTTACATACTGTGTCTCTTAAGTAGAACAGTACAAGTATCTTCAAGTGACAACCTTTATCTGAGGAAGAATAAGGATCTCTACAGCAGAAAACTGAATGAATGTGATAGCTAAATGATGCAACAAAAAGCTGCACAGAGAAATACCAAGGTTTTTCCATTTTCTATCTTTTCAGACTGTAGATAGATTTGCAAAGTAAAAAAAAAGTAGGCATAAATTTTAAAATTTTAAAATATTCAAGAGCTGTTTTTAAAAATATTACTTTGTGCTTTATTCCTGCACCACAAAAATCACAAAAAAATTATCTACTAATCTCTATGACTGAGACAAACTGTTTTGGAAATAAAGATAAATATCTTCTAGCTGAAAATGGTCTGTACCTATTACTGGATGGTCTGCCAGTACTTCCCATATGCAGATTCTGAAGGTGTATATGACCATCTTCCTATGTCAGTCTTGCTCCTTGAGATTCAAAAGCAACGTTGCTGGAAGCCCTTGTGCATGGGGTGGAAGAAATAGTGATTCTGTAGTAGTCATTGCTATTAAATGTGAGCAAAGATCCATCTCTGCCACTTGGGGAGGGATATCTGTTAATGATGAGATTTTCAGCAAACAAACGAGAAATTAGTTCTTGAATGTGATGTTCTTCCCTACATAATCCTAGCATCCTAGGAAGTTTTTAATTAAAATGAGAGGCAGCCAGTTTGGCACCATTATGTGATGCCGTAAGAATCATGGTGAGAATTACAGTCTATTTTTGTTCTGATGCTGACTGACTCTTCCTAATATCTCAGCCAAATTAATTAGGGCTTAATTCTGTCAACTTTCGTCACAGTGATTAATTTTTTCTTCAGTGACTAATCCTATACATATATATATATCAGAAAGTTGGGAAATATGCTGAATTTTTCACTAATGTCAGGAGGCTGAAGCCACTCTAAATATTGTCACTTTCAGTATGAAATGTATCTCACTGACTTTCCTCTAATCACCAAAAAAAGCTCAGAGCTGTAATTGCAATTGAAAAAAACAATTATTATTATGCTGGGTTTCAAGATTTGTTACATCTGTCCAGTTGTGGTATTTGGCTTGGACTTAATATATCTGTAAATTATACTGTCCTACAGGTTACATGGCTGCAGAACATAATTTGTTTTGGGAGCTGTCAAATCTGACACTCTAATGGAGGAGAGTTTAGTGCGGCAGCCACATGCTTCTAGGTCAAACCTGTAGAGAGGCTGGGCATGGATTTGCAGTAGGAACATACCCACAGAACACAGATGTACCCCACATTATTTACTCAGCTTTCCACGCAGATCAATGCAGATAGACACATTCATCACTCTGACAGAAACAGCAACTGAAAGTATCATCCTCTTCCCTTTTTTGGATACATATGTGTGTGCGTACATGTGCACATATATGCATACATTTGTATGTGTACACATACCTGGTTGTACGTCTGAACTTATCCAGTCTGCTCTTGGATCCCAGTCTTGTAGCTGCTAACTCAAGGACATACAAGCCCCCAGGGCCACAGTGCCAATTCAGTTGCTGGTACAAAATATTTTTTGCACACAGAGAAAGATACACATGCAAGTAGATACCCCGATCAATTTCCAGACTCTGTGATTCCTCCAGCAGCAGTCTGGGATTCTTCTGATCCCTTTAATATGCATCCTCTGCTGTGATCTCATGTGTAGACAGACACACATACTTGCCTGGCTCCCACTTCACTTACTCAGCTGCTCATCTGGTTTGGTCCTTGCTAGTAATCACACGTGTGCACCTGCCCTTGCCCTAGCTGTTAGTACCATGGGCGAAAACCCATGGCACTCAGACCCTCGAAAGGGAATTTAACAAGAAGATAAAAGCATGACTACAAGGCATGACTGAAAACTGTACAGACCAGCAAACCAATTCATATGCAAATGCATCTTTTTGTCCCTTTATCCCTCTATTATCCCACTCCTGTTCCTCCCAAAATCACCTAGATCTATTCCTCTAATCCTTTCCCCACCTTTAGTAATTCCTCAACATACCACAATAAATCTCTTTTAGTGCCAAATGCTTTTGTTGATAATTGTCACTCTAGATAATGACTAACCCTCATTCTGTAAAATTGTTAGAAAGATAGTCCCTTTGGCTCGTGAGATGCAGGTCATGTCTGGATTCCTGGAACAACCCTAAGAGTAGCTTGGACAGTGTCCCTGCTTCTAAGTCTTTAAGTTGTGTTCCTACTTGCTATTGTGCTCCATGCTTCTCTGAGCTTCTGTAGATGATACTGTGATGGGCTAATGACTCTTATGGTGGATCTGGTTGTGTCCCAGCTCTCCCTCCTGCTTCTCTTCCTTTAAGGTCACTTGTGTGTGATGTTCTTCCCTACATAATCCTAGCATCCATTCTTTAACATTTAGGGATTGTAGCCTGAAAAGAAACCCTGAGCAAACAAATAAATAAAAACTCCAAAAACCTACATAATAGACATATAGAAAAGTCATAAATGAGTAAGGAATACAAACTGTGAATGTAACTGAGGAACCTTGAAAAGCAGAATATACAAGTTAGTGTAGCCTTGGATGATTCAAACTTTCTTATTTTACATTTATATAGTCAATAACCTCAATTGACATTGACCTTGGGAGCAAAATGGCACAATATTTTCACTTGGGTGAACTGTTATTGGAGAGTTTCTCTGGTGTATTAGGCACAAACATGCATTCCATCAACATCAAGTACATGCTACCTTTTTCATCAATTTTCTTTTATTTTGTGCTAACATAGTTATTGTGGTCAGTACAGGAAGAAAAATTACTTTGAGCATTGACTTCATCTCTGGCATAAAACTATTGAAATCAACTGACTTTGCTGTATTTTCTCTGCAGGAAGCCGTGGACATTTATTTCACTGGTGATAAAACAGAACATAAAGCTTTTCTTTAAAAAAAAAAAAAGAAGTTACTTTGGTGTTATTATTTTTACATTGTAAAATTATTTTCCTTTTTAATTTTCAGGACTGAATCTTCAATTTTTAGTCTCTTAAGTGCAGTCTGAAATGTTATAGATAAAATGGAACTAATATACATATCCAGCTGTTCTGCTGATGCTTTGATGGAATGTCTAAGCATACATGGCTTTTTTACTGTTAAAACAAAGGGCTGATGGCAGTGGTACTAGTCATCCAGTCACATACATTAGCTCTTAGAGCTGATTTCTGGTACACATTGAAATTGTAACCAGGCCTTCTGATCGCTCTTAAAACCTAAAATTTCAAGTTTTCAGGAAAAAAAAAAAACCCACATAAATTAGTTCCTCTGCTGTGTTGATCCAACAACACATGGAAAAATCTGGGATTAACCTGCTTCTTCGCTTCTGTGTTTTTGTCTGCCCACCACTGTCATTAAAGCCAGAAGAAACAGAGGAAAATGTTACAAAAATTACCAAAATTAAGGTAAACTAACTAACTTTATGCTACCTTGAATGTGAATGTGGGCAACTGAATATAGTATTTACCTGTAGGATTTCCTGAGAGTACCACTTAAAAAGGAAGTATAACCAAGTTTACATATAAAGTTTGTATATCATGATAAGAGAAAAAATAAATAGAAAATTAGTAAGAAAGACACTGTGGGGAACAGTATTATGATCCTAAAAAATGTCTAATGATTTTTAGCATACACTGCTGTATCTAGAAAAAAGAAAGCCTATGCTTGTAAAGTAGTGGTAACAGATTTGTAGCAATTAATATTTTGAATTGATATTTATTATTAATAATTTAATATTTAAATTAATAATTTGCTTTGATATCTCTACAAAAGTAATTATAGGCCTTTTCATCTCCAAGAAAACTACCTTACAGATTTTACTTGAGTGAAGATAACTCAGAAGCAATAAAAATGGAAATACTAGAACACTGGCTGGTCCCATAAAGAATACAGGCCATCAGAATTTGAAAACATGCAGGTAAGTTGTAGCACATCTGATGGTGGATAAGAAGAAGAATTTGAGGTGAGGGAAGACAGAAAACATGCAAAAACTGTGGATGTCTATGGGATACACAATGGGATAGAACAAGTGCGAAAAAAATTACAAACAGAAATTCTAAGCATGGCAAATTAAAAATTAATTTATATCCTCTGCTTGAAAAAAATATTTTTACAATACACTTGTATATCTTTTTCCTTCAGGTATGTATTGCTTTATTTTTGACCTCTCTTATTTGACCAAGAAAGGATTCTATTTGCCTCCTTTGGAGATCTTTAAAATTTCACATTTTTGTCTTATGTCTCTCATTGTTGATTTATGCCCACATTCTGTCTACTAATGACCAGATTAGTTTGATGTTTCATAGTGATTTAACTGTCCCGAAAATAGATACAACAGCCAACGTAGTCATAATATAATTTTAAGGCAATCACAGTATCTCAAGCAGACTGTAGTTCCCTGTTTTTTTTGGCTTTGTTATAATATTGCTGTTCCTGCATTTTTTAACAAGCACTAAAGAGAAAAGCAGAAGATAAAAAAGGCATTCTGTAATTTTCTGTAATATCAAGGGAGGGGGGACAAAACATAAAAAAACAAACCAATCAAAGAAAAAGAAACAAAATAAAAAGAAACAAAACAAGAAAAAAAGAAAAAAAAACAACAACAAAACAAAAATAAGAATAAAGTTTTTGATTTTGCTGTAGTCAGTGCATGAGACAAGAACAGAAGCAACAAAGAGATAGTTGCTTTCCTTCACTTTTCCTACTAGTCTTCATTCAATATTGTTAGGATTTAATAGATTCTACTACTATCTACTGAAGCAGTATACAGAAGAGTATTTTTCTTTACTTATGCAGAAAATAAGGACAAAAATAGTCAACAATAAAGCTCAGTAGGAACCTGACAGAATTCAAGTTACGTATGTACTTCTAGTTTTAAGATTTTACAGATATTTAGACTTACATCCTAGAGTTAAGAAATCATGCTTATGAATGCTGCCTCTATTGGGTTTGCATGACAAGGTTTTGGGTAGCAGGGGCCTACAGGGGGAGTTTCTGTGGGAAGTTGCTGGAAGTTTCCACCTGAGTCTGATAGAGCCCATGCCAGCTGGCTTCAAGACAGACCCACTGCTGATCCAAGAGTGAGACCACCAGTGGCAGTTATGGCACACCTGTGAAAGTGAAAACGCAGTGACAGTGACACAAAGCAATTTCAGACAGAAAGATGTGTTACAATATATGTCAGAAAGAACTCTGCAGATGTAGTGAGGACTACAGCAAGGCAAGCTGTTCCCCTGCAGCCTGTGGAACTTAATGGTGAAGCAGATATCCACCTGCAGTCCATGGTGGATTCCATGCTATAGTGTGTTTATGACTGACCGAGTCTATGATTTCATAGGAAGGCCATTCTGGGGTAGGCTTCTGGACCTGCAGAGAGGAACCTCATGCTGGAGCAGGTTTGCTGGCAGATTTTGTATCCCCATGGAGGACACAAGTGGAGAAGTCTGTTTGTGAAGGACTGATCCATAGAAGGGACCAATGCTGGAGCAGCTCCTGAGGAATTGCACTCTGTGGAAAGGATCCATCTTGGAAAATGCAGTCTGTGGGAAGGACGCACATAAAAGAAGTCCATGGAGCACTGTCTCCTGTGGAAGGGACCCCATGCTCCAGCATGGGGAAAGCATGAGGAAGTTGCATCAGGGATGATATGTGATGAATTAACTGCAAGCCCTATACCCTGTATCTTAGTTTTGCTCAACAGGGAGGACATATAGAAAACAATATGAAGCTGAGCCCAGAAAGCAGGTAGGGGAGGGGAAGGTGGTTTAAAATTTAGTTTTTATTTCTCATTACTCTGCTGTGATTCAATTGGTAATTATCTAAATTGATTTTTGCAAGTTGTTTCTGAATCACAAGCCTTTTATGATGTTTTCTTCCCACTGCCCAGGTGAGGAAGGAAGAGATAGAGTTACTTCGGTGAACATCTGACATCCAGCCTACCACACTGCCCCACTCTGCTGTTTATCTCATTGTAAAACCCGACAGAAGCTGCAACAATTTGTGATTTTCAGTTCTTGGATTCAGCTCAGACATGGCAAAAGCACCTCAGGCACAGAGATGAGCTCCAGCAATGACTTATCAGCAAGGGTTCATAGATCTCAAAAACTCCAGAATGACCCTGAGACATAAGTTCCTCATGGCTGCTGAATGAGAATCTATCTTTTATATTTATATTTTAGGAGTAATAAATGTCTGACCTCATTTTTTAGCCATTAGGGTAGGAAAAATTCTGTTGAGGTCCTAAAAAAGGCTGGCTAAATGCCTCTGTAGCCATATGTTATTAAATCTATTTTACACTAGAATTTTTGTATCTGTGCTTTTGGAAACTGAAATAGTGTGTTCTGATTTAGCTGGCAAGGGATTTTTGAATGTGGCTTTGTGATTTGGGAGCACAAAATACTAGAGAAAATTATTCATGTTAATACAACATAAAAGCCACAAAAGGCTTCCACTCTTAAAATGCACAGTGATTTTGGAAATTCCCATGAAAGACAGATATTAAAAGAAGGGGAGGAGAAGAGTTTAATATCTAGCTAAATAAGCTTTGGTAAACTCAAAATTCCAGTCTTCTTAAGATATACAGAGAAAGAGGACAGATGTTTCTACTAATAATAATTAATTCCACTGAAGTAATTGTCAGCATTATAATAAAAGGTGTGTTTGTTTCTAAGAATGCCATTTCCCCTGTTTTCTTTCATTCTGTTCATTGAATTGTACACAGGTCTCTTTTCTGTGCCCAACAATGTGGAGCACTGTAGCATCAGTCCAAGCACTGGCTCTTCAGACAAAAAGCATCTCTTTGACATCACTCTGTGCATGCATGAGCCCTGCACAATTTGGGCACATCTTTTAAGTCAGGCTGCAAAGTGCTGCCACAAACCTGGTAAGAGGTGATAGCATGCTGTGAAAAGCTTTACCTGCAAACTGCAGAGAGTTAATCTGGAAAATATGCTCTTGTCATTAACACTGAACTTAGGATGGACATAACTTTATAGGACTGTGAACATATTCCTTGGCAGAGGGCTTTCAGAGAAAAGCAAACAAAAAAGATTCAGCAAAAGAATTAATTTTGCCTAACTCTTTATATTCTAAATGTCAGACTGCATATAAGTCTGCTTCTGAAGCTGCTGGAGACAAATATATACTGTTAATGTGTGATTTATTACACCTTAAAGTAGACCCCTGAGTTGACTATTTCCAGATAATGTTCACTTCTCTTCATCTGCTACAATGAGTCGTGATGCAAATCCTGGAGATCCTCTGTCCAATTCTAATCTCAGATATACGAAAGGAAGGAGAAAGGAATTCAAATTGACTGAGTATTTGGTCAAATCACTACAAACTACAATTCACAAATACAAATATAATTATTAATTTTTAATTTCTCAGTCACCTTAGTCTAGTTAAACTGTAACAGTCTTAGGTGACTAAAGTATGGCAACTTGAATTAACTCTGAGCACAATCTAGTATGAAAATCCAAGTGAATTTATTGTTTCCATTGTTCTACAAAAAAGCATATCCTCTCTATTAATTACTTATCTCAATGGAAACAAGGTTACTAGAGTACTAAAAATTGCTTATTTTGAATTTAATACTTTTGTTACAATATGTAACTTATTCTTCGTAAACGTTCTGTAGTTGCTCACTGTGATCAGCATATGAGGAAAACAATCACAAAATGTTTTGTAACTCAGTGCCTGCAGTCAATATTCAAATACAGAAACATGTTTAGAGACACAGATGAATGAAAGATGGGAACCAACTTAAGTAATTTAAACCAACCTCGTTTACTCACTTGCTTCTGGTGGGTAATGCATGTTCCTCAGCAAAGGAGTCAGGAAGTTCTGATGACTGTGCAGCCTTGATACCTGGACTGTGGTTCCATATGTCTTTGGATGCACTTTTTACAGATTTTGGGGTTATTTAGATCTCACATGCAGTATTTAGTAGGAAGAAGTACTTCTAAATAGCAGAACTCCAAATGCACAGATGGTATTAGAAAAAAATATTTTAAACAATTCACTGGTTCTAAAACTAAGAACGAAAAAAACCCTGTGAAAACCATTTTATTGCTTTGCTATCTTTTGTGTGAGAAACACATATTTTAAAGTGATTAGAAAATGGCAAAGTTTCAAAACTGTTGTGAATTACGCTGGAAGATAAAACAAAGAAAATAGAAGATGAAATTGAATATTCTAAAAATAAGACAGAGAAAGTATGAGGCAAACAAGAGTATTCAGAAAATAAGTACCCTGAAACAACATCAGATAAAGCAAATAAGGGAAAATATCATGAATGGGTCAGCTTCCAAATGAGGGAAAAGTCTCACTGTTTTGGTTCTATTGTCATTAATGCATAATTTTTTTTATTTTGCTTTCCACCTATTTCTTTTTGATTTTTTTTTATTTGCACAGAAGTCTGTGAGACAGCATGAAACATTTCATTTATGTTAGTTTTACACTGATTTGATGCTGAGTGTAATGACTTTTTTGTATTACAGTCATTAGGTTTCCATGCTAATATTATAAAATCATACAATGGCCCTATTTATAAGAATTCTATTTCTTATTAAAAGGTAGAATTAAGCATATTAGATAATAGTGATTTATTTCATCACTATAATTATATTTATGATGGCTATTACAAGAACTCTGAATTAAAAGAAAAATTAAACTACTAGTACAGACTTCATGTAAACAAGCTGCATTTTAAATGCAGGCATAAAGGATTATTTGCAATTAAAGCCACTTTTAGAAAGAAGACTGTGTAAAATCGATGTACTTTGCAAGAATAAGGTTTGGTGGACAATGCTGGACCAGAAAGAACTGTGGTACATATGGGAAAAGGTGAAGCGTATGATTTTACCATAGCTAGTAATCTTGTTGCCCGATTTCATCCCTTTAGAAATAATTAACTATAGAATATAATAGCAAATAATTGTCTCTGCATGAACAGGGATGCGGTTATGGAATGCATATGGCCCTATTCCTCCCATGGTTGTTCCTTTTAATAATGTATGTCCCTTCCTTGGTCAATAAATAGTCAGCAGTAACCTGAAGATACTTTGGCACAGATTGGTTTCATGCTGGAAAGCAGACAGGCCTCATTCTGACAGCTGGGTGACAGGCAGCAAGGAGACTAACAGAGGAGGAAGGAACTGATCAGGCATTCAGCACTTGTTATCTGCCACACTGGCATCTTTAGAGGCCTTATCTGAGCACACTGAAGTAATAGCAATTCCAAAGCTCTTCTGTTCACACTGTCATTGTATTGGTCATCTGCTATTAAGCTTTACAACATCTGTTATCTGTTAGTGGATGGGGCGTTCATAAGACTTGGTGAGAACAGATTCTTGTCCTTACTCAGCTTTAACCATGCAGTTTCTCAGCTCAAAATGAGAAAAAGTCCTAGAATTTAGTGTCTGAGCCTTTTCAAATTGCCTTCCATATAAACTAAATACAAAGAACACTTTTCCAGGACAAAATGACGCTGAGAATCTCAGCTATTATACACTGGGTGTCTGCTTTCCTGAATACCTATAGAGATTTTATAACCTCCTGTCAGAATCGCTATTGGAATGGTCAAGAATTCCCATTCAGAAAGATTTGTTTGTCCTTAGTGGCTGGAGTGCATTAGCTTCAAGGTCACCAGTTGTCACCCATCCAGTTCTGCATTTGATACTCTCTGTTCTGGTTTGGGAGGTGAAACGGAAATAGGGAAGTTACAAAAATATATCTTGATTGCATTATTTACCGCAGAAACTGAGTTTTAATTTTCTTTCTCATGTGTAGTAAACTGTTTAGACTGCTTCAGTCAGCCCTCAGAGACTGATTAACATGATCTAGGGTGTTCCAAGCATTTTTAGCAAAAATATTAGACTCTCTGCATCTCTCTTGGATACTCCCTCTCCCACTCCCAGTGCTGTAAAGCACTGACTCTACAAGTCATTGTTGCACTTTGAATAGCAGAGAGACCTTCATGGAGACATTAGACTCCAATTAGAGAAGGTAACAAGTGATGCAGAACCAGGGAATTCTCACAGATACTAACCTAGAAAAAATAGTGGTTGTTAGTGATATCTAACACTGAAGGAAAATAGATGCTGTACAAATAGCAAAATGAAATAGAATGCAATGCAGAAAAAATAATGACTTTCAGGAAGAACTTTTGTCTGATTTTAATTCAAACAGAAAAAATAATAAATGCATGTTAGATAACTTGACATCAAGAACAAAGAAATGTCTTGAAGTGAAAAGAAGTAGCAGAAAGAAAATGTCAGTTAATAAATGAAGGAACTGAAATTAACGCTGCATAAAAGATTGTCTGGATGCTGGTCCTTTTTTCTTCTCCTAAATAATCTTTCTTCATCAGTATAGGGGTACCACAAAGATTTATTAGAACGAAGACTGGAGATACGAGCATAGACAACAGCATGTGCAGCACTTGGGAAAGGCCTATAAACATCAGTCTACCAGAAAAGAAGTGTGACCAGCAGGTCAAGAGAGGTGATTTTACCCCTCTACTCGGCACTGGTGAGACCCCACCTGGAGTATTGCGTCCAGTTCTGGAGCCCTCAACACAGGAAGGATATTGAGCTATTGGAGAGGGTCCAGAGAAGGGCCACGAAGATGATTAAAGGGTTGGAGCAACTGCCCTATGAGGACAGGCTGAAGGAGTTGGGGTTGTTCAGCCTGGAGAAGAGAAGGCTCAGAGGGGACCTCAGAGTAACTTCTCAGTACCGGAGGGGGTCCTACAGAAAGGNCCCATCTCTGGAGCTGTTCAAGACTAGGCTGGACAAGGCACTGGGCAGCCTGGTCTAGTGGGAGGTGTCCCTGCCTATGGCAGGGGGGTTGGAACTCGATGATCTTTAAGGTCCCTTCCAACCCAAACTATTCTATGATTCTATGTGGCTTGTAAAGAAACTTAACATTTGCAGTTCCCATTTATGTGCCTGGACATTCAGCAGAATATGACTTTCAAAGCAGTTGTATGAATAACCAAGTATGTTGATGTTCAGCAGAAATGTGCCACAGGATCAACTGCCTCAAATCACTGAATTCCTCTAAAAAGATGAATGCTCAGGTAAAGAAAAAAAAAAAAAAAAAAAGACAATTTAGCTGTCTTTGACAATGCATCTTTTGGAGGATAATAGGAATTGTGAATTAATACCCTCATTAAAGATTTCCACTTTAAAACTTGACCATGAAGACACAACAAAACCTGTATTTAAAATTTAATTGGATCCCTCAGATGTCAGGCTTGATACTGGCTTTCAAACATTTGCAACTACAAATCTACATGTCTCTCCAAAATGGCTGAAGGATTGTTATGATGGTTCCAGTGTCCAGGAAACTGTTTCAGAGTATTAACTAGCACAGGCCTGCACAGCTCTTGCAAGTCATCACAGTTTCCTTTCTGGTGTTTACCATTACTAAAGAACAAATGCAAAACTATTCAAACTCCATTAACTAGATACAGTCAGGTACATCTGGAGGGCTTGTACCAACAGAATTACGCCAAACTGTGCTATGTCCTTAATTACTGGGAACAAGAGGTAGTTTACAATCCTGCCACTCAATAAATTATGTAGGTTTATTTTACTAATTACGGAATCTATTATTATAAGATGAAAATGTAGGCAAACTGGAAAGAATTCATAAGGCTAGATGAATTGATTCCTGAAAGGAAATTAAATAATCACATCAAACCCAAGTGTGTTTATAAACACTTCATTAAACAAAATATAAGAGGGCATAATTGCAATATCTACATATTTTTATAGTATTTACATTGAAAAATTAAGAATAACTTGCCATAGTAGAAGAGACTATGTCTTAAATCATTAGTGGAGAATTAAGAACAATAGAACAATTTTAAGGGGTCTTCCATTGCTACAAAGCCTGTTAACCAGTGGAGTATTTTCTTAATAATAAAACTTCCATTGCTTGCTAATAAGAGGTAGTCAAATAAACTGAATACTGAATAGAATATATTAAACTAATTTGATGTTCAGTTCTGTTCCATTCACTCGTATTGCAGATTTAGTAACAGGAAGATGAACTGAATAACTGAAACAAATTTCAAGCACTTTAATAATTGCCATTTGGTATCTGAGTATGAGATTTAATATTTAAGTACTACAAGTACTGGAAAGAGCTTTCTAATTTTTATATAGAGTTTTACTTTATAAACATGAAAATCTAGCTGGTTATAGACCATTTTGAACAACATTAAAAGACAGTGAAATTCCTGACAGAAACTAAAGTGTTCTATGATCTTAAACAGAAAAAAAATTTAAAAAAAGGAATTCGCACCTTAGAGTATGATTATCAGATCCCAAATAACAATAAAGGAAAGAAAAACCCTCTGAGAATGGGAATAAGGACATTTTCTCTTGCAAAGTATATGACTAGTTTCATTTGAAATAGTTCTAGTACACTGTTTTGATTAATTTTTCCAATGGCACATATATGCTGCACTAGTAACTTCAGCATAGTGTACTGAAAATGTACCATAGGATACTAGAGGCATACTCGAGGCATACTCAAAATCCACTTTGAAATTACATCTGTTGTAGAATTTAGCTTTTCATTATTAAGTGGGGTGAAATGTAGCATGCATTAAAGTGCTTCACACTTTTCATAGAATTCCCACATGAAGTGACATGTGACTTCCAGATTGATCAATCCTCATCATTCTATTTACTGTTATAATTGAACAGCTTCCCAATATTCTTCATGATTACTCCAAAAATAGTAATTCTGATCAGATCAAAGTTCATGATATAAAACTTTTTGAGATTATCACTGATCTCCCTTCAGTGTGTCCATGTCTGTAATTAATTTTACTGCTTCTGCAGAAAAAAAGTATACTTTGTGTGTCAAAATTACATCAGTGAAGCTATATAATGGCATTATTTGGTTAATGAGTTAATAATTTTTTATTTAGGAAATTAGTTCATCAAGAAAGACAGAAAATGATTGAATCTGTGGATTTGTCATGCCACCCTGGCAAGGGATAGACTGTTCCATTCTTCTTGAAATGTATTCTGCTTTTGATCATCAGAGTGTTAGCTTTTAATTTAATCAGTCAGTAAATGATTACCTTATGTTTACACTTGATCGACTGCGTCACACACTCATGACATTGTTCTTACCTCAGACATGATGCAAATATAATACCCAAAATTTTTCTTGATCTATTTGCTTTTAATTTCATAGGGAAAAGGCAACAGATACTTATGACAATACCTTTATAAATGAAATTAGTGCTCCTTCTCAGGTGAATGTTACAATTAATACTTTTTTCTCAGAGAAACGTTACTGGAAACAAAAAAAAAAATAATTCACTTGAATTCACAATTGTTTATAAGGCATTAGAAACTGCAATTTAATGTGCCTTTGTAATTAAGACTAGTTTGCATTTTCTTCATTGAGATCATATAGAATTACAATGAAAACTAAAAGAGAATTAACATGATTGAAGGTCTATGAAGAATGAAAGAAGTATTCACTGTTCTGTTTGTTTACCTGTTATCAGAAAAAAAATTTTGAGTAAATATACTACATGGCTATAGTAGATAAGTGCTTCCCAACCTTTTAAATGTCTGTTCTTTCATACCTACAAGTTAATTACATCATATATGTCAAAACCTTTTTTTTATCATAAGTGAATTATTAAAAGATATTGAGCTTTTCTTTATTATTGAAATTTTTTATTTCTAACATATATTTTACTGCAGGTTTGTTAACATTATTTTTGTTAATCTTTCTCTTATCCCCATTATTATTGTTGATTTGGTACTTTGAAAGATATACCTGTTCTTACCACTAGATGGAACTAAAAAACCTTCTAATTTATCTTTTTTTCTGTAACATCAGTGTATACCGATTTCTTCAGGATAAAACCTTTAAAACAATCCAGAACTGGCACTTACCAAGTTAAGGAATTGTATGTGAAGCTCATAACTGCTGCTTCATGCAATGCTACCATTTTTGCTTGCAAATCTTACTGTCAAACTAAAAGGACATTTCGGAAATATTATTAGTCTATAGCAATGACAGAAAAAATAAATTAAAATAAACAAATGAAATCAACCCCCCCTTAATCATTACAGCTATACAAACTTTAATAAATAAAAGTCAGTACTGATTGATTTTAAAGTTCTGATGCCCTTCGCACAAGAAGGAAATGGACCTGTTGGAGAGGATGCCAAAATAAAGTCTGTATGAGAAAATGTGGTTTATTTGTAGTTGGGAAGAGGCAAGGAGGTTCATATATTACAATTGCATAGCCTTCCTTCCTTTTCCTTTAAGTTGAGCTCCAAAAAGCACCATTATAACTGTACAATAATTGTGTAAAATAACAACCCTTCCTAAAAGTGAATATGTGTGATCTGATCTAAAATTTTGTTGATGAGTTAAGTCATCATGGAACTGCCAGCTTTTTCTGAAAAAAATGAGAACTGCTCCTCAGGATTGTCTCTTACAGTGATTTTCTGTAGTATTTCATATTTTAGTACCTAAAAATACATCCAATTTTAGTACCTTAAAGTACATGTACATGGTTCCCCAGAGGTTTCCACTTTTGCTTTATATGATTACATTTTCTAATCTCATATGCTGTAATAGCATTCTGTTAGTACAGCTCATCCTCAAACTTAGAAAAGTAGACACACAATTAAGTAGTATTACTGTTACTAGTGTGTAAGGTATTTCAAATCATCTGGATACATACTGAGTGTTTACTTGTAAATCAAGTATCCTCATAGGCTTAAAGGGAACTAGTGGGGTTTTTTTTTACCATCTGAAGATAGGATGAAAAAAAAACAATTTAGGTCTTGCTTTTTGGCAAAATTTTTATTAGGATTGTGACATTTTAAGCACGTTTTCCAAGTGAAAATGCCATATATTATTTTACATTATTTTCAACAGTACTATGTTTACGATGTTGCAGTTCACACTCTGAGAATAAAAAAAATGGAGAGGAGTTGTGTAAAGTATTTGACCCTGTCCTACATAACATCCTGATCAACACACTGGAAAAGAATGGGTTTTATGGATAAGGAGCTGGTTGAATGGTCACACTCAAATGGCTCATTGTCCAAGTGAAAACTAGTGACCAGTGGTGTTCCTCAGGGATCAGTACTGAGACACATGCTATTCAACATCTTTGTTGGAGATAGGGACAGCGGGATTGAGTGCACCCTTAGCAAGTATGCAGATGACACCAAGATGTGTGGTACAGTTGGTGCACCAGAAGGAGGGGATGCCATCCAGAGGGACCTTGGCAGTCTTGAGAGGTGGGCCCATGCCAACCTCATGAAGTTTAACAAGGCCAAGTGCAGAGTCCTTCACCTGTGCTGGGGCAGTCCCAAGCACACTCTACACCCGGCTCAACATGAGCTACCAATGTGCACTTCCAGCCCATAAGGCCGAGTGAGTCCTAGGCTGCATTAAGAGAAGTGTGACCAGCAGGTCAAGAGAGGTGATTTTGCCCCTCTTCTTGGCTCTTGTGAGGCCCCACCTGGAGTATTGTGTCCAGTTCTGGAGTCCTCAACGTAAGAAAGACATTGAGCTGTTGGAGAGGGTCCAGAGGAGAGCAACAAAGATGATAACAGGGCTAGGGTGCCTCCCTTCTGAGGACAGGCTGAAGAAGTTGGGGTTGTTCAGCCTGGAGAAGAGAGGGCTCATGGGGGACCTCATTGTAGCTTATAGTACCTGAAGGAGGCCTAAAGAAGGGCAGGGTAGGCCTTTTTAATAGGGTATGTGATGGCAGGACTAGGAACAATGGATAGATTCAGAGTAGATTCAGACTAGATATAAGAAAGTTCTTTACTGTGAGGGTGGTAAACACTGGAACAAGTTGCCCAGAGAGACTGTGGATGTGTTTAAGGCCAGGCTGAACAAGGTACTGAGCAACCTGATTAAGTGGGATGTTTCTCTGCCCATAGCCAGGGGGTTGGAACTATATGATCTTTAATATCCCTTCCAACCCAAATGATTCTATGATTAAATATCGAGTTTTGAATGCAGTTTCTTCATTGCTATTTCCAAACATTTTATACTATATTTCTCATCTCATTTTATTTTCTTTTCTCTTCATTCTAGCTTTTATTTAGTGGCTGTCATTGTAGTGTTTGAAGAAGTACTCAAAGAGAGAACTTACTGACCATTTTTTGCAATCATGCACCCTCTGCTTAAGAAGCCTGACCTCAGACAGTGAAAATACTCTTAGTAGGATGACTACGGTGAGTATAGTTTTTCTTGAAAATTAGTGAATTAGTTTATATCAGAAAATATTCTACTGGAAAATTTATGTTCTGCTGTTTCATCATGGATTTTTTTTATTTATATACTGGAATTTTACTTGATGCATCCAGTTTAGAGATATCATATTTTAATTATAGAATGACCAGCCTGGGCTCCTTAGCTTGTAGAAGTGCCTTGCTCCACAAGAGTTCTTTTACCAATTAAAAGCCAACAGAAAGGTTTACTCCTATTTCTCTCTGCAAGTCTTGATTTGTTTCGTGCACTCATGGTGCAAAAAAGGTAATGGAAGCTCCAACTCTGTGAAGGACATCCACAGTTGATCCCTTCCAAGGAGCTGGATGTCTATCAAAGGATGTTTATCCTTTGATTCAATTGAATGACTTAAAAGTCATCTGTTGATATACTTTTTGATATTGTCAACTTTGAGAAAACTTAGTCTGATGTGTATCTCTCATACATAGTTCAGATATGAATTTGTTACTCTGGAAATTGATAGAAATTCTAGATTTGTCATTGATTCAGATTCAAGGGAATATCTAGAAAAATATATAAATAGTCATGAAAAATAGATAATAATACAATTGCTTACTCACTATTTAATAATAATTTCTTGGGTTTTACTCTCCTGTATACATACAGTGTTTGCTTTGATAGAAACCATGGCTGTTTTGACCTCTTACATTAATTCTATAATCACCACCCTAATCTCTCCAAATTGAACTTAAATCCTTTTACATAGAAATCATAGATTAGAGGGAAAAAAAACAAAACTGAAGACAAAATCAGTTACAAAGGAAAAAATATCTCCACTGAAATCTCAATGAACTCAAATATGCAATTGATTATCCAACATTAGGAAAGATATGGAAAGATAAATAAAACATATTCTTTACCCTATTCTTCATCTAGTATTGAAATATTATCTCACAGATTTCCTGTACTGCATTGTGATTATTTTTGTTCTGAATGGCTCAGAAGTTCATCAGCTTTTTAGTCTGCCTTAGGAGGAGATTTGCCAGTAGTGGTGAGGCTATAGGTGGAATACCTTGTCCAGTTCTGACCTTCTCAGTCCGGGAGAGACACAGACATACTGGAGAAAGTCCAGTGTAGGGCTGCAAAGACAATTCAAATATTAGGAAATCTCTCTCATAGAGATAGCTTCAGACTGCTGAGGGTCTTGAGCCCAAGGGAGGGAAGGATTAAGAGAATTTTATCAATGTGTTATAACTACCAGGAATGAATATAAAACCAGTCTCTTCTCAGTGTTCCCACTGAGATGATGCAATAGGGCACAAATGAAAACATGCAAATTTCTATCTGAACACAGGAAAACACTTTTTTGTCTCTTTTTTTTTTTTTAAATTTTATTTTACTTGTTACAGTGAGTATGACAAAATACTGGCCTAGGTTACCTGTAGAGGCTGTGTAGTCACCAACCTTGGAAATACACTGTACTTCCAAACTTGAATTTACAGAGGCTTTACTTCCAAACAAACTTTACAGTGAATCCTACTCTCCTTTGTGCAGGAGCAGGTTGCATTAGACAAATTTGAGTGGTCCCAATGGTTCTGTGTTCTGTGAATTTTAAATCAAGCATGGACAAAAGATTTTTCTTCTTTTTAAGCCTTGATCACCAAAGTAGAATTTCTTGAAGAACTAAAAGGCAGTGAAGACCTGTCCTTTCTATTTTTAAAGCTAACTAGAATTTATTAGCCTATTAACATTTTTGACTTAGCTTAATTACAGCAATTAAGAGATTACCTGCACTGAACACTTATCTGCAGCTAATCTAGCCTAGAGGTGAGAATCAAAGAGAAAGGAGAAAGAAAATAGTTGATTTATTCTTGGTTCAAGTTGACACCAGCCTGTGAGGTATATTTCTTACCTTTTCTTTTTGTAAAGCAAGTCTGTAAGGAAATTAAATTTAAGATACTCTAGAACTTTCAGTCTTTTCTTCTAATGCTACATGGACTTCTGTGTCACTACTTGAATTTTGTTTAAGTATTGCTACATTTGAATGTCCTTGGAACAGAGACATTCTTACAAGTGGAGAAGGAGATGGTGCTTACCATTACATAAATATAATTTGCAGTACATAAACAAACATATGTAAATGCAAACATATAGACATGTGGGGTTTTTTTGACTTTATTTAAAGATTGATGTCTTTTAATGACAGCTGGGTAACAGAATAGACCACTGATTCTTTGTTTGAAGTAAAATAGAACCAATCTTCTGGTTTGTAATTTTACTTCTTAACTCTGGCTTTTCTAATTGACTAAAGTCTGTAATCAGCAGTATATTATTCAGAGACTTTTCACTCTCAGATTGGTAAGACTTCTAACAAAGAATGATATGCAGAAATGCTCTTGCTTATACTCAGTGCAAAAACAACCAAAGTCAGCTTTGTTCCTTGCCTTGTTAGTGGGCCCAAGCCAACCTCATGAAGTTTAACAAGGCCAAGTGCAGAGTCCTTAACATCTATAGGGGTCACAATTGCAGGGAACAGTGGACAGGACAGATGACCCAGAACTAACCATCAGGGTATTCCATCCCTTCTACATTATGCTCAGTATAAAACCTAAGCAATCAAATGGTCAATCTCTTTTTTCCCCTCTAATGATGGATTCCCTAGGTGTACCTTGTCTGATTTTAATCCTGATTTGAGCTTACCTGACTCCAGATTCGGAGTTAAGCTCATATCCATTGCTGACTTCAGTCTGTGACTTTTCCTGCACTTGCCAGGGATGTTACCATCATCCAGTGATGATCTTTATCTCTTTGGACAGAAGAGAGGGAGGAGCCATCTGTCATTCTGATTGGCCAGTCTGGACAAAACTATGCCATTCTTCCATTGAGATTTGACATCTCAGAGTTGTCCCACATCAAATTTCTACTTTAGTTTGTCACAAATTTTCCCTTTTATCTTGTTCATTTGTAGTAGTACCTCTTATAATCTCTACTTTATCTGCTCCTAAATATCTTAATGGGCTAAGTATTTATCATAGTAAGCATGAGGAGGAGGGTTTGTTTATTTATTTGTTTTTCCAGAGCAGACAGTTAAATATGTCATTCCCTTATCAATAAAAATTATGGTTGAGAGATTGCACTGTTTTCAGGGATTCAACCTCCCTGCATAGCACAGAATAAAGGTGTTAACTAGTATTGGCAACTTCTTTTGCTTCACCTTCCATATTAAAGCATTCATCTTGCTCCTGTTTTGTCCAGTTAATTTTTATTCCTCTCTTTACTTTTGGTTTTGCCTTTTTTTTTATCCAGTGTCAGTTGCCATCCTTTTCTCAATCAATGAGTTAATCCCAAAATGCATGCATTTCCATGGTCATTCATCTCCAGATGCAACAGACTATGATCATTCTATAGTCACAGGTACTGTATCTTCTGTAAATGAAAATAAAAGCAATACACATGAACACAATGCATGGAATCGGCCCTGCAGTTGTACACACCATATGATGCTATCTCCAAAGAGATTTCCTATTTCAAGGGAAAAGTGAGTTGGACCTAAAGGTAAGATGATGAAGAATCAGTTCTACTTCTGTTTAGTCATAGGGAAAATATGTGTTGCATAATTCAACACAGACATTTCTGAGACTTCATCTTGCCTTACAGACTGGATTGGGCAGCAAAACCTATGTTCTTTCCATTACCTTAGAGGAAAATAAAGGTAATGTTACCTTATGCAGTCATTTGGGGAAATAAGTCCTGCTCGTAGATTACTATTCTCTTTGAATATAAACAACTATTTAGCTCATGTAAAGAAGTAAAGCCATAGCTGATCAGACTTTTGAAACAGGAAAAAAATGGGTGTTGCTTTAAGCAAAAGGTCATTCATCTGTCTTAGAGTACTCTCTAATGAAATTCTTACTTGGATCTACTGCTTTGGTATTATGTTTCTAGCTCATCAACCAATAATAAATTGCAATTCAGAGGGAACTATGAGCTCTCACAGTGATATAGTGGTATACTTATGCTGTAGTTTAAACTTAAACATACAGTGAATCAAATCTGCTGTACATATGTAAATATGAATTTACAGCAAATGAGTTGAAAGGCCTTGAATACTAAAAAAATGGTTGAAGAATAAGCTTATTTGAATCAATTTTTTGCTTTCTTATATGCCAAGATCAAAGACACAACCATGGCAATAATCATACTCTGCCTTGACATCTTGTTGACTGTGGTCTGTGCAAATTCCTACAAGACTGATGGATACAGTTTCTGCCAGGTGGAAAATTTCCTTCTTGTCTTCTAGAACAGCCTGCAGTACCTCTGTTTTAATGATTTCAGTAATGGTCTGGTGAGAAGTATATATTGTGCATGCTTTAGGATTCTAAATGAACAGTCCTAGCAAATTTTACAAGGAGACCTTGATCTTGCAAGTAATAGTTCCAACATTCATATAAGGAAGGCAGATAATTATAGTCAAATGTGTTGTGCGTGGAAGCACATATTTAGTTCTTCCTGTAATGTAGCAGGAAACAACAACATTATTAGTAATTAAAATTAGAAAGAAAATAATCTTTAAAGTCAGCAGTTTTTTAAAATTAAAAAATCATTGCATTTTGACAGTAGTTAAAAGTTGGAGTTATTATTCTTATTTCCATTTTTAAGTGAAAGACTCAAGATTCTGATGTTCATGGGTTTTTTTAAATTATTGAATTTATTATGATTTTGATGACTCTGTGACATTTTCTTCCATTTTCATATATCATATGAATTGCAAAATATTTGTATTCCTTATTCTTACTGATAATGATTTCCTGATGATGACAAATATAAAACTAAACTTTTCAGAAAGGTTGTTTTACTAAGAAATGAAGCATTAATTGTACACAATACCTGAAAAATTTACTCTTGAAAATAACACTACTTAATAAGTTATAGAGATTGAATTTGACAATAAAAACATATTATTCCTCCATAGAATCCATTCTGTTTTGTATGGCAATTTTGAAAAATACTCTGAATTCAGCTGTCTACTTGAAGTTGAAATTGCATAATTTCATGTTACTTTTTCTGTGTACTGTATGTGACACTTTTTGCACCAGAAATGCATCACATTTGAAAACAAGTCAAAAATACTGAGAAAAACAGTCATTTCACCTTCACATAGCCTTCCTTCTTAGAAAAAAAAAAAAATACCCAAGGAAAAATGAAAAGAATCACACATACAAAAAGTTGAATTCTGTATAAGGTCGAGAAATAACTGGTTTTTGTATGTCACCTCAATGTATTTGATCTTCAAGAATATGAGATTATGATCAGAGCGTAAAGCTTGGATTATTCTGTTCTTGCAACAGAAACTGTCATATGCATTATATGGCTCCTCTGTGCTAGATTTTAAAATTTTCTGGACTTAGAAGCCACAAACATTTCTTGTCTGGAAAGAATCACAGAAACAAAATGGGGAAGAGGAAGAAGCTGCTAACATAAACTTTTACAATGGAAAGAATACTTGTAACTGCTCTCTTCTCCAATATATATTCTTTATTTATTTGTTCAGATTGTTCAGGGTTAAGGTTTTGTTTTGTGAAGGTTTTTTTAAATTATTTCTTCTGAAAATAAACATGGATGGTTAAAACATGGGAAAAAAAGATCCCATGTCTTGTCTCATATTCTACATCAACCCATAAGTCTTACCCTCCACTGGTTTGATTTGTTAGTGTATATTTAGTCAGGTGCAAAGAGACTGCTGGTGGAACATAAACAGTATAAAAAATTATTAATTGTCTACCAAGCAAAAAAAAAGGCTATTAGGCTAATCATTGATGTACTTACCTCACCTCCTCACATGGCACACAGAAACTATTTCTTGTCCACACCGATGTGTGGCTTCCTCTAACACAGCTGAATCTAAGAAAGTATAAGGTGAAGGAAACACTGAAACAATTTAGTAGATCAGTGTCTCAATTATTCATTCATATCAAATGCTGTCCTACTGTTGGCACATTGCTGAGACTGAGAAAAAACATAACTGAAACAGCAAGCACCAACAGCAACAACATAGAGTATGATAGAATTTGAGTATGATCCAAATTAGCAGTCAGCAGATATAAATGCCACTTTTTTAGTATTCATCTCAGTTTGTACTGAATTTTTAATTCTTGCAAAGCAGCAAAGACTTGAGCTACAGCTCAAGTTTTTACCTGTAGATGATCATATGACTGTGTGTTTTTCTTTTTTGTTACCTTAGCTGAAGATTTAACAGCTGCCCTAAGCATGTTTAAGTCCCTTGCTTGGTTTTGCTGAGCATGAGAAGAGGATCAAAAAGTAAGAGGATTTCTTAGACATCAACCTGAGACACTTATGCTGTAAAGGTAAATCTGACATGTGGTTTACTCATGTGCCTGAGGATGTACTTAAAATCTTACCATTCTTCTTGATTTTCTCATCTTATTTTAATTACCCCTTTTTAACTAACATTAGAAAAGATAAGTGAATCTAACAATATGTGTCATTACTTTGTTGTTACTTTACTTCACAATCATCACATCAATGTAAGAGGAGAGAAGGTGCAGAACAGCCATTTCATTTATTCATTAAATCTCTAAAGTATCTAGCAGTGGATCTAGATTGTTTTGTCATTTTCTGGTTCAATGCTAATTAAAAGTTATTCCTTTGCATGTTATCTACCAATCTTAAAAACCAAGTTTATCTCTAGGCCTTAAGTTTGTTCTTTGGTCAATCTATGAGTCTCTTAAAAACCACAGAACACAAACTAAATATTCAGGATACTTATCCCCAGATTAACTCAAGTATTAGTATCTGAATCTCTGTGAAGCAAACAAGCAAATTTCTTTTGACTTTTCTCATTCCACCATCTAGCAGTCTTTCACATTAATTTAGTGATTTTCAAGCTAAATATACTCTCTTTGACAGATTCCATAGTTCCATATTGCATATGCAATAACTTTTAGTAGCTCCACCGTACTTCTGGAAATCTGGCTGAATTGTTTTCTGTTGTATTCCTTTGTCACTATAAAGTACAGAAGTGTCTTCTTTTATTATCTCAAGAACAGACTTCTGAAAGATGGTTTGAATTTAATTGTAAATGTTCTCACCTTCATAATTTATTTCTGGTTGGACAGATTTTTTTCCTTTCAGATTTAAAGCATGATTCTTTGAGATATATACCACTTCCTTTCAAATAACACAAGCAATATTGAGGGAAAATGCATCTGTTACAAACAGAAGATATACATATACTTTTGTATCTAAATGAGACTATTTTCTTCCAGTGACAAGTCCTTGTTGTCCTTGTTTGGGGTAAAGTAGAGCACATTTTCTAGTTTGTGACTTCACTTTTCAGCTAGGCCTCTTCTGTCTGACTAAACTCTGAAATTAACTGCAAATTGTTCAGAAACTGTTTGCTCTC
>VZTY01008205.1:69686-92380 GCA_013400935.1 Turnix velox | reverse complement strand
GTGAAAGAATCCTGTTATGTATTCATTGCATGTGTATTTATAACCAAATACAGGAACTGTGAAAAAGGCTTTCACAGTGCTGTAAAGGGGCATCATGAATTATTTACAGTAAATCAAATTTTATAACCCTCCTCAATCTTTCATAAACTGTATCTTCCTATTTTATTTGATATTTTATCCAGAGACTTAAAGCAGCATAAGCCAGGGAAATCTCTTCAATTCCTGAAAGATTTGTAGGAGTACATGAAGAAACAGTTCTTATAGTAGCTTTTGCATTTGATGTAGCTATTGATATTCTATAAGCATTTAATATTTAAGAGGAAAGGAGCTAGATTTACTAAAATGTTCTACACATAGAGACACACTTTATTCTAAATGAGACTACTGGAGGTTGTTAGGAAATGTTAAACTTTTCTCAAACTCATTCCTTAACTTGGGCTTATCCTCCCTGATTCTGCATAGGGAGTCAAACAGACAATAACACTTGAAATGCATGAAACAAAATTTAGGTCCTACTTGAGGAACAAGAAGTGCTTCTGCAGTTACTAGAAGCTTGATTTATGGAGATTACTTAAAGAAACACAAAGATGTGATTTCATTGTGACTGTAGATGTAGCTAAGAGATTGATTTTTTTTGTTTGTTAGGTTTGACAGGTGATATCAAGTAAAGAAGAACTTCCTGAAAGAAGAACTTGAATTTAAGGAAGTAAGAAATGAGGTGTCTCTAGACTTAAAATTATTAATGATTGGTGCATGTAAGGTTTCTTCATTATCTAAAATTACTAGAACAGTCTTTCTGGGAAAGTTGTCATTTAACCAAGCTTATCAGAGTTCAAGGAACATCTCAAAAACAATCTAAGTCATATGGTTTAGTTTCAGTCAGGACTATGAAGAGAAGAGAATCAAACTTCATTCTTACAAGTCCCTTCCAACTAGAGTTATTCTGCAATTCAAAGTTATGATCTCTCAGTTATAAATGTCCTCAAAAACCACCACATATCATCAGAAAAAGTAAACAGAAAGAAACCATCAGAAAGAGGGGCCTTAGAGATGAGTATTTTATTGATAAAAGAGCATGAAGAAGCAATCATTTCCTTCTCTCCCTGTCTGAGAGCTCTAAGAGACTGTTTTCAAGAAGGTTCTAAATATCTCAGAGCCAATTAAGCTTCCTACCGAAAAAGACACTTCTTGGAGTTATTGTATCTATAATAATTCCCATGGTTTTCTGAAGAGAATTTAGTGCCAAGAATTACAGACCAATAGTAACATTAACTTACAATTCCTGAATTATGTAGTTTATTTATTTAAATCTGTTTCCACAGGACATATAAGCATATTCCTTCAGGAAATAAGCAATATGAATACAAAAAAAGAGTTTTAGATCACGTTGTTTTTACTATCTCTTATTTGCTTTTTTGTTTTTTAATGATAAAAGAAAGCATTCCTTTAGTAGGTCATTTATTGGTATCTATAATGTCTTGGCTGCACCTGGAAATATTAACATGAGGATGGTATATATGTGTCATATATGTTACATAAGTGTTACATATGACACACATGACAATACACACAACAAAGTAAAATGCTTACATGTAAAGCTAGTAAGAATTTGTACAATATGGAAAAATTTAAGTATGTATTAATAATTCCAATATTTAGTTAATATGAAACACTGATGCAATGTTCTATGAATACCCGAGTTTCTGGTTTTGATAGATGACTAAATGACTTCTTTAAATGAATCCGGACACTTTAGCTTCCCTCTTTCTCACATATTGCAGCATAGAATGTTTTGAAATAATATAGTACAATTCAAACTATTTTGCAAAAACATTGCTGACTGATCAGAAACAATGAATGATATGATATCTTTACTGCTGATACAGAAATATTTTCTTTTCTGCCAATAAGATTATTAGGTTAATCATGCTCTTATTGACATGAATGATTACTTTTTCATTGATCACAGCAAAGGAAATATTGGAAACTTTATAAAAAAATTGTTGTAAACTATTGAAATGCATATCATCTGAAATAATTATGCTGTGCCCTTTCTGTAAGACAGGGAAAAAAATAAAATAAATTCCCAGGGCTACAAATCAGTTCAGTGCTTCATATACACTTATACAGAATATTGCAAGAATCATTGAAGAATTCAGCAAAAATTTTAGGATAGATTGCCTAATTGGGATATAAAAGGGATCAGCACATTTGTAAAAATACAGAATCTAGTATTATGTGTATGTATTACTTTTAACCATTTAGTGCATTCCAAGTATTAAAAATCCTTATAAATAGATTGTGAAAAATGCACAAGTTTTTAGAATAGTATAATACAAAGAGTTCCAGCAGAGTTCTGTCTCACTGTCTGATTTGAAAATTTCCTACATAACACAGTATCTTTCAGCATCATGGACTTCTCAGGCAGACTGAGAATCACCAATATATAAATTTTACATTCAAGAGCCAACCTGTAAAAGTTATGGAAAAGTGCCATAAACAATAAGGTAGGTCTGATTTCTGATGGCTGATCTAGGAGTAAATTATAAAATCTAGTAGATACCACTGCAGTAACTTGCCTCTGTCAATTAGAATATTGTTTTGTGGCTACAGAGCATGATATCCTTTAATATTTTATTGGGATGAATAAAATCCCAATACAATTGCACAGTCCAAACAACATAAAGCATGCTTACGTAACATCATTGAAAAATAAAGAGAGAGAGAACACAAATTAGAGGATTTTATAAGAATACTGGTGAAGGAAAATGCGTAAGCAAGTGTTTCTGTGCATACACGTGGTCACAGTTAATTCCATTTCAGGTTTCCTTCATAAGTCTTCCCATTCTTTTTTGCTACACATCGCTTTGTATTTGTTTGTGTTTGGCAGAACCAAGCACCCTTTGGCTGAAAGCAGCCATTTTTGCATGGCAAAACTTCTGATTCTGGTCAGCTACTGGTGGACAGTAGTTATCTGTGTTAAATTTTGGGTCACAGAGAGTTGCTTGATTTACTAGTAACCTGGCATGTTTCAGCAGGGACTACAATGCAGACTAGGAATTCTCTTATTGGGTAGGTTGTGGTTGACTTTTAAAAAAATTATTCTTTATCATTTTATTCTAAATTGAACTTTAAGTCTTTACAACAGTATTTTGGAATATTGTCTTAGTATGAAAGTAAACATTCTTCTTGAATGCAACATTTAATCTGGAAAACAGTATGTGTTTTATAGAGACATTAGCTATTTGACTAAAAAACTAAAGACTGCAAGTATTTTCCTGTTATGCACAAATAAATCTTAACAAAAATCTGGAATGTGATAGTGTATTCTTCAGTTCACTGTCAAGAAACATTTTATAAAATTCTTTGTACTCAGTAGTTGTTTCAGAAAACAGAGCAAACTTTATTGTCACTAAAAATCACTGGAATTGCAAATGACTTAACCGAAATTAAAAAAAAAAAAAAATTTAGGAGTGGACCTAGCTTTTCTTTTAGTATAAGCAAAATGCTAGCAGAAATGTTATACTTAAGTTTGGGGGTTTTTTACCTTACTTAGAAGGAAATACAACTACATTTCGTTGATAAGAAATGTAAATCAAATGTCAACTTTTAGTTTTCATTGTAAAACCTTTTGCTGAAAATTTTAAGAATTTTTTTAAAATAGGCTAAAGAAAAATGATAGAAATTTGAATGCTTCTCTTATCTGTAAATTTAATTATTGTTATGATATAATACATCTATAATAATAATAATATACCTTTTTCCTGTTAATATTTGAAAATACATTCTGTTTCAGCTCAAGACTGTTGAAGTATTGCACTGAAAACTGAAATTCTATGAAAACTACTAATATATAAGAATTAGAGGATATCTTAAAGCCAGTAAACACAATAAGGAAGTTACAAAATGCCCTGAAACTGTTGAATATAATGTAATTACTGACATAGGCTTCACATAAAAGAAAGGAATACAACTTTCCATAGTACAAAACATCCCAAATAAAAAGCAACATAATTTTGTTCAATGAATGCATGTAAGGTTTATTGTCTCCATCCGTCTCAATTTAATGGAGCAATACTCTCTCAGAATAACAATTCAACCAGCATAAATGGAATGTAACAAAAGGCATTTTTCTGAGGAAAAAAAAATCCCTTGATTTTAAATCTAGTTTCTTTTAAAAAATCAAGTGTACTCATACTTTCAGAAAACAAAGCCTGTCACCCTCACAACCAGATTAACTTGGCATAATGAAAGGAGAAAAAAAAAAAGCCAAATAGAGAAAAACTTTATTCCAGTTTTTCTTTTATAAAAATTTCATAACATTGCAATTATTTCCTTAAAACAATGTATGTAATGTATATATTATTGTTCCAAATAACCAGTTTTCAAAATATAACACTAAAGACAACTTATTTGCTTAGTAATTTCATGACATCAATTCTGAGTTTTGCAATAATTTCATACATCCTACTTCATGACAAACAAATCTTTTGAGTAATTTCTCATAAACTTTTATAGCTCTGTTTCTTGCTACTTGTTGAATTAATTTTACTAATTGTTATAATTCAAAATTGTTTTTTTTCTTTAATACTTTTCTACTAGTTTATAAAATCTGCATCCTGCACTGCCCATTTTGGCTTTTCATATTCACTTTTTCAAGAATGATTGAAGTATCTTAAAAGAACTGCTCTCCAAGAAAACTCAACCAACAAACAAGAACTGTGGTATAATATACTTATTTTTTCTTAATCTCTGATTTATTTCATCACTACATCATTTTATATTGTTCTGTAATATTACTATTGTCTGACATTTTCAGGGACACTGTTTTGTTTAGTCTAACAACTCATACTAAGGCTACTTCCATCATATGTCAGCCAGTACAAGGCCTTGAACTACAATCTGTTGCTATCTTGTGTCATGCATCTTTCCATGCAGACTGGTCATGTTTAAGTTTTGTGACAATTTTAAAACACTTGGTGACTCAGTAATCAAGACAATTAGATATTTCAATTATTATTCCTGAACGTTCTATTAGTGAATTACAAATTAACTAATTGTGACAACTGTGGGAATTGTGTAACGAGTTGACTTAACAGTAGTTCAGCTTATTCTTTTTCAGTCCTGCTGTTTCAGTGTCTAGCAATAGTCTGTAGCAAAATAGGTATACAGATCAGCAGGGCACAAATTGCATGACAGCATCACATAGAGATCTCAGCTGGAGTTTTTATATGATAACAGAATTCCCCAACTAATCCAGGGGTGTCAGGTTAAGTTATTCAGTGATACTTGCAACATACAGATGAGGCTACATCAAGGTCAAAACTTGATTTTTGCTAAACTGCATTTATCTCCTTGAGATTACAGAGCTGCGTGTGAATATTCATGTTCTTGAAGACAGCAGTTGCATTAAAAACCCAGAAATCTGGATTAACGATATAGACCAAGAGGAGTAGATAATGATTTTTAAAAAGGTAGAAAAGAAGTGATAAATAAGTAACAGAAGCAGAAAAAACAGGAGAAAAATGAGCGATAAGTGTGGCAAAAACTTAAAAATACTAATGGAGGAATACTATTTTTTTAAGAAATAGTAATATTTGTCTGGAAAACAATGTTAATAACATCCTAAAATAATGGAACTAACAATGGTGGCACTTGTTTTTTGCATATCTAATGAACATGTTTTTTGCAAATCAGAACACAGAACTACACTACACTACACTACACTACACTAAAGAAAATCCCTCAAATAATCTATGGCTATTTTTTCATTTAAAGTGCAACTCAGACAACATAGCAATATCAACATAAGTATGGAATGGACATGAAAGAGCTTGTTAACAAGTCTGTCTTTTCAAGTAACATCAGTGGTCTGTTTGTGTTCATGCTCTTCTTAGAAGTTTATTAGTTCCTACAGATGCTAAAATCAACTTCTTACCCTTTCCCTTTCTCAGTTTCCATCACCCTGCCATCCAATATTTTCTGCAAGCACATTATTATACTGAGTCACTCTCTCGTTCTTCCAGGAAATGCTACTACTACCATTGCAGTAGACAACACAAGTGAAAAAAAAAAAACTTGCATTCCTCTATTATTGTTTCCTTTTTAATGACTGATAACATGAAGTACACAAACTTCAAACTAATAGGTGCCATCAGTTATGGGTGCTGCATGAAAATTTCCTATGGAAACTGCTTCATAGTTTCTCTGTGGATGTTTGCTACAGAAATTTTCTCACCTTTGCATTCATTTAAATGTGGTCTTTGATAAGCTGTGATAGTACAAAAGTAGTCAAATTATCAAATTTATTGAGAAAATATCTATTATGTTTTATGCCAAACTAAATCCAGACAGATCCCAACATCTGTATCTCTGGAAATTATCAAGACTTGCATATTTATTGATAATACTTGTGTTTTTCTGAAATATACCTGAATATATCATAGCGATGCAATAAAGTAAATCTGTTACTGGATTTCTGGGAGGCTGCAGAAGTAGATATTGGGAATGGAATGAAATTGCAATTAGGATACTTGTGAGATACAAATTATGCCTCTAAAGTCAAAAGATCAGCTTTAGTAGTAACAAATATTTACCTGACCTAGTAAGTGCTAGTTGATAGGTGCAGTTTTATGCAGACATGGACAATTCATTTGACCCTAAATGGCTCGACACTCAGAACCAATGAAGGATAACAAATGCAAACTAGCCTGACTAAATAATTTCAAACTTACATTATTCCTTATAGGGTCCATCTTGTATCCTATAAGAACTAGTTGGGGGGAAGATGAGGGATGCATCATCCTTTTCTGAATTTTATCACATTTCAACTACTTAATATACATTTGTATATTTCCAATCATCTTTTTTAATGTTTTTTTATTTTCCCTAGCCCTTTGTTCTTGGTGAATTCAACTCACATTTACTGTGTTGACTAAGCGATATACTACAGAAAATGTGTATAAAATCAAACAAGTACACCATCCTGAGTTTTTTTTGGAGGACTTCTGCTATTTCTGAAAAGATCAGCAGTTTATTAAAATAAAGGCTTTCCTTCTGAATAAATAGCAAAGTACATTTAATAAGGGATGTGTTGACATTGGTGATACTGTTTCATTAGATCTTAAGTGACTCTTTATTATTTTTTATAAAAAATCATCCATGTTTGGCCTCCTGCTTGTTCTTTTAAAAATTTAGATGTTAATTATACTACATGTGGAAAAAAAAAGCTCAAAGACATTATGTTAGCAAATCTTGGAGGAAACCCACTTCAGTCTGAAGCACCACCAAGGGAACTGAAACAAATGTGTGTCAGAATGTTTAATATTATAGCCAAGGGGGACATAACACTTGCTATATGTGGGAAGTAAACAGCAGGGATTTTCACTAAAAAATGAGAGAAAAAACTCATATTAGTTTTTGTGAGACTGCTTCTTGCTGCATAGCAGCAAAGTGAGGAAACAGAATCTGTTTTTCTTTTCCCAGAGAGTATCTTTATGACAAAACTCTTGACATATTTTCACTTTAACTGAAACACCAGACTACAATTAACTGATTCATACTCTACTATATTCCTTATCAGAACAGAAATGGAAGCCTTCAAAAACTCAACCCTGCTTCACATAATTGAATTTAAATTGTAATGTTATTTGGAGGGTATTCTCATGATTCCTAAATTCATAAACCAATTATTTCAGAAGTCATTTCTAGGCATTGCTAAATTACATTTTTTGTCTAATAATTAATTTTGGATTTAATTTTGAAATTCTGTAATTATTTAACAAATACAGGTATTCTAATAAAGGCAACAAGGTATGTTGTTATCCGCTTTTAACAAGTAAGAAAATAGGAATTCATACATAAAATTTTTCAGGTAGAACACAATTGCAATTTAGATCTGTGTGAAAAAATGGTGAAAATGTTATAACAGGCCGTGGCAGATAAATATTCGTGATTCCTGATGCCAGTTGTAAAACTGTTGTGAAGAAGTAAATGTGCATTTTCAAAATAAAACTTCATAAATGTCTTGAGAATTTCTATTTCATCTGCTAATTAGCAGGGAAAACTCCAGTCTTGTTCTCTAACAAACTAGCTCAAAAAGCTTTTTACAAGCTACTCTTGTTCTCCCTTCATCCTCAGTATATTAGATGCAGGTGGCTTCCATGATATGAAGGCTAGTAGCTAGTCATGGAAGTTAACAGTAGTTTAGCTGAGTGCCTAATTAACCACACTTTTTCATACTCTTTAAATTACCATATTTCATCAAGGTAAAGATGGACTTCAGCTATGGTCTGCTCAGATTTCTGAGTTGGCTTGATTAAATGGAAGTGATAGTGAAAAAGGATTTTTGACCAAATGTACTGAGATGTGAAGGAGGTCTCATTATCCAGATTTCCTTTTTTACCTTTTTGGTTAATAGTGAAAAATCTTTAGGTCTTCAACATCAGCTTTAGTATTTCTGTTATATTCATAGCCAAGGAAGTATAAAGGATAGAAGGCTGGGATGGAAACATAACCAGAACTATCCTCTATATACGTGAGGAACAGATAAGTTATCATATTGCTGTTGGGTAAATCTATTAATTTGGAAGATTTAATTAATTACATTTTTAAAATTTGAATTTTTTCAGCTACTCTGGATTCTGAGTTCCTAAGTAAGAATTTAGAATGGTGTTGTAGTTCCTTGCTTAAGGGTAACAAAGTCCCTTGCCAAGTCCAGTCTGTTTGCAATGGATGTAACAGTGGTACATAGCTCATTAAATAAAGGAATAAATAAAACCCCCCATGGTTATAATGACACGTATGTTCATCATACTCACTAAATACCTGGGAGACTACCTTGGTTCTGATAAAGTCTGCCTTACTGTATGGGTGGCAAAAAGATCATGTATTAATTAAGCCAATAGGTACAAGCAAATAAATAAATAAAGGGAAATTCCATCTTTGTATTTGCCAAAACTTATAGTGGAAATTCACTATTTAAATTAATAAGATATATCATAGTGTTTGGCACTACAGAACTGTTAATCCTCTGATATTTGTTCTCTTTTAACAAGTATAGTGTTAAATCATATACTGTCTTAGAAGCAGAAAGAGCCTGGCTCATAGTAGAAACACTTGTGTGGTTTATGGTTTATTCCTATCAGTAATTCATTGATGTTCTTTTTTCTATCTTTTTTTTTTTTTTTTTTACTTTCCTTGTGAAATAAATCCAATCCCCCTTTAAAATTATTCATTTTCACAGCTTTGATTAATTCTCCTTGTTAAATCTATGTGTTCATTCTGATCAGCTGTTCTTATTTTGTCTTTAAAATGAGCAGCATATGAAACTGTCTTAAGGTGCAGATTCCCATTGCTTTGATAGAACAAACTAACTGCAAATTATGTCAAATAGGGTAGCAAGGATGAGCATTTGACAGCACTGAATTACTTAATTTTGTATAGACACAGCAGAATGCTACCAGAATAAATCCAGGATCATTAGTTTATTTTCTCTTTAGTGACAACTGCTTGAATGGACATTTCAGGCAAGGAACTGGACATGTCTGCAGCCTGAATTAAATAAGCTCCACAGATTCCTGAATACAAGGCAGTAAAAGTTAGTATAAAAGTTAGTATACATTAAAACTGAGATTTTTCTTTATGTGCTAATGCTGGAAATAAAATTTGAAAGTTTTTAGCTTGTTTTTCTTCTCCTAGTAACTATTCCTTTCCAAGTTACTTTAGTACCTGTAGTTGCATGCTGGATCAAAATAGCTATCAAACTAAGGAGGAATGGCTGCATATACTAATTGATCAAAATAGAAAGGAAAAAAGTTAAGGACATACATTTGTATCAGAAAAATGTGTGTCTATGCGTGTATATACACATTCTATATATCTATATATATATATAATACCCCTTTTCCATGTAATTGAATTGAAAAATAAACATTAACTTCTGTAATGTATTGTCAAATATGTGACCTCCTGAATGAGTTCAAGTATAACTTACTGTTTCCCATCGCAAGGTCACTGCTGTATTTAAGAGACTCAAGAAAAAAACCATAATCGATTGAGAGGATCTATATGCCTTGCTCACCTCATCAGGCTTATTTCTCAGCTGGCCTGTGTTAATCATCAAGTCCACTGCATGCTGATGTCCTCCATTGCATCGTTACTAGAATACAGGAGGCAGAGATGGGGAAAGCTGATGAAATTATTCATATTTCCTTCTGAGGAGCCAATTGTTGCCAGATAAATTTCATTTAATTCTGTGGCAGCTGCAATTATGCTTTCTGTGCACAGAGAGGTGATAGTCACATTGATAAGTTGTAAGGAAAGTGAAGATAAGCATGCTTCCTGGCTAGTTAATTATGATTATTCATTACTGTGGATCATCTTATCTTTTTTTGACAATAACAGTATTTTGGGGAAGGACTGAACATATGCAACTAGAAGCTACTTAAAATTTTTCTAAAATTTGATTATGTTCTCTAGTGTGATAACTTCGCAGGGAGTTGGGAATAAGTAGTTAACAAGTTTGATATTTTTACTAAAATTTCCTATTTTCTAAGAGATTACATTTACAGAAAGTTTACAAGGTACAGATGAAGCTGAGACATAATTTCTGTTCATATTTTATGTATTAAAAATTGATACTGACTGTGATGAATATGAAGATTTATATAGGAAGATTGAAGCTTCTAAAATGTATTTGCCTTCTGCATAAACTAAAATCAATATTTAACTTTGAGGGATTATAAAATAAAAATGTATGAATATGTGGAATGAGTGAAAAAAAATCTACCTATGAAGGTGATTCAGCAGATAAAAAAAATATTTCTTGCATTTGAATCCAATCATTACATTGTCATTATTTTGAAAAATGAATTTTTAATATTTCTTTGATATTTTAATATCAGGAAATTGTTTCCATAATATAAATATGTTGCACATCCAAGATAAAACAATAGTAGTAAAATAAAAGCAAATGTCTGGCAGAATATTCTTGTCCTGTAAAATTAATAAATTTTATTGAATGTATAATTTAGAGCATTTGGATATGTGAGCACCTGTTTTTATTTTTTTCACATTTTATCAGTCCTGCTTAGAAACAAATGTGTATATCTAAAAACTATGTGCACATACACACGTATGTAGATTTATGAACTGTAATGGCACAAATATTCATACAAGTTGAAAGCAGAGTGTTTGGAATGTTTTGTCCCTAGAATTATTAAAAGTTACTGAAAGATTTGTTTGAACATATTGCATGCTAAAAAAGTACTCTTAGGTTTGTCTGTATTAATCAGATTAAGCATATGCTTAAACTCAGTCTCAGTGAATATTTTCGTGCTCCTTCTGTTCTGGCTGCAATGAATACAGGGGAAAAAATAACCAACCAAAAAAAAAAAGAAAAACAAAGAAAAAAAGAAAACATCATTCATATTACATAAATGGAGGAAATGTAGATAGCTTTTTTTGTGAAAACTCAGAAGGTTGATATATTTTTGGTTGTTGTTGTTTTCTTCCTCATCATTGATTAAAGAAGAAGCTTAAGCTGACTACCTCTGGTACAATTGTCTCATTAAATGAGATTATTCCTGCTCATTTTGTTTACAATAACACTTCAGTAAACAAAGATCAACAGCTAAAAGAAAGAACAAAAAAAAAACCAACAAACCTATGAAATAGAATTTTAATTCAAGAATCATTTTCCAGAGTTCTGTTGCTTCATTTTTTCTTAAAGGTTTCAACCTGGTTATATGCTATATTTAGGTGTAAACAACTTTACGTATCATTCTGGTCATTCTTTTCTCAAATCACAGTCCTCATTAATAACTTAGCTTTGCAATACTTTCCAGTGGTTTTGGTGAAACAAACTGAACCATATTGAAGTCCTGTAGAATAAAGCATTGCAGAAATACATAATAAAAATACATTTTATAATGTATGTTGTGAAAATTGATGACTGCAGGTATTAGCTGAGCATGCACAATGTACCTCATAAAATCAATAAGACAATGTTATTGAACAAAAAGAACCTTTTATGATCAATAAAAGACTGCAATCCATTTTTATACCTATGTGCCTATGTAAAATAAGTGTTGGTTATTTATTGTGGAAGATGTTTAATGTGTGATTCATATTTGTTATTTCCACTATAAACACAGCCTTACAAATCAATTTCATAAAAGCATATATATATTCTGACATAATTCCCAGGGAAAGTCCAAGGAAACTTGGTAGCTAATCAAAAAAGTTTCTCTTGAAGAAAAAGGTTAGTAATCTTCATGAGGAACAAACCTTGTTTACCAATTGACATTATTCTAATGAAGACAGATATCAGATTACCTTCAGAGATACTGTAGTTACTATCCACAGAGGTAAATATCTGATAACAGAAAAAAACCCACAATTGCTTTGCAATTATCTTATATATGTGATGTATCTTGCTAAACAAAATTGTGATTTTTATCTTTTCTAACTTCATCCCTGAATACCTAGAAAGTGCTTCTATATTCCTCTCAGGTTACCTATCCTCATTTTCACTCTCAGTATGATTGCTTTGGGGCTCAAAGAATCATTTTGTACATACACACAGACCTCCTGGGATTTTCCCCTGAATTTATATTCGTATGGGTGGAGCCTGGAGGAGTTGTTCCTTGAACATCAACCAGATTTCTTGGGCCTTCCCTCCAGGGCCTTATCCCATAGGACTTTTCCAAGTAAACCTTTGTAAATGCCAAAGTCTGCTCTCTTGAAGGCCAGGACTTTCCTCCCTGACTTCAGTATTCTGAATTCCACAATTTCATGGTCTTTGTGGCCAAGGCTCATTTTGATCCTTGTATTCCCCATGAGCTTCACCTTCCTGGTGAGTATGAGGTTCAGCAAAACATCTGAGCCCTTATTGGCTTGCTCCTCCATCACTCAGGGGAAGAAACTATCATCAAAGCACTCTATGAACCTCCAGCAGCTATGAGATTCTTTGAAGTTAGGTTCCCCATGAATATCAGGACCAGTGAGAACAAGGCTGCTTCTATCTGTCTGCGAAGAGTCTGATGCCCTTATTTTTCCAGGTCACATGACCAAGAGTAGACACATACTATGATGTCATCGTATCTTCTCTTTAATAGTAATCCATAAACTGAAATCTGACTCTTCATCTGTCCCCAGGCACAACTCCATGCACACAGCTCCAGCTGCTTTCTCCTGTGAAGGGCAGCTCCTTTCCTTCATCTTCCCATCCTGTGCTTCCTAAGGAGCTTATATCACACTTTTTAAGTTTCAACTGTTCTTTGCAGCACATGCAGCTTAGCCCTATACACTACTACTCATTCTTTATCTGACTCTTGTGAAGGGAATGGAAAATTACTAGATGATCTCTGAAGGCCAGATCGTTCTTGTTCTCATGATTCCTTTGCATGTTTGTAGGGTCAGGATGTCCCTCTCTCAGGCACTGATATTTACTGAGAGAGGCCTATTGGAATGCATCAAGCGGATAAGAGGGAACTACAGGCAGGAAAATGACCCTCAGGAGTAGAGAACAAGACACCTTGAGGGGAAAATGACCCCCACAGTTACAGTTGTGCTGTGGACCAGGCAGGAGCAGGATTTTGCAAGATTTTTTCCCTTGGTCTTACAGTCTTGGCTTGTTTGGGCCATGCATGCCAGAACTGTGGGACAGGACAAAATCCAAGTCTCTGGGCAACTGGAAAGTGACACATTTCCTTCCATTGAGATCACGTTGTTTCCACAGGGACATCTGCCAAACAACGTGTGCTGATCAGGAGCTCAGAAGTCATGGGGCTCTGCTTCTGCTTGCAGGAAAGCATAAGTGTTAACTTCTGTCCCTCTGATCTTAGTTGTCCCATACGCGTATGGGTGTGTGTGTATTTAATTTAAGAAATTAGAAACACATATGTGTTTCAAGACTTGGGTTACATGATTTTATTGGTGAATACCAAATCCTTCCAGTTATATATACAGTTTGCAGAATGAGATTTTTGCAGCTACTAATAAAAATTTCTTTACTTGTAACTCAGTTTTCCTTTGAAGACAATTTCATAACCCACGTCCAGGAAGCACAATTTGCTGTTGGATCATGCTGTGCCGTAAGGAGAGCTCTACTGTATCCCATGGATAACGTGACAATAATCTCTAGGCAAATTCCAAATTTGTTTTCTTTGCTACTTATGTGGAAATATTTTATTTAAGAGCTTTGAAATAGCCTGGTTAGTTTTATCATTTGCATGCCACAGTGTTACTTCTTGATCTGTAGCAACTAGAAAGGCTTTGCTTTTGCTTATAGCAAAATGACGTCTTCATATCCACAAAAGCAGTTGTTCAGTTTCTTCGTTTTCTTGTCTAGATATTTTCCCACTTCTCTAACACACATGCCCTGTAGCTTTACTTGGAGTAGATTTTTTGCCACTACTTTGAGGGCACAGCAAATATATTTAATACCTATATAGCTGTCATTTTTTTCTAACTTTGGTACTAAAATTCTTCCCAAGCAGAGCACAGTAGAGAGTGACAAAACAATAGACCTTGATATCGTATGTGTGAGACAAGAGCACATATTTGCTTGCAGTGGTGCAATTGATTGAGAGGTTTCAATGAACTAACTTATTTTCCATAGATTTGTGTCTTATTGCTTTAGGTCACAAATTGTTTAGAAGGATCTCCAAGGCAGTACAATTCTATCAAAGATTCTGAAATGTTTCCTAACTTTATGAATGTCTCAGTGGAACAACAGTTAAAGAAGCCTAAAATTTCATAAAACATTATTTCAAGGATTTTCCAAACTAAAATCTTGGGGTTTATTTTTTTCCCCCACCATCTTGCTCTCTGAACAGTACTATTTTTAAAAGGTAGAGTTCTAGGTAAGTTTTGTAGGTGCATATAATTACACATGCTGTTCAATGACTATGAATTTAACCCTCTTGCACAGAATTAGAAGTCAGCCTTGGTAAAACACAACTGCTATTTCTATCTTAAACCAATACAGGGTCATACAGAAGTTGTATGTCTGTTCTGCTTTTCTTTGTGTGAAACAGATTTTATTATCTGAATTTGTGAAGCACTGGTATTAGATAACTGACATGCCATAAAAATTAAAACAAAACACAAAAGCAACAAACAAACCAAAACATATTTTTTCCTTGCGTAAGGTTTTTCATATTGAATTATGAATAAAGCAAAAAACCCCTCTGATCTTATGTCTTAATAATTAAGAAGTAAAAAAAAGTCTTAAAGGGATTACTCATGATCTGACTGACTTTTCAAGGGGAATGTTATACTTCTTATTATACTGAAAAATGGTCCAGTTTTAGGTCTGATTTTTGCTTTCCTGAAATATGGCTTCCTTCACAGAATATAATTTTTAATATAAAAAAATTATTAAATTAATTCAAATAATATTTATTGAAATAAGCATAAGTAAAATTATCAATATTAATAAACCATCAAACAATAATAATAATTTAAAAATAGTAATTATCGATTACAATATCCTGGTCTGAGGCAAAACAGAGTTTATTTTATAGAGTGCAGTGAAATCATTAACTGATTTAATTTCAAATACTCAACAAAAATTTCACATTGAAAGAGGAATTTTCTAATTTCCAGAAATAAATTCTACCTGGGACATAAGATGAAGAAAGGGTATTATACATTAAAAATGTAATTTGTTGAAAAATGAAAATCATGTTTAATTATGGATTATGGCCACTGATTCCATCTATATCAGTTACAGAAATTATGTCAAATAGCTTCACAACTTTAATGAATTGTAACCATTTCTTCATAATATCATATTTTTATAACTGGCAAAGAAGACTATAGTATCAAATCTAAAATTTTCAACAGAAATTAAAGTATTATATTAGCTTCTAAAATTTGAATCACTGTCCTAGCAAAAAACCAACCAAACAAAAAAACCCCCATTATATCAAGTTAGGGAACTTCAGTCAATTGAATTGTCAGTTATCAGACCCTTGGTTACTGATTCTGGTATTGAAAAATAACACAGAAACAAATCAAAAACCATACAAGCAAAACACCTTTCCTCCCCACTTCCATCTGTCCTCTTCCCCAGCCACATGTTGTATCCATTTCCTTTGATAAGGCAATGCAAGAATTAGAGTTCAATACACTGTGGTTTTTATCCGATTGATTTGTAATGTTATTCTCCATCATCTGCAACCCCTTTGCAGCTGTACTTCCTTGTCAACCTCCTTGTTGTCCTCAGCTGAAAGGCAGTGTTTTCACCCACTCTGCTTGTGTATCTATTCTGCATTTTTTCAACATTCCTCTTTCTCTGGCTTGCCTTCTGCCCTGCCATTTCTTTTGTATCTCCGCCTGTGTGTCTCCTTCTGCATAAATTTGCATATGTCTTTTGGAGAATCTAATCTGAATAAATCTGTCCAAACATACATATCTGTAACTGCATATTGAAATAATCCAAAACCAAGGGAATTCAGCATTCTAAACCATTTGAAAGGTTACTGTGGCCAGGTGTCACATATTGGCAATGGAATAAGAAGAGGAGCATGGACTATCGCTGAATAGGAATACTAATGAGGGGAGAGAGCAGAAATCAACCTGGAGGACAAATGTCATGACATTTGTGAAAAGAAAGACATATCACAATGATGTGCCTAGTCATATGTTTTATGAATTTGAAAGTATACAAGGTTAAGTAATGTAAATAAAAAAACAGTAAGACAATCCTAGAATAACTCAGGTAGGGAGTGTCACATAGGATGCATCGAGTCCAATTCCCTGCTTGTTGCAGGGCTACTTAAAATTAAGTAATCTGACTATATTATTTATAGATTTTTTTAAAAGTGCACAGATGCCCCTTGGTTACTTAATTTGTTTCATGACTAAATTCTTGCTCTACCTAAATAAGTCTTCTTTGGAATGTTTAGTGAAGACACAAGAATTACCTTTTCATACACTTTACCTATTTATTTGTCTTACATTTTTGAACATGAGTATTGACTTTCAGAGCTCAGGGTTTGGTGAAAGATAGCCAGGCTTAAAGAGTAATATTCACTGCCTACATAAAGAACACTGCTCTGAAATCTGTGACTGCTCAAGATTTTGAATAGCCCCCTTTGTCTTGGTTTTTAATCAACACATCTACATTCTTATAAATAGGATATTCAGAAACTTTATTTTTTATTCCCTTTTGTATTTCAAAATGCTAAGCATTTTTGTATTTAATTTCAGATTTAAAATATTAAAACACTTTAATTTGTAACACTTCTTTGTACTACCTCTTGTAGTCTATATAGTTCCTGCTGTTGCAACTGGTAAGTTCCTACACTTTAAATAAAGTGGATCTCATAGAAAATGAGAAAAAACAGTTAGTAGAAATTACATGAACTGTAAAATTGAATTGTTTAATGATTTAGGTTTTTTTGTTCTCTGAAATTGCTTTTCCAGTCTCCTTTCTAATTAAATTTTCAATCTCCTAGAGACTATTATTCTTGTCAAAAACACATTTTCCACTGTTGTTAAACATTGATAAACAAAGTTCATCTTTTCAAGAGGAGTTAAGTAAAAAGAATGATCAATTCCCACTTTTCTAGACTGTAATGATGCCACTACAAGTGATTTGTAGAGAGAGATTTTTTACTGGGTTGTTTGGTTTTTTTCTCAGATCACATCAGAAAAATATTTTTTGCAGAGAGTAAAGATATCACATGTACTGTCCTACCCAGTTGTGAGTACAGGAGAGAGCTTACCAGCAGCAATTGCTTCAAGCAAAGTGCCATCACATACTGCAAAGCTTTCATGTACTCAGAAAGAGTGGGAAGCATAATGCAGAAAGTGAGAGGTGGATATGAAAGGAAGCAGCTGAGTTCCACTCTTGTTTCTATGTGAGTCAGCAGAATAGAGAATGACAGGGTGTTAAGGGAATGCATTCTGTAACCTTTCAAAAGAAGTCACAGCAATTGCTTTCACATATGTTCCTTAGCTCCCTTGAGGATTTACTCATTGCCTTAGAAGTGGAGTGATCACTATTTTCTCTCACATAGACCCAACTTGTAAAAGCCAGGCTAAACTTCAGAAGAAACAGAGCAGGCAAAGAACAATAGCACTGCCTTCTAAACTACTTTGTACCTGTTTGTTGTTAGGCACTCCAATACTTTCTCCGCTGCTGCCAGTCACATGCTTACAGCTTAAAATAGATTTTATGCAGAATCCCTTATGTACCTGTCTGATGGATGTCATCTGTTTTAAAAAAAACCACTTTGCTTCCCTCTGTCCTTGGAGTTTTCAGACTGTGGGCACTGCTACTACCTGCCTCACACAAGGACAAAAGATCCCCTGCAAGTAATTGAGTCACAGGTGGCATATAGGTTAAGAAGCAAAATACATTAAGCGTACATTAAATAGACAGCTAGCTTACCCAAATACTTTGTTCCTAGTGACACTAGTAGGACTTGTTAAGTGTAACTGGTCAGTAATGAGGCATCATGCCACCCTCTAGTGTGTTAAAGCATTTGGATTCTTGTTAGGAGCAAGCACGTGGAACGAAGAAGTTATTGGTTTATTGTCCAATAAAAACTCAAATTATTACTATTATTATTAATATTTAATTACTATTGCCATTACTTATAATAACATAAGGATACAAACCAACATAATATAATAAAAAAATTCTCTAACAGCCATCTTTGAGAGACCTTTCTGGTGTCTCTCTGGGCATAATGTACAAGCCTCTGAAGAAGAACAGGAGAAGGGTGGCAGAGCACATTAGTTTCTTTGACAGGAAGCATGTAATATTGGTGGGGAATTTTAGGGTCCAGTGGCAGAAATGTTCATATGTTGCCTGCAGGCACAGGAAAAAGAAAGATGATAAATGTAGAGAAGAGGAAGATAAACTAAATATTGCACAGAGCATGCACAGCATTTTCATTTTAATAAATGTTATATGTAGCAACACCTACTTTCTAACACCTCTCTCTTATTTTAGCAGCTTTTTGCCCATGCAGTACCTTTCTTACGTTATTTAAGTATCTATATAAACTGGAATCCTAGTGAATTCAAATACCCAAACCAAAGCATTACAGTGATAGTTTCTAGGGTATTATCCTCAAAAAGAATAAAGACAGATTTATTTATTTTTTTACACATTTGTCAGTAAGGTCCAGAAACAGTTGCTCTGGTGGCAGGCAGTGATCTGCTTTAGACATTGCTTAAATACTTCCTTCATTCATCTGGAATAAGTTTGCAGATCCTGACCAATAAGAGTTTTAGTCTATATCAATTGTGTGATTCTGTGTGATCAATTGGTCAATAGCAATATTTGACCAGCTAACATCAATGTTAAGAATTACAATTTTGTTAAGCTCAGCTAGCTGAGGAGTGAAAATCTGAAGTCTTGTCTATCTGTTCCACTACCTTCAAAACTACAAAGTAATTATGGATCCTGAAACATTTGACTATGGGGATGAGAATCACCTCTTATTATTTACCTATGCCAAGCCCCTGCAACTTCACTGAATAACATGGAATTCCACTTTAGACTCACTCCCTGTTCCAGAAATAGAATTTACACCTCTTGAAATAATTGTCCATGCCAGACTATTACTGATTCAAAGTGAGCTTTAAAAAAAGTAATTCTACCACCTCTGTAGTTGCTGTAATCAAGAAGGCATACATAATCTTATTTCTAAGAGGTTGCATTATGTGCTTGTTCTCTGTGTTTTCAAATCTAACATAAACTTTTTATATATTCTGGAGAACAGAGACACACTTTAATGTTTCCTCTCATCTTTTAATTGTCTTGACCAATAGTTTAACTCTTTTCATATGTTTTTTTTCCTGTCTCTTCTTTATCCTGCCCTATAAATCATGATTTCTGGTTGAAATCTTTGTATCCAAGCTTCAGTAGAAGTGAAGAATCATATCTATCTTAGAGTAAGCCTGGGAGTTAGTGCATATTTCTGGAGAATGGATACTGTGAAATCATTCAGGAGTGAAGCCACTATATTTTATAATTCAGGAGCCAGTGCCATCCAGTCTTCTGTGAGAGATTTATAAAGGAGAAATGTTATTTTTTTAGGTAAAGATAGGGTTTAAAACCTCTTTGTATGACCTAATGAAAACAAAACAAAAACCTAATCAGCAAACAAGATCTCTGAATTGTCTGTAGAATACTTCAAGTTAAAGTGACCTTCGGTGATGAAAATTCCTCTTCCAGTAAGTTATCTTTCAGTGTAACTATTTTTGTACCTCCTTTAATAGAAGTATTTTATATTACACCTCTCGTGAGTCACATAAGGTACTATTTTCACATATCTACTTGATACATTAATTAGCTGCTGCAAATTATATGCAATCAATTCTTAGAGGTTCAACAGCTGTTTTAAATGGACTGTCTACATTGCCCTAAAAGAATATCAAGGAGTGACTTTTCCTCTCCACCTTAATATTTCCAATATTAATGCTCTATAACCTTAAAAGATAAATTAATCATACTGTAGATATATCACTTACTTCTTAGTTGCCTTTTCCTTTTTTCAGATATTAGGCCTCTCCTTCAGGGGTAAATATGAAATATGTAACTTAGTACTGTTTTGCTCGCAGACTCCAAGAAGTTCCTTTAGTTTCCTTGCACCTTTTAGAAGGCTTCTGCCTTCTAAAAATGCAGGACTACCACTGGAGATCAGAGACCTAGATGAGACTGTGTGTACGTGATGAAATACTTAAGGAATATCCAGATTATGCTTCATTTAGATCAGTTATGAAGCATAGCAAGTTACTCAACTTGCTGGTAATTGCTCTAATTGCTCTGTCAGTTCTCTCCACTTGATAATCTATTGCAGATGAAGAGTTAAATGCCTTGTTAAATGGCGTGTGAATAAATCTTAGATTTCAACTGAACACTTGTTCTTTAAATTATGTGTAGTCCTGTATGCTAATGTTTTCTTCCTTGGGAAATTATGTTTATAATGAAATGCAGAAGGAATAGTGAAGAAAACGCGACTCTTCCTTCTATTTAATCTTTGTTATCTGTGCAAGACTCATATTCAGTGTCATAAAAAATGTATGAACAGCTTAATATATTTTTAAAAAATATGGCTTGGAACTTTAAGTATTTTCCAAAACTTATATCAAAGCAAAACTTTGAGTTTTATGAAAAACCAAAATGCTATTAAAAAGAAAAGGTCCTCAGGTCCTTCAATTTCTCAGAGGCTTTTTTACACTTTTGATCTCCTATATTTTTTGATGTTTTACAAGAACAATAATAAGATCCATTCTCTGAGAATGAAGATTATGAAAGACATCCATTATACCAGTACTCCTCCAAAAAGAAACCATCAGTTGCTGATGAACAGAAGTGACCGCTGGGACAGGAAAGCTTAAATATATTTCCTTTCTAACAAATTGAGGAATGTGTCCCATCCTTTTTGCTACATATGCAGTCTTTGAACTCTGAACTAGAGACTTAGTTTTCCTACATCAATTTCCAGAGGTGTATCATTTTAAGAAACAAATACATAAAATACTTCTTGGAAAAGGAAGTGTCTGGTTATGACTATAAATAATTATTAATCAAGATTCTATCTCACCTTTTTAAATATAATACATTTCTTAATTTTTTAAAAAATCTTAATACATAAGATGAAGTTTTTAGATTTCAACCATTTTTGTAATGTAAATGTCATGAGGGGACCTATTGTGCATTCAGATTTCTCTAAAACTTCACTGGCCACTTGGAACTTACATGTAGTTTGAATTAAAAATATCCTGTAACATGGAATTTTTGAACATCTGCTCAGAGGATATTTAGAGTTCCCAAACATACAGAAATCCTTAGCACACAAAGTTATCTCCACTGGATATATGGAGTAAACCAGCTGCAGATGTCCTGTAATAAGACTGCTGTAGAGAGCAATATGTATTTCCAGTAGATAAGATACAAGTATTTATTTGTTAGGACTACTATTTATGTACAGGCTTTTAAAGTAGCATATATGAAGGAGATGTACAGCATCTGGAACAATGAGTTTACTTTCCAGTGTTTTATCTGAGAAAAGAAAGAAATACAATATCAATGAACAGGACGTACACAGCAATTCTAAAGGACATAAAGGGAATATGTGCTATTTTGTATAAAACGCTGAAATCATAGAATGAGAGAATAGTTTGGGTTGGAAGGGACCATAAAGATCATTGAGTTCCAACTCCCCTGCCATAGGCAGGGACACCTCCCACTAGATCAGGCTGCTCAGTGCCTTGTCCAGCCTCCAGAGAGGGTGCGTCCACAACCCCTCTGGGCAACCTGTTCCAGTGTTTCACCAGCCTCACTTGAAAGAATTTCATTCTTATATCAAGCCTGAATCTACCCCTTCCAATTTGCATCCATTATTTCTGGTACTCCCATCAGATATCTTATTAAAAAGTCCAACCCCTGCCTTTCTGTAGGACCCCCTCAGATATTGATAAGTTACTATGAGGTCCCCCTTGAGCCTGTGAGGCTTGTGATACTGTCAAAATGGTTGAAAAGGGAAAATGGAGGTCAATAATTGGAGAGCAGAAAATTAGAAGCTACCTGCTCATTATAATAATAATCTAAGTTGGAAGGGACTTTTTAGAACTTTGAGACCAACCATCAGCCCATCTCTGGTAAGCCTGTTGCTTGGACAGGGACTTGACACCTTGACCCTCAGATTTGTATCCTCATCAAC
>VZTY01008205.1:21402-69595 GCA_013400935.1 Turnix velox | reverse complement strand
TGAGCCTGTGAGGCTTGTGATACTGTCAAAATGGTTGAAAAGGGAAAATGGAGGTCAATAATTGGAGAGCAGAAAATTAGAAGCTACCTGCTCATTATAATAATAATCTAAGTTGGAAGGGACTTTTTAGAACTTTGAGACCAACCATCAGCCCATCTCTGGTAAGCCTGTTGCTTGGACAGGGACTTGACACCTTGACCCTCAGATTTGTATCCTCATCAACGCAGGCACCCTCCTTCTTTGCCTCAACTTCTGGCAATTCAGAGTCCTTCCTTACTGGCAGAAGCTCAGCTTCAAAACCATCCCCCTTCAAATCTAGTTTAAAGCCCTCCTAATGAGCCCAGCTAGTTTCTGTCCCAAAACCCTTTTACCCCTATGAAACCTGCCAGTATCAAAGAACCCAAAGCCCTGCCTGTAATACCAGTCTCAGAGCCAGGCCTTCATAGACTGAGTCTTTGCATTGTATTCCCTATCATTTCTACCCCCTTCCAATTCACACCCATTATTTCTAGTTCTCCCATCACATAACTTATTAAAAAATCCTATCCCTGCCTTTCTGTAGGCCCCTTTCAGGTATTGAGAAGCTATTATGAGGTCCCCCCTGAGCCTTCTCTTCACCAAGCTGAACATCCCCAACTCCTTCAGGCTGTCTTCATAAGGCAGTCTTTATAAAAACTTTATAAAAACAAACAACCTTCCCACTCCCACTCAAAAGCAATGTAGTCTTAATACTACTATGTTTGGAATGGAATAATAGTTCATAATAAGAAGAAAAAGAACATACATAATAAAATCTATGTCCTCAAGACACCATGGCTTAAAAGTGCAAGTATTTTGTTTTTATGAATTCTTCTGGGGATCTTGCTTATGATTCCACGGTCATCTTTCATAAATTTCTGTCTTACTCTGAACTTTTTGCAAGTGAATCACTGGTGTGTTGAGTCACTTCTCCATCTGTTTGCTGTTGGAAGTCAAGTTGCAGTTTTTTCCTAGACCAAGTAGTTTTTACAAAGTAGAGTCATTAAAAAAATCTTTTATTCCTAGAAAAAGTGCCTGGTGTTTTTGGGTTTTTTTATTGCTGTGTGGCAAAAGCAATAAATAGGATTTTATTCCTTGATTATGGTAGCTCAGGGAAGTAAGCAAGCCTTGCTTCCAACCCAATATTTTAGTCTTTAAAGGTTTCTAATTAAAAATATGAGTATATAACATTTTTTAGATTGGTTTCATGTCTCTGCTAAATTAACTACAATGCAAACCAGTCCTTTAGTTATTTTATTTCATTTATATCCTTGAGTGACTCATAGGTATTTCTGGGATATCTATGATGAGCACTGTGGGGAAAAAAAGAATAAAAGTCTGTGTTTTCTGAAGCAAATCTCTCTCATAGATAAGCCATTTTTCAGCAAGTTAATGCTACTGATATACTCTATTAGTTCCTTTACTCCTGTGGGTATAGTTACACTGAGCATTGTCATCAATGGGCTGAAAAACAGGAACATCTGTTTGAATCATAAGACACTTGTTGATGAAGCTCAGCAACACAATTTAGTTTGTCTCAAGAATATAGTAAAGGTTTAGAAATTTTATCTGCATTGTATTTTTTTCTACCCCATTTTTACTCCTAGGCTGGATATAAAGCCCAAAACGTTTCTATTAAAGTTTTATGTGTGCACTGTGTGCCTAGCTACTTCCTTTATATTCTTTTAATTTTTATGCAATTTGTGTTCTCAATGTCTTTAAAAACTTACAAGCTTTTTTAGTGTTATACTTTTCCCACCCAAGTGTACTTGTGTGTCCTCATAATTAGGTCTTTTAAATGCTCCTCCGCTGTGAGAGCTATTATCATTACTTTAGTCTTATAAAAAATGTTGTTAATTACTATCTAAGAACCTGAAAACATGAAAATTAAGTCTTATTTATTTTTCACTTGTAGCTCAATAATTTGTATTTACAGGAACTTTGTATTAAGCCACACTGTCATCAGGAAAGGAAAAATAAAGGATATCTACCAGTTTTCTGACAGAATGTGTATGAAACCAAATGGAACACTTGGTACCAAGAGGTAACAAATATATCTAGTTCCTGGTTTAAACAATTGATAACAGAAATTTGTTTTGTGATACTGAGATTGAAGACCATCTCACCCCAGCATTCTTTATCTTCTAAAGCTTTTATTTGGATGCAGCATATTCAAAGATCCATTTGAGAGCTAACATAATGGAATGCTGATATCTACTTTATTTTTTTAAATATATTTTTTGTTAACAAATAGTCCAGAAAGCCCTTATTCAGTGTGCATAGAAAAAAACCCAACCACTTCATTATATCACCATAAAAAAATACTAAGAAGCATATAGACATATGCCTGTATTTACCTATTTTGTCCATTTTAATTGCAACAAATCAAGGAAATCAAGAACCTGCAAATAAAGGGATTAATCTCAGGTATTAGTGCTTTGGTATTCATATGTAGTGAAGGGAGATCCACAAAGGGTATCTCATATGTACCATAAATAGCTGGAGCGAATTTCTACCTGGAAATGTTAAATTGACTTTAAAAAGAAGCATATGATTACAAAGAAAAAAACCAAAAAACCCACAAACAAACAAGTTTTGAATAAAAGAACTACAACCAATTTTTTTGGTCTCATCTTCTAATATTCAGCTCTCACTGATTGACTGCTCAGTGAATTTTTTTATTGAAATCTACAGGAAAATTCCTTTAGGTATTTCTTTCACAGAATAATTTCGAAAGTTCCTGAAAAATAAAAACAACAAACTATTCCCATTCTTAGTTTTCTCTCAACCCTTTGCCTTCTCAAACATTGACTGATCAGGTGATTTCCTGATAGATCTGTTGTTCATTCAGTCATAAATGCATGTCTCAGTTTTTTCTTTTTACAGTTCTTTGAAAATGTTGTTATTGGTGGTTATGAGTAAATGGCACTGTCAGAGATCCGCTCCTTATTTTCAGGTCTTATGCGCTCTTTGACACAGAAGAGAGTAGTAGCCAATTTATCTATCTTATGGAAAGTTTTAAGATGAAATTTTCCCACACTGTCTTTTAATATAGACTCAAAATCATGCTTTTGAATGCCAGCTTAAAAAAATGAAAACACTATGAAAAAATCCTCTTAAGGGAAATTCACTAAATCCCAGAAGATTGCCTCATTCAAAATACAGGAACCTTATCTTCCTATTAAGATTTTATTATATACGTGTACATTTTATATCTTATATTAAAGTCTTTCAATTAAAAAATAATTTAATCTCTTTCTCCATCCATTCTATGAATTCTGAATGTAGTCTGAAAGAAGCTAAGCCCTATATTGCCATTAAGATCAAGACAGCTTGAAAAAAGTCTTTGACATTATCTTATCCACATTGGAACCCTTATTAGAGTGCACTATATTCTAAGTGGAATAATAAAATAGATAAGATGTTATAAAGAAACACAAGAAGATACATTGTGTATTTCCTGCAAGAGTTGATTCTAATCTCTTTTATTCTGATCAACTGAGAAAATTAATGGAGTGATCTCCTCCTTACCCCTTGCCCCGTAGTGGGGAACATAGACAGGCCAAACTATCAAGGAGCGTGTAATTATGTCATAACATGATAGGGCCCCAATGAGAATATAAACCAGCATGATCTACAGTTCCCCAAATATTTTCTCAGCTAGAACTTTTCAAATTATCTAAAACAAGTAAAAAACCATTTTAAGTACTCAGAAGAAATATTCACACTTATGCCTGTTTACAGCATCCAACCGTGTAAAGATGGACAGAAGAATAAAATAAAAGGCATTTTCAAAAAAGGTTTCTCCTTTTGCCAATCTCCCTCCTTCTCTAATTCTGAGTATTTCACTTATATTGCTTTGTTTTTACATGAAAAAATATGGGCAAAACACATTTGGAATCATGACCATGGAAAGTGCTACAAGCCAGATGAATCTCCATTCGCATTTATTCTCTCATGTTCTCCAGTGTGATAGTAGGATAAAGTCATAGAATTATGTATTTTTATCATCCTGCACACCAAGAAAAACTACATTAGTAAGTCATGGTCTGAAATAGTAAAGTCATTCTTATGGAGAACTGTATGATCTTTCATGTGATCTTTGCTAAAAATATAACTGTTAATAAACCAGCTTGATAGATCTGCAAAGTCTCCCTTGAACCATTACTTGTAAGGCTGAGTCTGTTACACATTCAGCAGTTCTGCACTGTCCACCGGTGTTTCCCACTGAGTTTGACACTTAATATGGATTTTCCCACAGATGGAGAAATCCTTGCACTGTGGGACACAAGTTTCTGTTTCTAAAATGCATTTCCAAAACAGAAACTAGCAACTCATTCATATTAGACTTTGAGATTGCTCAGAACAGATTTTTTTCTCCTGCAGGGGACGTGAGACTCAAACCTACCAATATTTAATGTGGCTTTTTTAGTATGTTTTCTATTTTTGTTTGTTTATTTCACCTCTCCAATGCTCCATGGAGGGTAAAATGATACACAGCAGAGGGAACCTAAATTAAAAGGCACCAGAATTCCTGGACGCTAGCAACGAAGGTGAACAAAACTACATGGAATACAAAGTATTTGATGACTAAGAGTTTTCATGATACTGTCAAATAATTGTTAAAATTTAAGAGTCATATTGATGTTGTTTGAAAGAAGTATCTACCATTGACAAAGGGTATTAAATGCCAAATCTGTTCTTCAAGCTAGTGTATTTGAGGATAAAAGTTGAGATTTGTGCTTCACTCTCTCTAGTAAAATACTTGTGAACATGAATTTGTAAGCATAATCAAAAATACAATTTAGGTGTGCAGCTGTAGTCCCAAAAGCATCATTCATTGTCTGAACTCTAGGCTTCTGTACCTTTTTTGATTGTTCTGGGTCTGCAGTGTGCAGACCAGATGGTCACACATCATTTGTCTCAGTTCAAGGTATAAATGTTTCTCTTTAATCCTACACCAGAATTTTTACAAAATCTCATACAAGACATTGGCCATTCAATGTGTAAACAGTGCTAAATAACTTCATCATACTCAAAAGTTAATTGTCAGATACTATGCACACAGCAACAAGTGTCAGCCTACATCAGTAGCCTTATTCCCTCAGGAATGCATGTTTCTGAAGGCAAGATAGCAGGACATTCATTGTACAACCATATTTTACGTAATTATTTCTTAATAATGAGTCAAGAAAACTTGTGATCTACAAGTTCAGTATGAATTGCAGTAATAAAAATAGGATTTCTGAAAGCATTTGTATTTAAGATAGAAATAGCACCTAGTATCAGCTTGCTTTCACTCTTTGCTTTTTCAGTTTTAAAAGAAATTCAGTAAGAATATTCAGTATTCTATGGCATACACTTTCCCTACCTCATTTTAATTGTATTACAATGAGCATGAGATCTCAACTGTAGAATAGGAAGCTATGAATAAGGTTTCATTAGGTTGGAAATCTTAATTTAAGCTCAGTTTCATTGTTGGTTTACCTTATCAAAATGCTCTCCAGCAAGCTGAGCTGAGGAGATAATGCAGAATGGAATATTTGTTACCATCCGCCAAGTACATAAACACAAAACAAAAGTAAATAACTGCCACCCCAAAATTACCATACTCTTCCCTAAAGAACTGCTGTTCATAAACATCTAATTAGTTCAACAAAGGTACGACTGGGTATATTCAAAAGAGGAGATTGCTCAGTTATTTTGTCCTCTCATAGAGAAAGATGAGGATACCAAGCTGTTGCACTCTTGAAAATGCATAACATTCCTGAAATTACTAGAACTTAACCTCTTGTATCACTTCAATCAATTTTATATGTAAAATCCAAACCTGTTAACAAAATTTCTATTCAATATGGAATTTACTAGCATCTCAGTATGAGTATATTACATCATCTTAGCATAAGTAAAAAAACCACCCTGTGAAAATAACAATGGTGTGATCATTCATTTCCATCGGTACATAAATTCACAGAATCTGAATCTTTGTTTTTGATTTAAGTTTTTCTGGTTTTTGTTTTGCTTTCCTTAACATGCTCTAAGAGTCATTGAAATGATCACTCACGTAGTTGGGGTACAGTATTATTACCTCAAAGTCAACACTATTTTGATATTGACTTACCTGTGAGATTGACTGATTAATATCTTTATCAGTGAACTACAGAAGGAGATACAGTCCATCTCAGTAAGTTTAGAGGTGAGATCAAGTTAGGTATGGTTGTCAAACTGCTTGGAGATAGGATGGCTCTACAGAGGGACCTGGGCTAAAGCAATTGTTAGTAAGATTCAGAAAGGCTAAGTGCTGCGTCCTGCATTTAGATTACAATAACCCCAGAAATTGCTATAGGTCTGGAGAAAAGTAGTTAGAAATTTGTTTGGTAGAAAAGGATCTGGTGGACAAGCCAGCAGAGTATGAGCCAGCAGTACAGTCAGCTAGACAAGGTGGTCAGTGTCTTCCCAGCTTGTATCACAGTGATAGGAAAGTGATTATCCCCTTGCATTTCGTACTAGAGATAACCCACCTTGAATACTGAGTTCAAATTTGGGTCCCTTACTGCATGGAACACATTGGAGTTCTGAAATGTGTCCAGAGAAGGGCAACAAAGCTAGTGAGGGGTCTAGAGCACAGGTCTTGTGAGAAGTGACTGAGGGAATTGGGAATTTTTTGTCTGAAGAAAGCTAAGGGGAGACCTTATTGCTCTCTGTAGCTACCTGAAAGTATGCAATAGCAAAGTGTGTGTCCATCTCTTTTCCCAGGTAACAGATGATAGGACAAAAGGAAATGGTCTTATGTTGTGCCAGGGAAGGTTTAGATTGAATATTAAGGAAAATGTCTTGACAGAAAGTGTTAACAAGGTTTCCATCAAAACAGGCTGTGATCTGCATAGTGTTTTACTTGGTCTGAGAATTAATGTGTAACAACTGCAGTTTATGTTTAGATAAATTGTGCAGAACTGGTTTATCAAAGTTTCTGGTATCCAGTAATCAAGCTAATTACATAGGTAATGTATTTAAATTAGTTGGTTTGATTTTAAAAAAAAAGTTAGTAAAACAATCAATTTTAGCCAAGTGGAAGAATCAAGAAACAGAAGTTGGGCTTAATGGTGACTAGTAAACAGCAGCTGCTGCTACACTGCTTATACTGCTTTCATTAGCTTTCTCTTAACACTAAATGAAGACCATTGCAGCTTTGTGGATGCTAGGGTGCATTTTTATTTTTTACTTTCAGTTATAAATAGAAAACATAAAGTGAATACACTAGGAAAAAATTTTTGCAAATTAAGTCTTTGCTTGTTTGTGAGTTGTGTGATACTTTACGGTTCAATGCTTCTAATGATCAACAATGAGGACGGGAGAAGGAAAGGACAGCTAGATTGGAAAGAAACAACCTAGATTAGAAAGAAACAACTGTTGCAGTTGTTTGAGAGGAAAAAAGCACACTAAATTATTCTTGAACTTTCATAGTGATTTGAGATGGTTTTTACCGTCACATCTGGAAAAAATTAATTGTGGCTGGTCTTTTGATATTTGATATGTTTAGCTCCCATTCTTTGCCATTGTGCTGAACTTGTACACTGAGTTCAGTCTGCCATCGAAACGTGTAACATAAAATGTACTAAACTGATGCCACTCCTTAGCTAAATCTGTTCATCTAGAAGTACATAGACGTTTTGAACCTATAAAAAATTTAACAGGAATATAGATTAAAAAACAATTACAGACATGCATAAATGTGCATTTATATTTTAAAATATCCTTTTAAAATAAACATTACTTCCTAGAACATGCTTAGGTGATTGCTATTATCAGTTTATTAATTTTGTCAATGAGGTGACACACAGAGGTTCACTGTGGGGAGTCTTAACAATATCTTTGAAGTATTCTGTGAGTCAAAGACCCTTATTTTCTACTTCATGGTGTGTGGTAAGAACTACAATAACAATAATCTGGAGGTAATTACTGTCTCTAAATTACTTCAGTTGTGCTTTCTCTACAACTTTACATGTTAATTTCTCAAAAGGCAGCATGTAGTATTTGTTTCAGAGTGAAAAAAATCTTCAGAGAAATTAAAACTTTCTTTACTTGTTTCTCTCATATGTAATCAATACACTACCCTTGTGAACAAGTTAAGCATTTTTGTTTGTGTGTAAAACACATATCTCACTCCTTTATGTGTTCAAAAAAGGAAGAATTCTGTATATGGCCAGTGATGTTCCATTTGCTTGGGTAATGACCCTATTTTATTTATTTATGGCTGTGACAAATTCATCTGCAAAGCTCTCTAAGTGAGTGCTAACAAATCTGTTTACAAGTCTGCTAGAGTTTTCAAATAAGCAGTGACATATAAACAACTAGGGTAACACAGCTCTCTGATAAAGGAAGGGTATACAGAACATACATAAATTAGAGATATATCTAAATAGTGATATAAAGCTGGTATTTCCATAAATAGCGGGTATTAGTTATGAATCTCTTCCTTTTATGGCCAAGCAAAGAGCTTCCAAGAAATAGGGAGGAAACCATTTTTGCATTTCAACTCGTAAAACGTGATGAAAATGCGGATCAGGATTGTGCTGGAACTAAGGAATGGAATTTAATCAGATCACTTAGTACTGAGTGTAAGAAAAAGATTTGAAATCTGGTCAGACTCAGCAGTGACTCATACATTTGTGGTCTTCTGAAGCCATTGTTTGAAATTAATCTCTGCAGATTAGATTTTAACATCTTCAGATGGTTCTTCCTGAATGTATCATTTTATCCATTTATTACATGGATATGAGCTTCATTTTTAGTACCTGAAATACTGAACACCTAAGCTTTAAGTACAACAATCTCTAAGTTTCGGCTTTTATCAGAGAAATCTCCAAAAATTAATCTTTCAGAATATCAGTTATCTGTGATTGACCAAAAAAACCCCCCCATGGAAGAAAGGTTAGTGAAGATGGACATGGGCAATATGCCCATAAAACTCAGGGAACAATTCAATGTGAATTATTATAGATACTGGACTAGATAATAAACATAGGACTAGATGATCTCTCCAGGTCCATTCCAATCCCTGACACTCTGTGATTCTGTGATATGGCTGAGAAAGCTGGCTTTATGTCAACACAAGGGGATCTAAAGAGAGTGGCTTTTGTTTTTAAACAAACAGCAATGTTAGTTGGATGGATCAATCGTCTAGGTCGCAGTTAAGTGGATCAACTGCTAAGGTAAATCTTTTTCCCTGATGTCTCCCTGAGTTAGCCAGATCAACATGGATGGAAGTGTATACATGTCTCTGCCCATTACAAAGCACAAAAATCATTATTTTTTCAGCTTCTGTTGGCAGTAAAATCCTAGCCATGATTATTACTCTGCATTTTGTTGTGAAGAAGGCAGACTGCAATTGTCCTGAAATGAAAGAGGAAGCAGTATATTACACTGCTGAAGTGATATATTAATAATATAAAAGCTACTTCCCTTGTATTCCATTCATTTGTATGTATTTAAGGAAACCATTCTGCTCAGTTTCATTTAGTACAGCAATTAGCATTGCCCAGCACCTTCCCTGCAATTGGCTGTAACTGAGGAAAAACGCATCGCTCTTTTCAGTAATGCATTTGTCCAGATTGTCTGTCTGTAAAAGGGAGTGAAGAAAAAGAGAGTGAAAAGAGCAATGGGAAAGAGTGACAGCAAACTTTGTAATCTTGCAGTCAATCTTTTATCTAGAAAATCTACAAAATACAGAATCACAGAATATCAGGGATTTGAAGGGACCTCATAAGGTCATCTAGTCCAATCCCCCTGCCAGAGCAAGAACATCTAGATCAGATCACACAGGAATGTGTCCAGGCAGGCTCGGAATGTCTCCAAAGCAGGAGACAATCAGGCCTTGTATGGGTTTTGATGAAAGTTTTTAAGATTATGAAAATAATTTCATAGTGGAATACAAAGTGTCACACAATAAAAGCATAGGAATAGCCTGATTTGCCATAGCTGAACACCACTGACAGAGTTTACAGTTGTTTCCCTAGATGCTTGGCATCATCTTGGTGGATAATGATATGTTTTTATCAGAAATACTACCTCAACAGCAACTCTTATCCTGTTTTACGTATTAAAAGATGTCACTGACATTATCCATGGACAAACTTCCTGTCTTCAGGATGGATTGAATTGTCAAGTGGAAAAGGGACATTTGATAAACAAGTAGGTAACAATCAGTTGTTCTCATCACATGCTCCAATAGCCAAGTATATTTTAATGTCTCTCAGTTCAGCTGAAAACACTGGGAATTTTTGCTCTCAAGAAAATACAGAATTCCAAAACTAGAATTCATCATTCTTAGAAAAGAGATTTACTAAAATAGTACAAAAATTTAAAATAAGACTGTTAATGAGGAACCAGATCTCTGCAACTACAAGAGTTGTAATATATGACAAGAAAAAGTATTTAGTGATGCACCATTATAGTGCATAGTCATTATACTATGTATTTACATTCCATCATTCCACCACTTTATCAATTCAAAAATGAGCATCAGAGCTACTGCTCCCACAAAATATTGCAATAATTTTAGTAATGAAAATAACAAATAAATATTATAAGCTTAGCATGAGTTCTTTCTCCTGAGAATAATCTGCATTTGTCATATTTAGCGTAAATGTACATTTTGGGCTTCAGGCTCTACAGAGCTGATATTCTAGTGTTTAATATTTTTCTGAACCAAAGGCAGGGAAATGGGCAAAATAAAATTTTATATGCAGGCACAAAATATCTGTTAAATTTAACTGAAAGGCATTTTAAATGCAGTAACTCATGCTTGACCATAGGGAAAGCATAGTCTTTTGAGGAGTTTATCTCTGTGGAAGTATAATGTGCTTCATAACTTAGAATATTTCTTTCTGGTATGTAGTGAGTGGATTCATCCATTCTGCTTGTACATGAATTCACACAGCAGAAGAAGCAAATGGAGGAATTATTCTAGGCACAGTTAAAAAACTATGATCTCCTGCAGGTATGTGGTGAGATAAGTTGCCTTGACTGAGTGCAGTAATGGATGGTTACAGGTTTCCTAGGAAGCCAGCTTGGGGAGATGAGGATATATAGCTGTATTGACAGAGCTCAATTATATGAACCAGCAGATGAAGAAAGTGTTATGCTTGAATCAACAATTACAGTCAAGGAAAAAATTGTGGATGTGAAGAAAGTGCAGTGTGTTGAATTTTAAACTCTTTAGAGAAGTTAACAAGACAAGTAGCAGAATTGCAAACTTCAGGCTTCAAGGGAGAGAAATATTTGGTTTTCTTTGAGGGTGTTCTTGGCAGATTCCCTTGGGAAGATTCTCTGAAAAACAAAAGATCCAAGCAGAACTGGTTGATCTTGAAAAATAATTTCTTGAAAGCACAAGAATGTCCCTATTCAATATTCAGCATAGCCAGAGTAGCAAAAGACTAGCATGCATATGTAAGACCAAAAAATATGTTCCAAAAATCAAGTTTAATGGTGTCACAAAAAAGTAGAACAATCAAATTGGACAGGCATCTTATACTGCAAGTATTTCATCACACATTACTTTTTTATAGGTTCAGGATGTAAGTTAGGAACTGATACTGCATCCTATGTATGAATCCTAAACTTAAATAGTGACTTTAAATGCACAAACCACTCATCTATAAGTTAAGGATGCTCAATTCCAGAAGGTCATTTTGAATGACATTTCAGTCATTGGGAAGTCTATCAATCACAGACCAGCTGCTCTGATGTGAACTACTCAAAGCAGGTCTCTGCCAGTGGCCCCAGTTTATATAGCTCAGGTTGAACCTTAACTGTGGTTATGCATGGGTCATGAATATCTTTCATTGGTTCAAGGATCTCCTAGGCAAGGTTATTGGCTGAGGTGGTCTCTGTCAGATATCTTGAGTCACTGCGAGTTATTTGCATACATGACAAGCAGGTGACATGTTCCCTGACAAGCCAGCCTGGAAGCCCCTGCTCGGTGGGTTTTGACCCACAGTGGGGAGAGGTGCTCCTGCTCCTGACAAACAGGTAAGTACACAGCAAAAGGAAGTATACAGTAAAAGGAAGTATACAGTAAGAGGAAGTAAGAACAATCGATCCAAGAGCACTACAGAAACAGCATCTGTGCATGCAGAAGTGGAATCAGGAAGTCAAATATCACTTAAACTTGAAGCAAGTAATGAATCCAGGAGCCTACAATAAAGATTACTTTTATCAGCCAAAAAAAAACCACAATAAAAAATCAAGAACTCTGAAGAAAAAATACAGGCCCACTACTCAGTTGAACAGGGTACATAATGCCAAAGGATGTTTTCACTGGTAAATACTTGTCCCTGATTTCTCAGTTTCCAAAGCTGCTTCCTTCCAAAGAAAAGGAATAAAGCATTACCCACAATCAATAAAAGTACAGCTAGGGAATGTTTAAAGCATGAGGCCAATTAAAGGACAGTGGAGACATATGGGATGTACCTAAGTGTGTTGAGAAAGCAATAGTGAATGCCGTCACCAGGCTGTTTCTTGTAATCTTTGAAAGGTCACAGGAATCAAAAGGTTTTGGAGTGCTGGAAAGAGCTAATCTGGGAATCTACAATTTAATCTTGGATCCCAAGAAGATCGTGGACCAAATCCTGGTAGTGATTTTTTAAAAGAACAAGAATATTATTGCCTAGAGTACATTTCCAAAGAGCAGATCATACCTGATCAACCTGATTGCCTTCTGTAATGAAAGAACTTGCTTGATTAGGCTAAAAGAGAAGAAACAATAGATGTTATTTACCATGACTTTGGCAAGACCTTTTGCATACACTCCCCTACTGACCTTTGAGCTAAAGCAGTTACAGACTCAAGAAGCAGACAATAAGTTTGGTGAACTAGTGACTGACCTATCTAAATTAAAATGTTGTCAACAGATGTAGAAAATTTCAGCTAGGGCCTATATCTTGGTGGCATGTCCCAGAGATCGATATTTAGCCAATGACATTCCATTTCAGTTTTGCAACCCAGTTGACATCATTAAGTCCCCTCTTAGCAGTTATGCAGACAATACCAAATAAGGAGGAAGCAACCAATGGTCTGGACAGGGCTGCTATTTAGAAGAATCTTAAGAAGCTGGAACAAGGGCTGACTGGAACATCACGAATTTCAACAAAGATAAGTGGAAAGTACTGCACCTGGAAGTACAGACTGCAGTTACAAGGTTCAAGCTAACTGGAATGCTCTTTTCTGAACAGGAGTCAGCAGTGCACAATGAAGGCCATCCAACAAGTTGAAGTAATTAATGAGATCACATATGGAGCACTTTGTCCTTTTCTGTATTACTCAGTACCAGAAAATCAGGGTTGTAGCACAGGGTACCTGAGGAAAAACTGAGAAAGTTCGATTTGTTTTGTGATACTAAAGAAGGATCTTATTGCTGTCAAGGGAGGTTATAATGGTGATGAAACCAGATGCTCCCTAATGATGCACAGAATTAGGATAACAAAACAACAGACAGAGCTTATAAAAGTGGAAATTCTGGCTGGATATAAGAAGTAAAATTTACCCATGAAGTTAGTGCTGTAAGAGGTCGCACAGAGACACTGTGGACTCCCCAGACATGGATATTTTCAGAATTTAAATGGAAAAGGCCTTGAGCAACCTGTTCTCAGTAGATGAACTTTGATCAGGAACTTGGACCAAATGACTCACAAAGATCTCTTCTAGTCTCTGCAATTATGTATTATTTGATACATTATAATGCATTATTTACTGTTATTTTTCATCATAAACACTACTTGAGCACTGGGATGAAAATACTCCTTTGCATAAAATTGTGAAAAAAAGAGCAAATAGCAGTACTAGGGGAAAATTACATGCTGAGCTATCAGGATTATCCACCATGATTAAGAGTTTCCTCTACTTTTAAATTTATTTCTTAAAACAAATAGTATTTTTCAGGAAAACTGTTTCTATTATATCTTTTGGAAAAATATTACAATTGTTAGAAATAACAGACCTTTGGGAAGTATGAAACAGAATGTAAGGCAGACATTGGCAGTTTAGCTTCAGTCTACAGAAAAGTAAACAAGCCACAAAACAAAAAAGTTAATATGCATAATCTTCCCTTATTTCCTTTTAATGACTCTTTAGTAGACATTACAATATTTCCAAAGATTTCTGTTAAATCTTTATATTTCAACATGTTAATTTTGGGAATGTTAGTAGCAAGATCAAAGTACAGTTGTAAAGTTTAGTGGAAATAATACCCCCATAACAAAATTCGCTTCTTGGTTCTCAGCTTAGTTGATAGATATATTTAATAACTGTGACCAGAGAAGTATATAGATTTAAATGCAAACAAAAGATTGCTTTAACATCATGATTTCCTTTAAAAAAATACCTTGGCTTTCCTTTTTCCTTAGAGGAAGACATGCCTTTTTTACACTACCTTATTAATTAAGATGATTTGGCTTTGATCCTCTCTGACTAATCATATATATATTGATATAATATCACTGTCCTAAATACCCAAATATCTTTTTACATCTATCCCATTATGGTGGTAGCAGTTCCTGATTTTTTGAAAAACAAAAAAATTCTTACATGTCTGCACTTTGATGAGTATGTTACAAAGCATTTCTAAAAATTGTGCAGGCCCCAAACTATAACAGCATTAATAAAGTCTACTTGCAACTTTATCAAGGAACCTTTGCATTCTAGTTAGATTCCTTTCTCTTACACGTTTATAGCTACCACATGGTGTCTTACAGGCTAATGCAAGCCTTAAGCAATGCAAAAAGAAGAGAGAAGTCATTGTGAGTATTTCACAGTATGATAAATTGTACTGAGAAATATTGAATAGTTGTAGTTACCAGAGCACAGGAGTACTGTAAAATTTCTCACTATATTTTATGAAGCATTAAACTGTTCAAAATAACTATTGCTTCTAGATGTTGTCCATAAATCAAGTCAGGCCAATGGCAGCAAAGTGATGGATATCCACCCATCTAAGGGATTGGATCATAAGACACAAGCTAAAGCAGTGACAGGGCAGAGATAAATGTTTGTGTTCAGATTAGCATCCCAAGGTTAGAGTGCCTAAGCATATCAATGAGGAATTTCAGCCAACAGTCTAAGAATATTAATCTAGAAATGTGCAGTGGCAAACTGAAGATGAAATTGAATTTTAATGAAGTTGTCTATTGTTTGTCTAAGAGAATATTTATAGTAAATTAGTCATGCAAAGTCTGGAATTTGCTCTCGTACAGGGCCCATTTCCTGGAAATAGCAACCTTGTTCTGGATTTTAATGATAATTCTGGTTTTCACTTATTTATTTTTACAAGGATGTTATTAAAGCATTAAAATAAAAACCAAAGTGCAACAAAAAATATCACGATAGTGATACACTACTAACTCTTAGATGACTGTGTCATCTTGGAATAACAAGACTGTGCCTTGTTAAGCTGTACAAGATTATTTAGCATTTTAATTTGTAGAAGTTAAGAACTGATGATAGTGTGAGACACATTCGAAAAACGTAACAATTAATATCAAAGAACTCATCAACTTCCTAAAGAAGCCTGGTTGTTCCACAGGCTGTATTAACTGTATTTGCAATATGTGCTATTATTTTCAAGTGTATAAGATGTTGAAAACTTGAACAGTATACCTAGGAATTACTTCTTATTTTATTACTTCAAATTTTTAGTGCATGTGAGTGTAGTAGCTGTTTTAACAAAATGTTCGACAATGCATACTTGTCCAAGGTTAGGATCAAGCCCATAGGGTATATTTTTATTATAGTCTTTGTTCCTTTTTTTTTTTTCTTTTTCTGAATTTTTTTTTCCAAACAGAGTTCTTCCAATTTGTTTCTGTTCATTCTGTGAATTAAAGTAGCAAAAAAATAAAATCTGAAGTAATGAGAAATTCATTCAGTCTAATAACTCCTGAGAAAATTGATTTTTGAAATCTACTAGGTCATTTAAACCCTGTTTACTCATAACTGAAAATTACTGGATAAACAGGCTTTGGGCTCTGATGCCTCTGTAAACACAAGAAGAAAGGATATACTAGTTTTTAAACTTCCAGGAAAGAAGGATACTTAGTTTTTCTGTTGCTTTGAAATCTAAATACTTGAATGTGTGAATATATAAACACATACATATGTCCATTCCCCTTTTCCAGATGAATCATCAATTAAATTATTAGACATTGCACAATTCTGAAAAGCTGATTTCCATTCTGCCTTTGCAAAATTTAGATGAGAATTATTGTTGTCACCGTCATTCCTACTCTTTTTATTCTCATCAGAATTCCGTCCTCATTTTTCAGAGTTTTGGATGAGCTCAGGAATATCTATGATATGTGTGTGTAATACACCCAAAGAAACATTTTAAAATATATGTTGGTAATGAAAGAAAGGTATTTTGAAATAGAAAAACAAGAGAAATTATTACTTGTTTTTCCAGTTGTGTAGGCAGGTATTTCCAGTTACAAACAGAATTTTAAAGGTATATCACAAAGAAAAAGAAAAGGTTGCCTTTAAAGAAACCAGTTCAGTCTTAACTAGTGTTATTTAAATCTCATAAGGTTTATATTTCTATTTTAAATTGCACCTATTAAATAGTAAATTGATTCATAAAATTGACCCATATAAATCCTATGAATGAAAACTCCACCATACTGAATATCTCCTTAATGATCGGCCTAGTATAAAAGGAGAATTTGTATGGTTAAGTACTCATAACTCTTTGTTTTTCTTTTTTTTATGATAGCAAAAAGGAAAAAAAAAGAAAGGCATACTTTGAATTGTAGGTTGATTAGTTAATTTAGCTCCATATCCTTAGAGAACTAAAGTAGCTATAGAGAAAATGTCTGGAACCTTCTGCAGGCTAATTTTGATATATTAAATCAGTGCAAGAAGAATAAAAAAATAATTATTTATCATTAACTGTGCAAAATAAATGCAGAGAAAAATGCTAACATGATTGCAATCTTTGTGTCTTCCATTTCTATGCGATTCTGAAAGTATTTCTGAAAATTTGGGAACTGCAAAAGTACATGCTGTTCAAAGTCAGAAGGAGGGAAAATAGGATAGAAAACTTGTTTCTAAAAAAAGGATTGTCATGACTTTGTCTGCAGGGAGATCAATGAAATAATGCACTGTATTTAAATGTTTCATCCAAGAAAAAGAGAACAATATTAATTATAGCCTTTAGCTCTTTTCATGGTAATCCTTTGGTAATTATAGTTCAAGAGAAGAAAGAGAAGTAATTTGAAGATATGTTTCTTCAGAAGATATCCAATTTTACTTTTTTCTTAGAAAAATGTACATTTCAAAGGAGGTCTTTGTCTTAAGTTTGATATACATTGTTTGCACAGAATAAATAAAATTAACTGTAAAGATATTTTTTTCATACATATATATGCAGCTGCATCCATAGTGGTAAACATGTTTATTGATAGTATGCTAAATGACACTGAGTTTTGTGGTACATGTAGAGAAATTATTGATGTTTAATTGTAACAGCGTTTTTATGATTATGAATGGGGTTATTTTCATGCTTTGTTTTGGTTTTAATTTGTTTCATTTTCTCTTTTCAGTAGTATCTTATCTTAAAGCTACTGATAAACAGAATCACCTACCTTTAAGAAGAAGATAAGTTTATTTTCTGACAATTGTTAAACTCAATTTTTCCATTTTTATAGAGACTGGAGATGCAGAAAAGAAGTAGGACTGAAAATTTATCCAAATTAATATTTTCCTGATAGTTTGCATATGTTGCTGCAACACTTTGTTGCATGTAGATTAATTTCTTCTGCCAAACAGATTTCTTTTATACTTAGAACACTTAAAGCAAACTAAAAATGTTATTTACAAACTAAATCATATCTAAAGAATAGGTTTTTTGAGGAAGAACAGTTCTGGCTTTTTTCCCTGCTTTTGAAGGCATCACAGGGTATGATATGAATGTACATCTCAAAGTGAATGATCTGTGAGATGTTCAGGGTCTTCCTAGTAGACAAGTTTTGCTTTTCCCCCTTAATGTAGTAGACCATATTTCTTTCCATTGCTTATAGAAATAGCTATGTAAAAATGGAGAGTAGTTCAAATATAGATATCTGTATGTCGTCAAAGGAGTTATCATTTTGAATTGTCTGGAAACAGGCAAGTGTGTTCTGCTTTTCACTTTTTAAAGTCTCACGAGGGAATGCAGTTCAGGAAATAACTTTGTATTAGGAAGAATTCTTCAAAAATATTACATGCAATTGTCTGGGTAGAAGTGATTAGAAAAATAGTTGCTATTCATCAAGATACATTAGACAGGAGTGTACTCAGTAATGCAGGCAGAGCGCAGTTCCTGGATTGTGGCTCTGATATTGGAATTCAGATCCTCACAAATTCATTTAAAAATAAAATGTTCAATTGTACTAAGCCAGGATGTTATTAACAATTTTACTAATATCTCCCATTTATTAATGATCTGAATAAAAATCACTTTACCTGCTTGCATGATTGCCTTCCTGAATACAATCTGTAATTGTATAGCCTTCATTAACTACCTCTTTTTTGGACAGTTATTTAAAAAGAATGCTTGGATCCGTAACTTGCTAATGACAGAAATTTTCAGTATGAAAATAAAATGTTAAAATGCTTGATTTTATAAAGAAGATTATGTGATATATTTGAAGTGTGAAAAAAGGCTGAGAATGATGGGATGAACGACAAGAAGAGATGAGAAGCAGAAAAGGATCAATTAATGACTAGGTAGTTGTAAAACCAGAAAAGTTTAAAACTGGAAAAGGTAATACATAATGTTCTCTTTTTTTTTTGTTTTCCAATTGTTAGGTGGAACAGTATGTTAAATACTTCTTTTTGTATTTAAGGCACACTGCAACTCAAATGTAAATACTATGTACAGCAAACTAACAATAGTGTTTTCTAAATAATCTCAATCTCATTTTAATGTTATTTAGTGATTGTTTGGTATTTGGAAAGCTATGTGTAAACAAGTTTATCTCAGTAAAACAAACAAGCGAGAAAAATAAACCTCTGCTTTTTGTTGAAAATGTCATCACCAGCATAATGAGTTTATGTGAATATATTTATTTTTGCTGTTCCCAAGATGTTGCCTCTCGTTTCTAAGCAGCTCCTGGAATATTACAGATAGCAGTAGTATGCATTTAAACTTTTGCCAAATACCTGAAACATGTCTCAAAGCACTGTAGGAGAATACTGTGACAGTCTGATTGTTTTCAGTGCTAGGTTTCTAGTATAGCTAAATCTTACTGTGTATCTAAAGCTTTGTACTTTAAGAACTGCTGCTTGTTTAGAAACAGACTATAGCCAAAATGGACTAGTCTAGCCTATACTGGCAAAATAGTAATCTTCCATGATGGAAGATATATACATTCTTAATGATGTAGTCACTAGAATTTCTTTCAGCAAGCAGTAGAATTGCTTTTATTGACTTTCTTTTTTTTTTTTCTCTGGACAGGCAGAAATTAGTCATTGTCTATCTGAGCTTCTTAATTTTTTCCCTAATCTGAATTTACCTTGCAGAATAGAATTTCCAGATTTATTGAAGAACTGAAGAATATTTAGTTGTTTTTATTTTTCATTGATCTAGTTACAAGGTAGTTTACAAATAAGCATAATTTTGATTTACAATAGATGCCTTCCCCTCTACCCCTCCACAAATATCCTAAGGGATGAAAGCAGACCTTTGAAGATAAAAGTGAATTTAGAAATCTAATGAAAGTGGCTCTAATATATTACTTTTTTTTTGCCATAAGCTTTGCTTTACAACCATGCAAATTGACTGTTTCTGCAAGTGGCAACTCTATTGTGAATTTTTCCTTTTGGATAATGTACATTCTCCTACTTCAAAGAGTCCTAAAATAATTGATCTTGTGTTATATTTTGGAAACCAGGGTAAAATTAATTGAAATTGATGTTAATTGTATTATTTTCTTAATTGCTGCAGATGTGGGTCAACACTGCCTTGAACTTCATATAGATTTTAATAGAACTGTGAATTCTAAGATATTTTTAGATTTGCTTCAAGCATTAAGTTCTTAAAAAGATTAAATTATTGGACCACATATATGATACCTTCCCAGTGAGAGCACATTTTGAGTGGCCTTTTATGAGTGGATATTCACTTTAGGAGTGTACTAGATATGGATGGCTAATTTGCTGTTCAAATTAGCCATCCATAAGATGTTTCTGGCAGTCTTACCAGATGTTTCTGGTAGTCTTACCTAGGTTCAGATGGAGAATAGAAAGAAAATAGAAGCAAGGACATGGTTCAGTTCTTAGCATAAAGGTGTATAACACCATTACCTTTGGGTGCTCTATATTACATCACATTGAGGAGTAATGGTAATTAAAAAAATAAAGGTCCCATTACACAGGTGTTCAAAGAATTCACATATTAAATCATGGATATACTAGTTAATATGAAAATTATAATTTCTAATTACTTAAGCAGAAGAAGAAAACAGTACATATGTTACTATTGTTAAAGGATTTTGGAGGTACTGTAAGGTACACTGCAACTCTGTCCCTTCTGATAGAAATTTTAGTAAGCAATATGGTTTGTACATATTCTTTAGCTGTAAAAAAATGGTATGTCTCAAAAATTTTGGAGACTCTTGTAGGATCTAAAAGGACACATAAGAGAAAAAGAGTAAAACCTGTACCTACTGGAAACACATCAAGTCAGATCCATCACTCTCAGTGATGGGGCAGAGATTTCTGGAAACTATTCCAAACATGCAAGGAGCAAGATGGTTGGTGCTGGTGAAACACATCTGAAGTACTGAGTCCACAGCTCCTCAGTACAAAGAAGACATGCACATACTGGAGGGAATCCTCAGCAAGATCCTGAAGGTGATTTAGTGTTTGAAACATCTCTCATATGAAGAGAAGCTAGGATTATTGTGCCTGGACAATTGAACACAGGGGTATCAATATGTGTAAAAACTTGATGGGAAAGTGTCAAGAAAATAAAACCTGACTTTTTTCAGAGGCAACCAGTCCCATGACATGAGGCAATAAACACAAACTGAATTATGGTAAATTTGGTGTCAAGGTAAGAAAATATTTTCTTTATGTAACGGTGAACAGACACTGTCAAGTAGGCAGGAAATTTTTGTTAGGCTATAAATTTTAACAACATAAGTAGGTTAACATCCATTTTCCAGTCCTGTCATGGTAATTCTTGCTCTTTTAGTCAAAATAAAAAAGGGAAAACTTATAGATGATTCCACTAAATTGTTATGCTTTAAAAGTTGATAATACTTATGCTCTCTCTTTGCTGTCTTGCTCATCAATGGTCTTCTGTGCCCTGAGGCTGACCACAGTGAATCATTGATGTGTTGGGGTGTCCACAGTAAGTTGTCAGCATCCTATGTTGTCTATAGAAGCAGTTCATGGGCAACTTGTTTTTCACTTCAAGTCTGAAAGCTGCACTGTAGCCTCCATCATACGTTGTGTAATGACTTTTTTTTTCTCTCATCTTTACTGTACATGATATTCACAAACCTTCACTACAGCACTGCATTGGCAGCAGTCACTTGACCACAATGGAATGGGTTAAATCAGATCAGGCCAAGGCAAACCCTGACAAGCCCTTAGTCCCACTACTGTCTTGCAAACACAAAGATATAGTCCTTCACTATTAATGACAAAAGTCGTATCTACTGCCTTGTTACTTCACCCCATCTCTTACTCTTTTTCCATGAACGTTCTGTATGCCATAGGTGTAACTCAGGTTCTTAAGATGTTTTGAGGTGAATAAGGTTTTGTACATGGTGACAGTCTGCTCAGCATTAATGCTGTTTATCCTGCAGGACTGCCCTGCAGAAGAGAGAATTTTTGAAGCAGAAGAACCTCAAAAATACTTACATAAGAAGGACAAATGTAAAACTGTGGCTTCAAGCAAGTAAAAGACACAGAATGAATATAAAATTAAACTTCTTTACCAAGTATGTGCGCCTGAGATTTGAAAGGTTGTACCCTTCTCCTTGCTTTGGTTATGGCTGTTATTCTCTCTGTCTTTAAAGTCCAGAGGCAGGTACACACTGTGTCTTGATAACTAATTAACAATGTACAAACTGATGGTTAAAGCAATAAGGCTCTTGAACTGAAGCTGGGTTCATGTGTTCTAATGCAGGAAAGTTAAGTAGAAATATTAATTCTCCCTGCTCTACTTCTCATAATGCCTTGGTTTAGGGAAAGCTCTTCATAGTGCTTATCATCAAGGGTTTAAAACAGAAGAGTTTTTGAGGTTTTTTTCTCAGAATCTCAATTGTCCTGAGTGAATTATTAACAGCATTTCAGAACTAGAACTAGAACTTTTTCAACTCAGTTTATGTTGGTTCCCTATAAATGCTCAGTGGATGCTGATATTCTCCAGTTCCACAAGCACTTACACATTCACAGATCTCTCTAGCACTGTCACAGTCCATGCGCCATTCATTCCCAGATCCCAGCCTCTCTTACCCAAACCACTGGTCCCCACCCCACTGGCTGGTCCCACAGCAGACACAGCACTCACATACTTGTCCTACACACACCCCACACTTGTGGGTTCCTCTGAATACCAGAATCCACCTGGTATCCCATTCTGGACCTGGGCTGATTAGTTGCTGGACTCTTAAACAAGCCTGCTGATCAGCCCATTTAATATTTGGCATTTTTTTGTCCACTTTCCCTGCTTTGTTTAGCACTGATTCTTCTTTCCCCGACTTATTTGTCTCAGATTTGTGACCTTGTCTGTTGTAATTTATTAATTCCTCCTTTACTTTTAGTTATTTATCTGTTTATATATTTATTTAACTGAAAAGATTTTAGACATCCAAAGAAAAGCAGATACTGCTTTCACATAACCTTACATTTTGTAGCTGTAAGGACCTGCAGCAGTAAAGACTGAGGGAAACACTGTCAAATGGGTGTCCAAACTGCTTAGTGCCACGCCACTGGATTGATAATGCTGGTGAGCCTTCACTGATGTGTGTGCCTGAATTATGGGAGAAGCATTTTCTTGACAGCCAATCTCTCACTTTCTGTCCTTCATAAATGGACTCAGCAGTGTTGCTTTTTACCTCAGTGACACATCCTGTGCTCCAATCCCCAACTGCACTTGATAGCTCTCCACTCAACTTAATTCCAGCATGCCAAAATCCTCCTTGCATTGCAGACCCAGGAGTGCAGGACACAGTGCTCCACATGCCAATTCATGGCAGCTGCCTTCAGTCTTGCTATTACAGTGCACCAGATGATTGGCTTTCTTGGCTTCAAGGGGCAACATGACTTCATGCTCAACTTCTTGTCCTGTACTTTGCAATGCTTTTGCCTGCAGCCTGCTTTCTAGTCAGCAGAAACCTAGTTTGGATCCTTGCACTGGAGTTATTCTACCCACTGCAAGACTTTACATTTTTGGCTTCGTTGGATCTAATGAAATTCTTCAAATCTGTTGAAGACCCTATGAAGACCCTTTGGCTCTCTCCATCCTATCAGTTACTTGCTGCAGCTGATCATTGTCAATGGAGTCATTGTGGCTTTCTGTCCTGTCTTCCAGGCCTTGAATAATATTAAACAATCATCAGATCTTATTTTCTCTTCCTAGAGGGCTATCAAACGGTACTGGCATGCTTTGGCCTTGCTCCTTCTTTTTCAGGTGCTCCTAATCACCTCTTGCCCTTCATGTAACTGGGCAAAATTCATACTGGAATCTGACAGACTGACATTTTAGTAAGATTTTGTTCTTATCTTTCTTAAAAAGAGTGGAGAATTGCCTTTTTTAAATATTTATCTTTTCTTAGTTAAAATAATCCAAAGGCTAACTACTGTAGTTGCAGTGAACAACTGTTCACTATAGAAGACATGATCATAGGAACAAAAATAATTCTGCTTCTCCGTGACTGAATCTTTGACCATGTTGCTCTTCATTTATAGAAACTGTAACAACTTCAAAGATGTACTATGCTTCTGTAGTTTTGTCACAGCATTAGCAGACAGAATACTCCATGTGCTGCAGTTTCATCCCAGGTGACAACTGAGCACCATGCAGTCACTTGTTCACTCCATCCATGGTGGAATGGGGCAGAGAATCAGAAGAGTAAAAAATAAGAAAACTCATGGGTTGAGGTAAAGGCAGATTAATAGGCAAAGAAAAATCTGCTTGCACAAGCAGAGCAAAACAAGGAATTGTTTCACTATTTCCCATCAGCAGCCATGTGTTCAACAGTGTTCAGGGAAGCAGGATGCCATCACACATAATGATGACTTGGAATACAAAATGCCATAACTCTGAATTTATCCCCCTTTTGTCTTCTCTCTCCAACTTTGTAAACTGAATATGACATCATATGTTATGGAATATCCTTTTGGTCAGCTGGGGTCAGCTGTCCCAGCTATGTCCCTTCACAGCTATTTCTGCACTCCCTGCCTATTTATTGGGGGACTGGTAGAAGGAGCAGAAAAGGCCTCAATTTAGTGTAAGCACTGCTCAGCAATAGCTAAACCATCCCTGTATTGTAAACATTATTTCCAGTGTAAATCCAAAACAGCCCCATAGTAGCTACTATGAAGTAAATTAACAGTATCACGGACAAAACCAGCAGTCTGTAAAGCCACATGAATTCTACATGATATGTGGTCAGGGAGCTCTATGGCTCTTATTTTTTGGGTTGAGATTAGAGATTAGTTTCAGCCTTTTTTAACTCCATGTCATCAATAATCAACATTTTTCTGCTCACACTACCATCAGTAAAAGCATAAAACCCTGCAGATAGTTCCACAGTGCTATCATATTCCTGATGGAATGAATGAACAATAAACCATAATTTGAAAAGACAGTGGTTAGATTTCATTCTCATTTATACTTATAAAAATCTAAAGCCAGTTGAACTTCATTAAAATGTTATAATCTGACTCAAAACTGCATTTTCATATAGTAGCAGAATCTGTTCATTTGAACCCTGAAGTATAATTCCTTGAGATTATGTTGGTATATCTGAAATATTATTGACCTTTGCCAAACTAGTTGATGCTTGGCAGTATTTTATTATAATTATGAATTTCTATGATAGCATGAAATGCTTCTTTCTCTCTTTCAAAAAAAAAAAAGTAGGCAGGTAAAATACACATGAATCTAAAAACTATGAAATATAAAGTAAAAAGTTCCAGCTTCAAGATTATTATGAGCATGACCCCATATCAGCTTTACATTGCAAGTCACACAAGGAGAGAGCACATAACTCAGAACAAACACATAAAATTAATGAAGTCCAGCACTCATTAATCCTATTAGAAATAAGTGGTTTAGAAAGTACTTTAAGGTTTCCTATTTCTTTTAAACCCTTAGCAAACTTCAATATTCATCTCTATTCGTAGTGCAAAGGCCCAGAATTCTTCTGTTGACATACGTCCATGCGTCCCTATGTCTCCTGATTATGAAAAGTAATTGAGAGTTCTCTTTTAGGTAAATTCTGTACAGAATGCCTCCATAGCATCCTCCTTCATTCAGCAGTTCCACTTTGTTTAAGTATTACCATTAGTATTAGAACTATTATCATTATAATTCACAATTCTGGAGAGTAAAATCCTATTTTTTGAATATGTATCGTGTAGAGGAGGGGATGGATAATGTTTCTAGTTGTATTAGTAATTTTCTGGTCAAGTTCTGCAAGTGTAAAGCTCCTCACACCATTATTCAGAAATGTTTAAATTATTGGGATTTTTTACAGATTTTAAGATTTTGGGGGTTTTTCAGTTTTTATAACTTCAAAAGCTTACAGTTTTAACATTTTCAACTTTTAAAATCTCTAAACACATGGCAGTGTATTATTTTTCTCTATTTGGTGTTTCAGAAGTGGGATAGTAGAATTATTTTTCAAAATATGAAGAGTAGAAAAAGAAATTAAGCATACTTTTGCAAAAATGTTTCCTTTCAACCATGAGTGTTCAAGGAAGAAAAAAAAATTATGTGATCATATGAAAACATGAGATTGCAATAGCAAATATGTGAAATATTTCTCTTTATCACATAAATACTAGATAATGGATATTTTATTCAAAGGTAAGACAATGTCCTTCTTAAGTAAACAGTGAAAAGATCAATATATTTTAGGCTAGATTTGGTCACTATCTTTGGATATCTATGTAAGGGAAACAATGTTACCTTTCTTGATCAGCTTCTTTTATTTATACACTACTGCTTTTTTTCCCTAAAAAAAAAAAAAAGTCGCTGCTCTATCCCTTTTTACTTAATCATTAGATTAGTGTAGAGGTAGCTTTTTCAGTTAAAAGCAGAGAAGGTGATGATGATATTCCTTTGAGAATTTCATAATAATAGGAACATGAGATTTTTGACAATAAAATAGCCGTATCTTCTAATTGCAGCGATACAATACAAATCATAATGGTGGTATCTTGGTCCCTCTTTTTTGATGAGCACAAAGTTGCAAGAGCAGCATTTGACATATCAATTCAAGGATTTAAATGCACTTGCACTTCAGTACTTAATCATCCTTGTTAAGACTAATAAATTAAACATACCCAGGACCAATTTCTGACACTGATGCCAGCTATGACAGAAAAGGTGTCCCTGAGGTGTTAAACTTCAAATGAGTGAACCCACAGTCCTCCAAAGGAGACTGGAGTCTTGCCTATGTAGCAGTGCAGAGTGCCAGCCTGTCCAAGTCAGCCTGTGCCAAGCCAGCCTGTCCAAGTCAGACATGTTCCCACGAGTTAACTTGATGAGCAGGCATCCCTAGAGCTGGAGAACACTCTGTGACACTAACTTAATTTATTAATTTATTGACACCTGCTTTTCTATTAATGAGCTTTACTGAGGGTGTATAAAATAAATTTAAAAAATATTTATATACTTACACATCACATTACAGACCAGAGCTATTGTATTTTTAACCACAAAACTATTATATTCACCTTAAGTGAAATGGATAGCAAAAAGTGAAGTGGATTCATGTTTGCAAGAATAGCAACAAACAAGTGGCTTCTTAGTACACACCTCCGTGCTTTTCAGAAGCTTAAAAGGATCCTTGAAACACTATATAATATATCCTTTCAGTACTCAGAGTAAAGTGAATAGCATCATATTCCTTTTCATCCATTAGCCTAGGATTTTAGATAGTAAAGGAAACAAAGTTTCAAAATGGATCTTTTTGTTCATACATAAGAATTATATAGGCTTATGTGACCTTAAATTAGTATTTTAAATTCCTGTTTTAGCATCATGCACTATTTTAGGGATAGCAAACAGGAAAATGCTGTTTCTAGACAGCAAAAAAAGACCTCAAGGCTATGTCAGGGAATAGTGAAAATGGGAAGTAAAAACGGCCAGTATTGGCCTCTATGCACAGGCCATATGAATCAATATTTGTGTCCTACCATTGTATGTCACTGAGAAGAGCATGGCTCCATCCTCCTGACCCTCAGCCTTTACATATTTATAGACATTTATGAGGTCATCCCTCAGTCTCCTGTGAGCTAAAGAGTCTCAGCTCCCTCAACCTTTCCTCATAAGGAAGATGCTCCAATCCCTTCATCATCTTGGTGGCTCTGTACTGTATTCTCTCCAGCAGTTATATATCAAAATGAAAGCTAGGAAAACATATCTGAAGGAGCTCTGCAAGGCTACATTGATTTCATAGGTAGACAAAAAATTTAAATTCAAGAATGTCAGTAATGTAATCAGCCAAAGAGACCAAACTGAAACCAGGGATGCCACTTCCTCACTGGTGCTGCCACTAAAATTTATTTCTCATGTCAGCATTTCATATCACTTTTTTTTTTCCTCCACAGACAGACTGAAACTAAACTATAACAGCTGAAATCCATAATAGTATTATATATATAAGAATAGGTACCCATGCAGCTATCTTTAAGTCTCAAAAATGAAGAAAAATAAGGAATGTCCTCATCTTACATTTTGTTTCTTACTTTCAGGATAGTGCTGAGAAAGAGATTCAAACTCTGGATGGCAAATCTTTGTTAACCTACAGTATAATAGCATTGAAAAAAGCAATGTCTGTAAAAGCTTGTTTAAAATTCCAGCAAGGCTGATACCAAATTAGCTGCAAAACCCACATGAACTGTGGCAGGAAGGATATTCCATTTTGTGAACAAGAATCAATTATTAAAAGAAAAATTTATGTAAGAAATATTCTAAAAGGTTCTCCCTGTACTCTTTTCATCAGACTTCAAAGGAACTTTACTGAAATGCATTAAGAATATACTATAATTCAAAGGTTACATTTATGTTGTGATACTAGCCACATGAAGCAGCAGAACAGAAATATGCTCTCTGGAAAGAGAAGTGATAATTTCAGCAGCAAAAATTTCCATGGACTTTTAAATTTCAAAAGGAAAAGACGCATGAGGTATATTTTCTGGAATGAACAGAAACAAGGTAAAGAAATCAATACAACGTGAGTGAAGTAAAAGTGACTGAAGTCAGTATGATTTTGGTAAAGATTAAAGACTGGATAAAGACAATTGTACCAAGGAGTGAGAAGGATATTTCTGCATTATTCATATGTGGAACTAATAATGGAAAGCCATGGGTACTTCTAGTATCTGTGGTCCAAGAAGAAAATATTAGCTGCAGGAGACACAAAAACCATCAAAGGAATTGTTCTTAACTTTAAAAGTTTTCTAAGTGGTTTGAAACACAACATATTAAATAATTTTGGTATAACAAAAAGTGCTAGGGTGTAATTTGATCTGCATATGCATAAAATGAATCAATAATAACAGAAAACAGTTGAAAGTGGACGAAAACTATCATAAATAATGAGATGGTCTTTCTATTGCTAACAAAATTGAGACTAGATTGAATATTTTCCTAAAAATACATTTTAGTTGAATTACAAATTAGCAAAGAGAAGCCTTGGATTTTTTATTGCATTGAATTTCTTTTGGTTTTCATATTAGATCATTCTGTGCTGACAATTTTTAACAAACCAGTAGTCATCAAAAAATTGTATTTCCACAGAACTCCTGTTTTCTATTTTTTTCCTCTGAAGAATGCATGGGAATGACCAATAACCTATGAAATGTCATTTATTTGTCTTTTAAACAGCTGTGGTGAGGCAGCACAGCAAATAGTAGTGATACAGTCTTTCTTAAGAATGTAGTCTGTAAATCTTTCACAAATTGAAGAGATTTCTTTTACATATATCAATATCTCGTTGCAGACATAGCTGAGAGTGTATTGACAACATTTCTTTTAAAGTCTCTGAAGCATTCTCACTTTCTAGCATAGCAATAACAGTTTTGGGGTTTTTTTGTTTTGTTTTGTTTGAGTTTTTTTCTAAATATGGCCAAGCCTAAACATTGCCATGTGCATTCACACTCTATACAATTAAATAATTATTTATAATGCAGCATAATTTGTAATATTTTTCAGCAACACCAGTATGGACATTTATTTGCTTGTCATCATGCTGATTGCCTATTTATGGGTACATTGAAATTTCTAGAGCTAGAGAATGTGTTAAAGCACAGAGCTTGTCTACTTTATATGTGAAAGTACCGTAGAGGCATAACTGTGAATAATGGCAAACTGATGAAGAAGGTTTTAAAGTATGTATCAACAAGAAAATACATGGAGAAAAAAGACAAAATAGGAAGGAGGAAGGGAAAGAGGAAAGGAAAGAGGAAGAGAAAAGGTTTTATACCTTTCAATAAAGGAAGTATGCACATTCATTCCAAAAAGAGGGTTTTTTATAAAAACCAACTACTCAGATACTCTAAACTCAATTTGCTATGTTCTGTGCTCCATGGGGACAAAAACAATGGGTCAGATTTGTCATGACAATAGCAGGGAAAAAAGGGAGAGTAGCATTCAATAAACATTCAATCATGCTAAAGCTATGAAGTATAATCTTGGAGTCAATAGCATTGAAGCTTTTGCAGTAACTAGATGGCATCCTAGAAGATGCACTTCGCCTACGAGGACTTGAGTGATTCTTCATAGTTTCACCAATAACTATCTTTTATGTGATCTGATCTCGGTTGTCCTGCTCCAGCAGGGGTTTTGGATTAGATGATCTCTTGAGGTCCCTTCCAATCCCTGACATTCTGTAATTCTGTGGGTTCTTTTTCCCTTTACTCTGTGAAGCAATATTTTTTATTTTTCTCAACGTTTAAAAAATGTTGAGGTATTCCACAATAAATTAGATATTTACAGATTAATCTAGAAAATTTTATTGTAGATTATTTTTTCAAAAAGATCATTAAGAAAACAATTCCCAGTAAATCTTAAAAGTTAATTTAGACAAAAACAGTCATATGTTGTAAAAATACTATAGGAAAATACTGTAGGAAAAAAAAAAATGAAGCAATTTGGAAAAGCAATGAGATTTCCATTCAGCCTACCTATCATTACAAATCTGAATGTTGACACAGATCTATTTGTGAAAAAGGAACCACCTTAATTGTGTTACTCATCTTTGCTAGTCCCAGAGAAGATAATGAGATGATTCATGCAATTAACATCTGCAGAGTTTGGCTTATGCTTTAGAAATGTTAATGGTGTTTGAAATGCTTAATAAGTACACAATTCTAATGAATATTTAATAATCCTTACTACTTTGCATATGTAAATACTTAATGCTTTGCTAAAAATATTAATACCTTGTTCTTTTTTCATGTAAAAATATAGGTAAGCAAAAATTTAATTTTATTGAGTTGTTACAGAAAATTAAAAAGCTAAAATATATTTTATGAAACTATATATTACTACAGTTATAATTTAACAACGTTTCATTCAAATAATGAAAATTTACAGAAATTTACTGAAGTTTTCTTTTATTTAATCCCCCATAACTTTTCTTATCCTATGTTTTTGTTTTAAATTCCAAAGCTATAATTAACGAAAGAAAGAGTCCTCTTTATAGCCAATGAATGTCTATAGCCAATTTCCTTCTGAACTAGAGAGAAGAATTCTTAGTAAATACAAAAACACTGATTGGATTATTTTCAATATTTTTAGTTAGTGGCTATTTTTATAATTTCTCACATGCATACATGCATCCAGTATTTGCTTCTAATGTCTTAAACCATTTTTTGCTGCTATGTTTCTGTTGATATCAACATCCCTACAAAGGGTTTCTTTCTCCTAAGCTGTAGCACAGCTTTGGAGGTGCTGTTGTTTGGACAGGGCTGGCCCATAAAAGAACAACAAGTTAATTTTTAGGTTAAAAGTCAGTGAACTGAAGCTGGGATGCAAGTAAATATTTTTCACAGCTACATGCTGTTCGTAAGACTAGAGGAAAAGCAATATGCATAGTAATTTTCTTTTTTCTGAGCAGCTCAGCCAAATCCATATTTTTTTCAAAGAAACCATATGGATGAAAATATTTTTAAAATTCTTTTTGTGGTGCTTCCTCCCTCCTTAACATTAACCTATATGGAAAGAAAAAGAAACACCAAACAAACAAAAGCTACTTCATAGAATCAAACCCTTCCTTTCCTTTGGAAGCTAAGTAAAACAGCTGGTCCTGAGGCATGGAGTGGGTGCAAATTAAGCTAGTTTTCAGGCTTTCAAAATTTTCAGGCATGAGACAGGTCAAGAAAAAGGTGGAGGAGTAACGAAGCAAGAGGCTTTGAGGAGAACAGGACAGCAGCTTTTGGCATCACTAAAGCATTCAGTGGTCTTTGTGGCACCATTGAACTACACTTTTGGGGTCTGTGGGATTAAAAGAGCATCAGTGAATGAGGTCAGGCTCTGCACACAGATCTTGTACACTGCTTGTTTCAGGTCATTTCAGTAAAGCTCTCCCAAGATAATGACTGGACATAGCTTAGAGCACAGTTCCCTTCAGTTACAGCTCCCCAGTGAGAAGAGGATGCTGCTGAAACAGGATTGACCTTTTGCTCTCTACACATTAATCTACACATCTTTAACATTAATGCAAAAATTCTCTACAGTTTCTTGTACTCTCACATACAGTGAAGCTATACATACACTAATACATACAATATATACCATCTTTTTATGAATCACACACACAACTGAACCCTAATATTTCAGGCATTTTGGCCTTTTCTCCAGACTAAAGAACTCTATTTTTCTCAGCTCCTTCTCATAAGACTTGTAATCCAGATCTCTCAACAGCTTTGCTGTCCTGCTCTAGACAACTTCACAGAATCATGGAGTTGGAAGGGACCTTCAAAGGTCATCTAAAACAACCCCTCTGAAGGGACAACTGTGCAAGATCAGGTCCCTCAGAGCTTCATCAAGCCTGGCCTTGAATGTCTCCAGGGATGGGCCCTCCACCCCCTCTCTGGGAAACCTTTTCCAGTACCTCATCAGACTCATGGTAAAAATCCTTTTCCTAATGTCTAACCTAAACCTACCCTGCACTAGTTTAAAACCAATTTCCTTCCTCATCCTATTGTTACATGCCCCAGCTTTCCTGTAGGCCCCCTTCAGAGTTCTCCAGGCTGAACAGCTCCAGCTCTCTCAGCCTATCATCAGAGGAGAGGTGCTCCAATACTAGCATCATCCTTGTGACCCTCCTCTGGACCCTTTCCAATACTTCTATGTCCTTCTTATGCTGAGGGCTCCAGTGCTGGACGTAGTACTCCAGGTGGCAGGGTAAAGGTAGGCATAATCACCTCTCTTGACCTGCTGGCCATGGCTTTGCTGATGCAGCCCAGCATAAGGTTGGCCTTCTTGACTGTGAGCACACAATGTTGACTCATTGTCCAGTTTTTCATCCACCTATACTCCCAAGTCCTTTTCCACAGAGTTGTTCTCTACCACATCACCTCCCAGTCTGTACTGATAATGAGGACTGGCTTGGCCCAAAAGCAGCACCCTACACTTGTCCTTATTAATCTTCATGAGACTTGCACAGGCCCACCTCTCCAACCTGTCCAGGTCCTCCTGGATAACAGCCTGTCCCTCCAGTGTGTCAACATCACCACTCAGCTTGGTGTCATCAACAAACTTGCTGACAGTGCATTCAATGCTACTGTCTGTATCATTGATAAAGATATTAAACAGCACCAATCCCAGTACAGACCCCTGAGGGATACCAGTTGTCACTCCACCTGACATTGAGCCATTGACTTCTGGATGAGACCAACGAGATAATTTCTTATCCACTGAAGAGTCCACCCATCAAATCTGTAGTTCTCCAACTTAATGAAAGGATGTCGTAGGGGACTGTGTCAAAGGCCTTGAAGAAGTCTAGATAGATGATATCCATGGGTCTTCCCACATCCACCGATGATCCTTAATGTCCCTTCCAAACTGAACTATTCTATGAGTCTATGTTTGTTTCTCAGGTACCTCTGGTAACCCTGTTTTTACATACAGCCTGGGATGGTCTTGGCCTTCTTGGCCTTCTGAGCACACTGCTAGCTCACATTCAGCCAGTGGTTAACCAACATCCCAGGTCCTTTTTGACCAGTCGCCTTTCCGGTTGCCATCTGCAAAGTTTCAGTAAAGAGTCAGAGTATCAGCAGGATGTTGTCAGTTTGTCTGCAACAGTGATATTGCCCTAAGAACACACTATGAACAGCCAGAGTGACAGTACTACATGAACTGAGATGAAATTTCAATTAACTTAAAAATATTATGGATGCATTCAATTAGCTAGAAAAGGGATGAGTTACACCTTGCCTCAACTTGAGTTTACTGGTGCCACTGTTGTCTGGAGCTAAGGACTAGTCTCTGCCTCTGTTTTATTTAGCAATATAAAATAGAAGCATATCATAGTATAGCCATAGCCTTAGGTTTAAATTTTATCCTAGTAATCAAAGTAGAAACTTTAACCTCAGTTCATGTAACTCAGGTATTGCCAAACTCATCAGGTTATGGCTACAGGCAACAGCTTACATCTATCTTAATTTCTTTTGTTAGAGAACTTCTATTTTATGTTAATAATTAAATAGTAACTGCCTGCAAGAGAAAATCCTTCATATAGCCAAGAAAAGAACTGTAACTGTCGAAGGTAGAATTCTGAATAATGACTCTTTTTTGTGAGCATGACAACCATCCCTTGCTGTCTCGTTTCACAGGACTGTTTCATGTAATATAAGTGGGAATTAAACTTCTAAATCATATAGGTAGCTTATGAAAAAGTGCAACATCAAACAAGCTGCCTGAGCCAAATACAATGATTAACCTTGTGGTAGCTACTTGTATACTTGAAAGTTACACCGAAAATAGCATCAGAAAAGAGAAATGACAAATAGCTCTATTACAAGTCAAAGAGAACCTTTTATTCTTATTTGAACATTGCTGACAGCATGAGCTATAAAGAAAATAAGAACTGTGTTGTATAAAGCATTTTTTATTCTATTTTCATTTTTCATTGAATAGTTTAAATGTAGTCTGACCAGAAAAATTCATCTAAATTTAAGAATCACTTCCTTGTTGTTAACTAAGTTAAACCAGCTCTTCTGAAAAGCCACTACAGTGTATCAGTTGTACCATCTGCCCAAACATACTTAGTCACTATCAAAATGTTTGTTTTACAGGAAGAATGAATGATTGCTGAAACCAATGACATTGAATGAATTAATTAACAATCTGCAAAATAGGACAGAAGTCTGGATTGGGAAAAGCAGTACATATGAGAACAGACCTAGCTTTGAACAGTTAAAGAAACAGAAGGAATGAGTCCAATTGCCTCTAGTGACTTCTCAATGTGTTTAATTAATGTGCAGATCTCCTGGTCACAAGTCATTGTGATTGTTAAAAATTTATGGGAGAATAACTCCCTTGATGGCCATTAAAAACCAAAAATAAAGCTTCAGGCTCAGGAATCTTCAGATTGCTGGAGGCTAGCAGAATACTCTGGGAAAATACCACTGTATATGGGTCCTGTTACTATGCTGCTACACATTTATCCCCCTTCAGCTACTGTTGAAAACAGAGTGCTAGACTAATGGGCCTCTGGGCTGACATCCTGCACAGCTTGGTCATTTATCTTTTTATTTGCAATTGTCATTTTTTCAGTACCTGAACTGCCTGTAGAAACAAGAAGTTTTCTAACAATGTATGCCTGTGGAGTCTGTAGACATCAAGGTAGACTAAAGCTACACTCCATTTCTTATTAGAGGATAATGGTTGTTTTCTCGTGAAAATTTTTCAAATTGTCAGACCTTCGGCTTGAAATCCTCTTGCAATGTTAAATTGCCAACATTATCTTATGAAGTTCTAGTTTTAATCTCAGAAAGGCAGACACATCATTGCCTAAATCAGTGACACCGTTCTATCTTCAATAGCAACAGTCCTGTCAATGAACAATAGAATTTCCATGATCGATGGTCAGAGAGTATTTGACTCTGATAGGGATGCTGAGACCCTCTATTATTTTTTTGCAACGGACAAAATAAATAGAAAATTTCATTCCTGGGGCATGGTAATTACTATTCAAAAGAAGAAAATTCACATCTATATATTTTTACAGACATAAACATATACATATGTGTTTATACATGTATATGCATACAGAAATATGTAGTGTAGAAAGGATGAACCATTTCATACAGCTCATAAGAAGAATCTGGATTTCTAAATTCCTTTGTCTATGGACAATAAAAAGTAAATCAGTTATCTATACCTAGGGTCTTGTTTATTGTCATTTCTGTTCATAAAATATAAATGCTCTTTTTAATCAGAATGTGGTAAAGAAAAGCCTATGAGTGAATATGCAATAATATGCAAGAGCATCATATACTTAATGACATTAATATTAACTTCTAATTTGGCATATTTACAATAAAAGACATAGTTATTGGAAAATTGGCTGAAGGATTACAGGGGAAAAATCAGTATTCCCCTGTTGAAACTGGTGATTGTAAAGAGTATATTTCTGGCACTTTGTCACTTACAGAATCCTTACTTGAGGTTTTTTTCTCTTTGGAATAGTAACTCAAAAACTTTATAAGATCACTATGTTAAAATACTGTCTCTTTTAACAAAAATTGCCCAGAATTACTAACTTATTGTCAAACTAATTGTTATAGTTCTTGACCCTGATCTTCTGTCTCAATTACATAAATAATCCAAAAGCCTTTGAATCTAGTTTACTGGTTACTGTTTCAAATTTAATGCTAATTTGAACACTGTTTCCACTATCATTTCCCAAGCTCCCTATGGGCATTATCTGTAAAGCCACATTTTCCATTAACAAAGTTTTATGTTACCACAGGGTGGCATAGCAGCTTGACATTGAAGCAAAGACTTGAACAGAAATAGTCATAGGATAATTTTGTCTGGAAAGGACATCTGGATATTGCCTAGCCAATCCACTCTAAGATCACGGCCAGCTAGAGGAGGTTGCACACAGTTATAGTTATGTCTGGTTGGATTTTGAATATCACCAAGAATGATAGCCATAATATCTCTGGTCAATCTTTTCTGAGTTATGACTATGTCATATTAAAACCCTTTTCCCCTCTATGTGTATTTTGTATATGTATCTAGAAATACTTGGTTTATAATATGTTTATATGTCCTTCTGTTCTTTTCTGTCAGGTTTTGCCAAAATTACTCCTGTTTTGAGAAAAAATTACAGGAAAGGTTCATAGAGTACAGCAGTTTTTAGCCCTGGGACTGAAAGATAAACTGGATTATAATATAAACTGAATTATAGAATAGATGGCTGGTATTTCCTTTTTTAAAAAAACCAACTCTTTGATACAGCTGCATCCCAAAGCAATGATCCTTCACAAAATTGAATTCAACTATGATTGTTTATAGTATATATTTCCAAAAAACTCCACTGAATAGACAGAATCAAATGGTAACCAAATAATAAAATATTTCTGCACTATAATTTTCCATCATAACTCTTCCTAAACACAGATTCTACAATTTTTAATTGACACATAAAAACACAAATTTGTATCTCTACATCTATTTTTCGCCTTCTGCTGTAATCTGTCAGAGGTGAAAAAAAAGGGTTAAATATCTCATATTGCAAAGGATGTTCTGAATTTGAAAATTTTTTAATACTCCTATGATTTACTTACATAGGTATTTAATCTTTTAGTTTCCTCTTGAAATATATGGAAAGAGTCAAGATTATGTTCTTCAACTTTGAACTGTATATTTAGTTTCTCTTCTTTATACACAATAATCAAGTTGTAATGATGGTGCATACCCTCTGGGGAATCAGGCCTTTATTTTCTGAAATACTGTTTATGAGTTGCATGTATTCAGTTCTGTATTAAGAACAATGTAACAGTTTTTCTGAAAGAAGTGTCATTTTTCCCTGAATGTATTCAACAATATTCTATATTTCTACAGAGGGACAGTTCCTCTACAAACAAGCTACACCAAAACCAACTTTTAATCAGTTTTGCAAATTGGCTTCAACAGTAAATTCAGAGTTCCTTTTGCCTATTAACATCTAGATTGCTTTACCTGATTGAAGATAAATAAATGGAATAATATATAAATATTTGTTTATGAGGTTGATGATATGCAGAAATGCTGCTGCATTTTTATCTCCTTAGTTTATCAAATCTAATTTTCCTGTTTGCACCTTTTTAAACTCTATTTCTAACATGCATAAACAACTTTATGGTAAGTATTTAAATAATTCTGAGATATACTTCTGTGTACACTACAGATGTTTTTAAAGTGAATATGAGGATGTTGGAGATGTGACTATAATGTTCAAATCTATCTCTATATCCTTGGGAAGTAAAAGCTGAAAAACAGAATTCTGTTTTTATAATATGCAGTAAAGACATATGGATTCCTTGTCACTAAGGTTCTGTCACTAAAACATCTTAAAAGGAGCTTTTTATTGAGTGTGCTGACTAAATCAGCTTTTCCATCAATTTTGCAGCCATTTGTAGTCAAAAGTAATGAGTGTCTCAGCTCATAGGTTTCAAAGTAATATATTAGAAAATCAAAGTAAGAGTGCACTGAATGGAAACTTCATTGAACTTCAGAAAGCAATATTGATACTTTTTTTCCTGCTAAGGCAATTATAGTGAACAGCAAAAACTGGGTTTGATGCTATTAGCTGTTGACAATTTAATTATTCTAAGAAATTTCTTAAGAAGTTCCTTCAAAGTATTAATGTGTTGCACAAAGTATAGTTGCTTTTTTTTTTTTCAACAAGGAATTATAAATTGCTACTACATTGCATTTAAAATGTAATACGTATGAAAGCTTTAAAACTAGAGATATGTTTTCTCTGAAGGGAACTGAATGTAATAGGTCAAACTTTTTCTTTATATATATAATATTCAGAAATTTAAAAAAGGTTGTGTGTTCTTTCATATCAATTTCCCCTACATTTAAGACAAGAACAACATATTATTTCTTCACTGTAAAATGTTAGTAACAGAACTTTCACTATGATAAAGGAGTGAAAAATTCAGATATATATGAAGGAAATCAAAATACAGTAAAAAGGAAAAGTTGGTAAAGACAATATAAGAAACGATGGAAAGATTAACTCAAGGATGTTAGGTCAAATCAGCCACTCAGAATGACAGGTGGCTCCTCCTTCTCTCTCTCTCTTAAAAGAGACAAGAGGAAGGAATAAAGAGATTCATGAGTTTAGAAAAATGCAAAACTAATGAAAATTTCAGTACATAATGAAATTATAAAAAATAATAAAATGAAAAGGAAAGAGGAAGAAAAAGACATACAGCATATATTGTTGTGTCCCCCGTGATGCCTCTTGCTCTCAAGCCATAAAAATGCATTCTTTATTTTTTTCAGTGTGCCTACTTTTTCATCTAAGTGTATACCTTCATCTGGAAGGGTCTGCTGCTCAGTCGAACCATTTGTGATCTATTCCTACTTTCCAGATATGTAAGTCTTCAGAGATAATTTACCTAAACACAGGTTCTGCATTGCAGGTTTCTGTAATGGCATCTTAATTCTTTGTGATATCAGTGATGGGAATTCAGCATTACCACTGTTAGGAAAACAAGCAAAACATGTTTTAACATTCACAGCATCAACCTGTGATTCTGTCAAATATATAAAAGAATTAATGAAACAAAAATTTTACAATGATAAAATTATTCTGTCAGTGGGTCTCCTAATTTAGATTCTGTTGCTCAACATCTGAGACCTTGGATCAATTATTTTCTAGGAAAGATATAAATTCAAAGGCACTCTAAATATATGCTATTTGTCCCTCGGAGACAAGGTTTAAAAAAGACATTTCCTTTCTTGCTAGACCATTGGAGAAAGCACCATGGGTTCCCAGGAGATAAAGATAATAACATTTTAGTCCCAAAGAGAAAATACTCAGAAATCTAATTTCTTCTGTGCTATATTTTTCTTGAATGTGTTCCATACTTTTATAAGGAGAGAGAATAATTTGCTTTGATAATAATTGTTTTCACATTCTCTGCTGAAGTTCCTAAATTGTTTCAGTAAATGTTGTAACATTTTTTATCTGTTAAGTTACAAGTTTTAAATGTAAGTTCTTTTAGCAAGGAAGGATCCTAGCAGCTGAATTTTCTTTTAATTTAGAAGCAACCCTTCCACAAATATAAACTTCTTCTGGAGGCGAAGAAAATGTGCTAATTAACCTTTTCTTAAAAGAAAATCTAGAATTATGAAGGCATTAGTGTTGTTATGTTATGCAGACCCACCAGGGAGAACAAGAGCTAAAAATATTGAAAACTGCATTGGAAATCTAAGAATTCATTTCAGAACATACCTGCAGCTGTGTGAATAGCAGTAAAGAAACCTTAATGTAGATTGTTCATCTAATTTAACATTAGGGTTTGTTCAAATATTAATTATTTTATAGTCCAATGAAGCTGTGAACCTTTATCGCTCCAGGCTGAACAGTCCTTAATCTTAGCTCCCTTAATCTTACCTTGCAAAAGAGATGCTCTAGTCCATTCATTGGTGTTGTGGCTTTTTGCTGAACTCTCTCACATATAGCCATATCTCTCTTGTATTGGGGATCCCAGAACTGAACACAGTACTGTATTTATTCAACCTGGTTTCTATGAGAATTTCCAGGGACTTTTCTGTCAAGTAGCCTTCCAGCTTGGGTGCCACTCAGAATGTAACTTCTCTTTCCAGGCCCAGGACTTTACAGTTCTCCTTATTGAACCTTATAAGGTTCCTAACATCCATCTCTCCACAGTGTCAGATTCTCTGTATAGCAGCATGACCCTCTGGTATGTCATCCATTCCTTCTAGTTTTGTATCATCAGATATTCCAAGGTTACATTCTGCTCCATCATACAATTCCTCAATAAAAATGTTGAATGATAATGGACCTAGTACTGACCCCTCACATACACTACAGTCTAGACTTAGGTTAGCAGCACAGACTCAGATTCTTTCATCTGTAATTCTTACAATCAAAATATCTTAAAACGCCACCATTTTCTGTAAATAGCAGAAGCATGACCAGGAGGTTGGTGGAAGTAATCCTACCCCTCTACTCTGCTCTCTTAAAATCTCACCTGAATTACTGCATCCAGTTTTGGAGCACCTAACATAACAAGAATATGGACTTGTAGGAGTGAGTCCAGTGGAGGGTCAGTGGGATGAAACAGAGTTACTATGAAGTCAGACTGAGACAGCTGGGGTAGTTTGGGTTGGAGAAAAGTTAGCTCAAGGGAGACCTTACTGTGGCCAACCATTACCTAAAGGGAGCCAATGAGAAAGACAGGGAAGGGCACTGCATCTGAGACTGTAAGAACAGTAGGGATAGGATGGGGAGTAATGGTTTTAAACTGAAAAAGAAGATGTCAATTAGATATAAGAAGAAATTCCTGAGCTTGGTAAGACACTGAAAGAGGTTGTCCAGAGAAGCTGTGAGCTGTGATGTGTTTGCTCATGGCAGAGGTGATGGAACTAGGAGATCTTTAAGGTCCCTTACAACACAAAACATTCTTTCATTGTATATAAATTTGCACATAAAATTTTTATTCTTTGAGATATAAATTCAAGACTGAATACATGATCAAAGCACCAACAGAAGAATTCAGAAGTAATGTACTGTATTTTTAATATTACAGTTTTTCTTAGCAAAATAATTGAATAACAATAATTTTGAAGAATACAAATTCAACTTTTGCCATTTAATTTTTTTAAATAGCCTAGTTATATTGTAGATGTCTTTGCACAAGTTCTTTGTTCTTTACAATAGCAGTGTGTCCATCTCCTTTTAATGTTCAGAAACAGAAAAGACAGTAGTAGTGAAAATGCTGCCTTTTTAGAAGGCAGACAACATATTGAGCATAGTAGATTGAGGCTGAATTAAATACTTTATTGTGTGGGGTTTTTTGTTTTATTTAAGATGCAAGTATGGTATCATTGCAGAGTCTGATACTTGTAGCAGCTTGGCCATTTTTTATAACAGCAGTAAGATTAATGTGCTTGTTTAATAGCCTAATTAGGTATAAATTTAGTTTCTCAGGTGTCTGAAAAGTCCTTGAGATCTCTCAAGAAAAAAGATTAGAGAGAGGATTATTCTTTCTGGAACAGGAAGTGAAAAATATGCATAGATCATAGAAGAAAAATATATTGGAGTTTTGAGTTTGGGTTTTTTTTTACTTTTAAGGAAAAATAGAAGAAACAACGACAACAGAAAACAACTTTTTTTCTATTTTTTTTCTGCAAAGTACAGAAGGTGTCTCAAATATCCATGCAGTATTTTTCTTTGGAAATGTTTCTTTTGAAGTTAACAACAACATGTATAAGGGCTAATATTTTAAATATGAAATGATCATCAATGTATGTTTCTAGTTCTTTATTTTGTTTGGCTAAATAGTCATTCTCTATGGCAGAGCATAATTTATTGCCCAGAAAATTCAAAGGAATCATTAAGTTTAGAGAAAGCAAGCAACAAATCACATACTGAAGTGAAAGGACTGATAAGTAAAGATTCTTCTCATTCCCCAGAGTTAGAGAAAGTTGCCAATGGAAAACATAAGCTCTCCTGTAGTAAAATGCACACAATTCTTTAAAATAAGCACTCTTGTTTAATGGAATTTGCTTACCAAAGATCTTTAAGAATTCATCAAGAAGAATAGTGTAGTTGATGATTAGTTCTTGTTGCCTGATTTTTTTTTTAAAAGTCCAGACTACATAGGCCTTGTTTAATGTTACTGCATGATGGGTTTGAGTATTTTCAGGACTGAAGAAAATGGGCTTTTTTTCTCCCTTTCAGCTTCTCTCTAAGTGCACATCAGACTTCACTTGTGTGCACAGTCCTTCTCAGCAGCCACAAAAGCAGATTTTAGAGCTGTCCATCATATAAGGCAATCTCTTATGCTCTGCAGTGTGTCTGTACAGTTTTATCCTGCTTTTCTCTTCCCTCTCTTCAGGACTTTTTTTTTTCACAGCAAATCCACAAATCTTTTATTCCCTTTACTGAGCAGCAGAAAAAACTGGAACTTCTTGTTTGCTTCATCATTTTCTATATGCATTCAGTAAATGGAGGACAAAATGGTGACCCAGGAATCAAAGTCCCATCTGCTGCCAGTGAAGACAAGGTTCAGGACCTCCTTAGAAACCCTAATGTCTGCAACTCCATGGGACCTGATGAGATGCATCCCTGAGCCCTGAGGGAATTGTTTGATGCTGTTGCCAAGCCACTTCCTATATTGAGAAGAAATGGAGGTCTGGCAAAGTCCCTGGTGACTGGAAGGTGGCAAACATTAAGCCCATTTTCAAAAAAGGTATAAAGGAGGATGTCAGAAACTACCAAACAATCAGTCTCACCTTTGTGCCTGGGAAGATCATGAATCAGATTCTGCCTGAAGCTATGCTATGCCCATGGAGGATAGGGAGGTGATTTGAAGCCAGCATGGCTCCACTAAGGGCAAGTTCTGCCTGATGAACCTACTGGCTTTCTACTATGGAGTACACTACATCAGTGGACATGGGAAGATCCTTGGATATCATCTATCTGAATTTCTTCAAGGCCTTTGACATAGTGTATCTCAGTCATAGAGATATGGATTTTATGGGTGGACCATACAGTGGATAAGCAACTGGCTGCATGGTCGCATACAGAGGGTAGCTGTCAATGGTTCAACATCCAAGTGGAGAGGAGTAACAAGTAGTGTCCCTCAGGGATCTGTGCTGGGAGCAGTGATGTTCAATATTTGCATAGACCATATAGACAGTGTAGTCAATTGCACTCTCAGGAATTTTGTGGGCAATACCAAGCTGAGTGGGACAGTTGACAAGCTGGAGAGATAGAACGTCATCCAGAGGGACCTGAACAGACTAGAAAGGTGGGCCAAGCAAACCTCATGAAGCTCAGCAAAGACAAGTACAGAGTGCTGTACTTAGACTGGGGCAGTTCTCTTTAGGAATACAGACTGGGAGGAAATGTGATAGAGGGCAGCCCTACAGAAAAGTTCCTGGGGGTACTGATGGATGAAAAGCTGGACATGAGCCACCATTGTGACCTTGTAGCCCTGAAGGCCAACATTACCCTGGGCTGCGTCAATGAAGCTCGGGCCAGTGGGTTAAGAGAGGTGATTCTGCCCCTTTACTTTGCTCGCATGTAGCTCCACCTGGAGTACTGTGTCCAGCTCTGATGCCTTCAGCACAAGAAAGACATGGACCTGTTGCAGAGGATCCAGAGGAAGGTCCCAGGGGTGATCAGGGAGCTTGAGCACCTCTTCTCTAGGACAGGCTGAACAAGCTAGGGCTGTTCAGCCTGAAGAAGAGAAGGCACTGTGGAGACCTCATGACATCCTGGAAATACCTGAAGAGGGACTACAAGAAAACCAGAGAGGGACTATTTGTCAGAGCTCATAGCAATAGGATGAGGGAAAATGGCTTTAAACTAGTGCAGGGTAGGTTTATGTTAGACATTATGAAAAAGATTTTCACCATGAGGGTGATGAGACAATGGAACAGGTTGCCCAGAAAGTTGGTGAAAGCCCTGTCTGTGGTGACATTCAAGGCCAGGCTTCATGGGGCTCTGAGCAACCTGATCTAGTACAGGATGTTCCTGGTCACCGCAGGAAGGCTGAGCTAGATGGCCTTTGAAAGTCCTTTCCTACTCCGTGATTCTATGATTCTAAATTCTTTTCTCTGTGTTGATTTTCAATACTTCTAACTTCTGCTTGATGTTGTTTATCATTACTTACCTGACAAAATACATTTTAGTAAACAGAAGTTGTGCTCTCACTAGAGGACACTTTTCACCATTTTACCTTTATTAGCACTTGTTTCCTGGTACTTTCCTTTTCCTTTTCTCCTGTGACATTATTTCCATTACTATTCTGTCCACTGTGTGTGACTTGTCACAGAAACGTCTGAGCAAGTTTCCCAGTCTACCTGCCTTATTGTATTTCACTTTTATTCTGGTGCTTCACACCCAAAATATGAAGACATTAATTCTTCTCCTTTGCATTTCTCCTTCCAGTGCTTCTTAACTCACCTTTTGGAAGTTCCTTTCGCTTAACATGTTAGTAAATTAGCAGAAAAAAATTAGCACAAATAAAAAGCATTTGATGTGCAATGCATTTTCACAAATAAAGCCATCTGCTACCACTTGCAATGCTCAGAGCTGTTTAAACTCCAATTGAGAAGTGAGTACTTGAGAGTATCTTTCAGGTGTCACAGTTTTCCTACAAGCATTGTTTCAATAAATATTTTCATGCAAATCTGAGTGGTTTTTGGGTTTTACGCATGGTTGCATTTGTTTCAAGTAAATAAATTTAAAAAATTTATAATGACTCCACATTAAAATATATTAATATTTTAAAAGACTTCAATTGTTTTATTCTTAATTCTGGTTTCTGTATATTGGATAAAAACAATCATATTTTGTTCTATATCTGGCCTATTATCTTTCATGAAGTGTAAGACACTATATCAGCATAAATTGCAGATCTATACTACATGCTCTGATGGCAGTGTCAAAAAAATTGCTTCCAGAGATTCAGGCAGTGTGCTGTGTGTATTTTTATATCACACCCCTCATAAAGCTATCACTTCCTTCTCAGATGTAACCATCTCACTCAGCATCCATGTCATTATCCAAGGGATTTTAGTGCTGCTGCTGCAAAATCTTAAGTTGCATCTTTATCACTATGCCTCACAATGTGTATAGTGACAAGCCCTCTTGACACAGATCAGATGTAATTCCACTTGACTCAATCTGGTTTGGACTGTAAGTTAAAATATAGCTCTATTACATATCTGCTAATAGTGAATGTGGATCAAAAGAGGAACAGTAAGCATACTGACTGTGGGCCAAATATTTTAAAACACTTAGCAAGAATATACTTAGATTTATCCCTCACAGCATATTGGGTGGAAACACAAAGCTTAAGTCTTATCTTGCTCAGGAGAAACAGAAAGGTCTTTTTGCAGTCCAGAGTTTCCAGGTAAGGTCAGGTGTTTACACATTACTTCCAAGTAATGGAGCAAAGCTGAGGTTTGTTGGTTTGTTTTGGTTTTTTTTTAAAGTTGTTTTGAATCTGCCTGCTTTTTTCAACAACTGCTTAAATGTTAAAGAAACACTACTTAGGAAGAAGGAGATGGAGGCCCAGTTCCTTTCTCAGTGTGAGCAGATTAAAAACCATATTTCGATTTTCCACTTAAGTGCTCTAACCATTGTCTAAGCTACTAAGTCTATTAAAATGGTTCTGCTTTGCAGAACATAATTCAAGAATCATTGAGTCATACAAAGAAAACATAAAAAGGAGTACAGTTTTGTAGCTTTAGTAGTTATAGACCTTACAAAGCTGGGAAGGAGGTTAAATCAAACATATATGAGTATGCTGCAACATTACCATGTAAAACATTTCCGAATGCCCCCAACTATTGAGAAAATTAATTAAATTATCCTATTATATGGGGATAAAATTGAACAAATAATAATAATTTTGCATCTAAAGACTTATATTCATAGAGTGCACTTTCCATGCACTATAGTTCATATCTGTTTTTAAAAGCAAAACAAAAAATAATCCCCAAACCTCTTAGTTTTATATCATTGCATCATAGTGCTCCTACATGTTCCTACTTTAGCATCTACTAAATCACTAAAATCTATTGGTATCATTTAGGCCTATTAGTACCATTAAGCCAACCGAATTATTAAAATATGAATTGTTTATGAAACAGAGTAGAGGGCTGCAGGAGGCACGTGCAGCTTTAGACAAGAGATCATCAACAATTTATGAAGTTATTTGGTTTTGGGTTTGGCAGGAAAAAAAGGCTGCAGACAAAAAGGCTGCTGGAAAATCATGCACTTGATAATACACAGCAATTTTTATAAGGGCCTTGAAGGCTTGGTTTCGTTATCAGACTCCAAATTAATATTTTCTAAGAGATGCTTTAGCAGAGTCTCCTAGAAATAGGAGACTTTACAAATTCAAAAATTTCTTTTGATAATTTCATTACACTAACATAACTACATGTATTTATATAGGTTTATATATGTATGTACATATTTAACAGAACTTGTCCTCCTAAACACATGTTCCAGAAATGCATGCAGGACTGAGGAAGTAGAGCAGGCTCTTTATTTACATGTTAAGTAATTTTTACTGCTGCCTAACCATACCTAGTTTCCCCAGGCTGACAGATGATTGATGCTTTCAGGCAAGTATTGTAACATCTCATTCTTAACATCTGTTGTGTTGATAGGGAAATTGTCTAATAATTGATACATAAATCTCAGAGAAGTATGGTATGTGGGATTTTAGACTGTAAGAGGGAAAATTAAGTTGAAACTGGTTGCTCTACAGGAAAAAAAAAGTTTTAAATAGGTAACTGAAGGATAATTACATGTGGAAATTACAGGATCTGAATCGAGAGTTAGATTCTTAAAATCTCATGTTCAATACTGTTTTATCTTGGGGATGTTTAATTATGCTGTCAAGAACCTTTTGACCTTGAAATTCTTTACACATTTAAATAACTGTTTTTACATAGCAACATATATTTATGCCTCTTTCTGACATTGAATTAAAAAACCTGTCTTCTGTTAAGCTATGCTTGTGGGCCATAAAAGAGAACAGGATCTATAACCTGTCCTCACAGATGTGTGAAATGGTGATTCACATCTAGATTTTCAGAGCAGATTGCCTTGGCCAGGCTGCTTACAGCATGTTTATTATCCCACACCTCTTGTTTGAACCTCCTGTGGAAGTACTCTTGGCTGAATTTAGTATTTGTCTTTTAAAAAAAACCTTATTTTACCAAAATTTTTTAGACTTATGAATGCAAAAATTATGTAGACAATCTGTTCAATTATTAATTTACTTTGTTTGTTTTTCAACCTCCTCTGGAAGTATTGTAGCTTTCATGGGACAAGATTTGCTAAAGAGCGAACAGTTAAATAACACAGAGAAGCAAGGGCCAGAGCTGGAGCCCATGACATGTCTTTGAAGTTTAGTGGGAGAGATGTAGCCTGAGAGGTGCAATCCTGTGAATCTCCTTTTCTTAAAAAAATAACTTATACAGTTCTTGAGGATACAATTTCATATAAAAGATAAAATATCTCACCCTTAAGATGTGAGCTTTGAGATAGAGGAACTGCTGTGCCTTTCTCTTCACTGCTCAGTATTTTGGAGACCGCTATTTTTTGAACTAGTTAATCTTTAAATTTCTTACTTTTGTGGGGAGTAGTTTAAGGCTAACTATTGCCTAAAGGTAAGAATACTAATTGAAAATTCCACAATGCAGAGTTTGAGTTTTCTTTCCTGCATCTGTTTGTTTAAGGCTAATCTGCAACATCACTTGCATGTGTTGTACCAGGAGCTGGGACTTCATGGATCAGTGTTTCAGCCACTTCACTGGAGAGCAATAGTTCTGCTCTTCGAGTTCAGGTGTTGATTTTGATTTTGTTTAATTTTTTAGCCTCATATAGCAAACGTCATGGGCTTAGATACATATTGAGAACCTTGTAACACTTTTTGATAAATAAGTTTACATGAAATGAAGAGTGTCATTTTAGATAAAATGTCAAATATTAATGAAAATACCTAGATAAACAATCATACTTTAATCACACATATACCTCTCCATAATTCGAACTGCAAAAATAAAGGAGTTTTCAGGCCAATGAAAATGCAGTAAAAATTTCTTAAAAGAATAAATATTAATTTCTTATTTTTCACTTCTTTCACAGTTCAAGAAAAGCATCAAAAAATTAAATGTAAATACAAAAATTGTGGTGAGGATTAAGTCACTAAAATAAAAAGATACTTTTGA
>VZTY01008198.1:0-13473 GCA_013400935.1 Turnix velox | reverse complement strand
AGGTGTCCCTGTCTATGGCAGGTGGGTTGGAACTTGATGATCTTTGAGGTCCCTTCCAACCCAAACTATTCTATGCTTCTATGATCTTTAGTGATGAAGTACATAGAACTGCACTGAAAGGCAAGATGTGGCTTTTATCCAGTAATTAATGTTTCTTTTCTATGTCCTCTTCTACACAGGATGGGTTGAATAACTTCACATTGAGCCAGAACACCCTAATCCCTAATTATTTTTGTTAGAGTAGCTTTTGCCCACCTTATAGGCAAGTGATATGTTGGTTGGAGACATTTGCAGCCTGGTCCTATATCCCTAGATAGAGAAAAGGGGCTCCTCACCTTCAGGAAAACCCTACTACTTGCTATCAGCAAATATTTGTCTCTGTAAGTATTCTTGTTTATTAAAATACTGAAATTCCACTTGTTTAGCTTAGATTGAAGAAAACCCAAACATTTTGTAGAGCATTTTCCTGGAATTGCTTCAGGTATTCAAATCTTCATCACTCAGTGATCAAATTCTCATCATCCAAATGTCTGCAGTAAGTCAGAAAGGCTCAGAAGCAGCAGCTCAAATGTTATAATTTAAGCAACACTATGAATATACTTGCAGGAATAAATGCAACACCACTTCATTATTTACACAGGAATTAGCCATGACCACCAGGATTATTTTTCACTGCTTTGGAATTGAAATAAATGTAGAAATTTATTAATACATGCTGTTGAAACTCACTGATTTACACATTTTATGGCTAAAAGGGGACATATCAGTTTGTCTCATCATTTGTAGTGCAGTTTGGGCTGTTCAAATCTGTGTATCTCACACTAGGAATTTAGTGTGCTCTTTACCTGGCTAATTTTGGCAAATCCCTCAATAATTTGTCACTCTCTGTGTTCTGATTAGATTCAGACAACATTTCTGCTTGCCCTGTTGTTTCCACCAGGAGTTCTTCGCCTACCTTTCATCTAAATGCAGAGACAAGGAGGTTCTTTCATTAAAATCTTGTTCAAGCTTAACAATTATTTTCTCTAGATGTTGTTTTACATCAGTAACTGGTTTCAGTGTAGCCAAAATTTAATCCTTATTTGTATTAGGGAACTCATTTCACACACTTGCATCCTCACAAAGGCTTCATGTCTGCATCAAGGGGCACAGGGAGAAGGAGTTGGGGTTGTACAGCCTGGAGAAGACTTAAGGGGGACCTCAGAGTAGCTTCTCAATACCTGAAGGGGGCTACAGGAAGGCAGGGATAGGAATTTTAATAGGATATGTGATTTCAGGACTAGGAATAATGGATGTAAATTGGAAGAGGGGAGACTCGGGCTGAATATAAGAAAGAAATTCTTTATGGTGAGGTTGGTGAGACACTGGAAGAGGTTGCCCAGAGAGGCTGTGGATGACCCCTCAATCCCTGGAGGTGTTTAAGGCCAGGCTGGATGAGGCACTGAGCTACCTGGTCTAGTGGGAGGTTGGAAAAAGATGATCTTCAAGGTCCCTTCCAACCCAAACCATTCTATGATTCTAAAAGTGATTAGCTCTATGGTAATTTTTATCTTGTGAAAGGCTTTTTTTCCACTAAATTAGATTTCCTTAGCATAACAAACCTTTATGATTTTTCTAACAGTCATTGTAGTTTCCCTGAGGTTTTATCATGCATAAATACATTCAGAACTTTGTGTCTCCACTGGAAGAGGCTTTCTGTGGAAATCCATGGAGCCCTTCTAAGGCTGCCCACAGAAATTCAGGGAGAACCTCAGGATGAAAAAGTGCTGTTACTTCCACTAAATTATATATTAAAAAGCCATGCAAGGAAAAATTAATCAAGGAGCCCTTTTAGACAAAATTTGCTATTTTCAGTAATCCTTATTTTTAACATTAAGGCAGCTTTAATTTTCTGGAAGATTTGCATTGTGAAATTTAATTGTCAGGAAAGAATAAGGGAATAATAAAAAGATTCAAACTCTGAGTTAGTGCCTTTAGGTTCATAATTTCCTTTACCTGTATTCAGTTGGCCAAGGAGGCTGCAAGGAAAGCTCCACCCCATTAAATACCAGGGAATCCATAGTAGTGAATACAAAGAGACACAAGATTATATTTGCAACTTCTAAATTTTGCTGATGAACTGGCATTTTGTTAGTAAATATTTCAATTATAGATGACATTGACGTAGTTTTAGAGAAATTAAGAGTGCATGCACACATCTATAGCATATATATAAACACATCTGGATGTTTGTTGACACTTTTAAACATCTGTCTCAGAAGATAACAAGCCACTGAGCAACCTAGTCTAGTGGGAGGTGTCCTGCCTATGGCAGAGGGGTTGGAACTAGATAATTTTTAAGGTCCCTTCCAACCCAAACCATTCAATGATTCTATAACAGTGAGATTTGCCTCATTCATTCCTGTTTCCTTTAGAGCTCTGGAATTTCAGGATCTGATTTCTAATAGGGAATCTCTACATTTGGTTGTTTTTGGAATTTCAGGATCTGGTTTCCAATAGGCAATCTCTACATTTGTTTTTTTTCCTCCATCAGCTGGTTTAAATAAAAATAAAAATAATAACAATTTTAAAAAAGGCAGCAGCACTACATCACATCATATTAGCAGGTTAAATATAGAGATGGATCAGACAGACATTGTTTTCACCCCTGCTAAATAAGACAGTACTCTTAAAAAGGAATGCCACTTGACCTTTTGTGTCCCATCAGGCTGTGATTGTATTTAGCTGATACAGGGAGCAAACATTTTCCCCCCCTCTGGAAGTGTTCCCTGTTGATATGACAAGGTTGCACCATGCACAGGAGGCTGAAACCCAGTGCTCCAGAACACAAGAGGGATCTTCTAGCCCATGGAAGAGCTCCATCCATGTCCCACAATGACACACGTTCCTTTTTCAACTTGTCCCAGCTTGTCCTCTCTGCTGGCCACCTCAAACCCCCACCAGTGCTCAAACATTCAAAAGTCACTTACTTTGAAGTGGAAATCCTGGATGTGCAAAGCAAGAAGCAGATCTGCATTGTGGACAAGGTAAGGATGACATAAGGGGCTCAGTTTTCACTCTCTTGTAGCTTTATTCTGAAAGAGAGATAATTTTATTCTTTCCTCTGGGAGATGCTTGAAACTTCTTACTCACAATCCCTGTCTTTTTTTTTTTTCCCCAGTATTTTTACCACTAATCCAACACAGGTTTCTTTTAGACCTCCTGGCTGCTCTCTGTCTCAAGATAGGTCCTTAGACTGTCTCTTGGCACTGTATTTATTTCAGAAAATGATACTTAAACTGCTTCAGAAGGGATAAATTCTGAATAAACCTGTAAAACTTAACATCTCTACACTCAGCTGCCACCTACTTATCAGACTGGTCAGGAACCGGCCAATTTTTAAACTAAAATGGGCAGGGGATTTTTGGTTTCTTCATGATTTTGGTTTGTTTTCTGTGCTTGATAATTAAAAAAAAAATAAACTAAAACCATAAAAGTAGGCTGAGAGCTCTGGGTAGAAGGGAGGTTTACAACACAGTAAATAACAGTTGAAAAAATACTTCATAAATATTTCAATCACAGTTTTTGTGATTCATTGTCCCTCAGAAGTCATTAAAATGGGAATCCTAATCTTTTTATAATAGATTTTTCAGTAACATAGCATAAGCAGGACTTACTATTTAGAATCATAGAATAGTTTTGGTTGGAAGGGACCTAAAAGATCGAGTTCCAAGCTAGAATATTAAAAAAAAAATTTAAAATTCCCTTATCTTCACTGGCAACAGCTGGAACTGGTGGCTAAGTTTGCTTCAGATGTTTAATTTATTGCCTTGGAAATATTCAGGGTGGAATCCTAGCAGATTTCTAGTGATCTTGATGGTTTAAAGCCTATTCTTACAATTTGTACATGTAGCTAAATGTCTCACTTGTTGATTTTTAGTATTTTTTGAGGTTTTTCAAGACTAGCTGAAGTAGAAATGTGCAAATAGGGTGACTCCTTATGCTAGTTCTGATGATAGCATTTGTATGATTTAATTTACTTACTGATATTTACAGAATTAATAAAAAGCTGAATGAGGTTTCTATGAAATCCAAATCAAGGAGCAGTGGAGAGTTGAGTCATGATAGTGAATTATTCCACCTATAGGGGGAAAATATGCACAGAGGAGCAATAGCAGCATCTGCTGAGGGACCTGTGTTATTAGTGGTGTGTGCTTTAGGATTTTTTTTAATATGCTATTTGAGCTTGGCATTTTGATCAGCACTGTTTTTGCCCCAGGGTTATTTTCCTTCAGAAGTTTTATCAGATTTTTGAGGCCTGACTTTGTCCTCTGTTCCCACTTTGATGTAAAAAAGAGAGAAACAGGTTTCCCTGAACCCAAGTGAAATAGAAAACAGCAAAATTTAGGTACAGTCCTAGAAATCAGGATTGTTAACTCTATAAGTAGCATATTTTCTGTTGCAATTTTTCCTGAATTTTAGGATGGATCTTCAGGGAAACAATCCAATGATGAAGTACATATTGTGATACATGACCAAATTTTCTATGCTTATTTTTTTGGTATACCTTGTATATAGCCTGACTTCTGTTTATTAGATTATTAATAGCCAAGAAAAGTGAAAGTTGCTACCTTTTGCAACAGTTGTTTTTATTTCCGTTTCATAGCTTTGGACTCTGTACCTAAGTGGTGAACTGACTCTTTCATTTGAGCTTTTCTCACTCTGAATTTACCTGAATTAACACAAAGTAGTTGCACAAGTGCATTGGATGGAATGAAAATAGGATGCATCTGCTTTTTACAACTGATTACTTTTTTGGAAAAGGGTTGGTGAGGAGGGCAGAGGCAGGAGATGGGGAAAAAGGGTTCGAGGAGGGTTGGTGAGAAGGGCAGAGGTAGGAGATGGGGGGAAAAATGGGTGGAAAAGGGTTGGTGAGGAGGGCAGAGGCAGGAGATAAGGGTAAAAAGGGGTGGAGGAGGGTTGGTGAAGAGGATAGAGGAAGGAAATAGGGGGGAAAAAGGGGTTGTGGAGGTCCCATCCCTGAAGATGCTCAATGAATCTCTGAGCAATCTGATCAGATGTCCCTGCTCACTGCAGGGAGGTTGGACTAGATGGCCTCTAAAGGTCCCTTCCAAGCCAACACATTCCATAATTTGAAGTAACAATTAAGGTGTCTTGTGGACAAACCTTCAATCTTTTCCACATGCAAGTGCATACTGAGTTGTTTCAAGATGTTCTGTAGATGAAATGTGTGATGTGCAGGTTTCTTGCTCAAGGGATGGAATAAATCTCTTCTTTGGCTTCACAATTTCTTAATTTCTATGGATGAAATTCCTATATAACCATAAAGAGGAGAGAGCATGTAATTAGTGATTCCATGTTAGAAATATTTTCAGTGAAAGAGCCTCAAAATGTCTTAAGGATTTGGATTAGTTCCAGAAAACAGCAGAACTTGAAAAAATTCATCAGGTCTTTTTTTGTGTTTTTTTAACAAATAATCCACATTTTTCATCATCAGCCACAACTTCTGGAAAACACAGAACTACTCAAGAACTCTTTTACTTGTACAGTATTCCAAAAAGCTTGATGTAGGTTAGTTTTAAAGTTGCCAATGAGCAGTGATTTGATTTATAAATGCTGTTATGGCAACTCACAGCTGTTTCTCTTACAGCACTCATTGTATAATGGTTTTTTTTTCTTCAAATTAACCTGTAGTAAAATGTATTTCCCCACAAACAGAGTGCAGCATAATTGATTTTGCATGACTTGCTTTTAAGGAGAGTTTTTACAGAATAAATCACCTCTGGGGGAAACCAGCAAAGAAAGTTTGGTTTTTTTCCCCATCAAAAACCTCACTGGTCATTATTTTTGTGCTATATGATTTGGGAAATTAAATTATAGAGTTGCAAACTCAGGCTTTGTCTGCTACACAGTGGCCCTTCTCTCCAGAGAAGGTTTACAAAAGAGAGCTTGTTCCTAAGGAATAGAATCATAGAATGGTTTGGGTTGGAAGGGGTTTAATTAATCCAACAGTTAATCAGCAAAACCAAGAATGGAAATTTAGGTATATCATGGTTTCTCATGGAGACATTATTGTGGGATTAAAATAGAACCACAGAATGGTTTGGGATGGAAGTGACCTTAAAGATCATCTAGCTCCAGCCCCTCTCTCCCCGCCCCTTTCTTATATCCAGCCTAATTAATTTTCAAAAGATTTATTACTAGAGCAACTCTTCATTGCACATGGTATTGTGGAAAGTGCTTATATTTCTGACTGACCTGATGATGTCTAATTCTTCTCATTTAAAAACTCCCCTTTTCCCATCTTTTCTGCTTCTCAACTTCATGCTTTCCCTCATGGTCTCTCCATCTTTCCCTGCCTGCTCTCCCCAACATATGTTTGGACCTAGTGGCCAAATTTAAATGCAGTTAAACATAATTTAACACAATTTACCCATAAATCTCTACAGCTATTTCATGGGAAAGTGCAGAGTTTTCCTGGCTAAGGTATATATTTAATCGGAGCTAGAACTAGCCATCAAAATCCTAACACAGCCCCAAATCTCCCTTTCATCCTGAGAAGAATTGGCCAAAATCAGTTGTTTTTTTTTCTAGGTGCATATCCCAAATGTTGTTTGCTTTTCAAATTACACTGGAAAAAATCAGAGCCTTAGAGTTTGATGCAGCAGAATTTGTGTATTACAAATTAATTTTGGATTTTATACTTCCCAACAACACTTATAAATATTGCATATTAAATGCAGCTTATTTGTTTTACAATCTAATAATGCATTTATTTGAATATTGAATATTGTTTCCATGATGTGAGAGGCATGTGTTACATCATTTTACCCCATTGTGATTGATGAGCCATAAAATAAGGCAAAAGTAATGAAATTTCCATAGCAATGAGAAATAAAATGAAAGGAAAAGATATTAATGTTCAGCATGTTCTTGAAGCAGGAGAGCTTAAAAAAGCCATTTTATATTTCATTTTTTGAATTTGAAGTCAATGAAAATTTACAGATGGAGAGTTTTGCCAGAATAATTCCTTCCACTAGATCAGGTTGCTCAGTGCCTTGTCCAGCCTGGCATTAAACACCTCCAGGGATTGAGGGGGCATCCACAACCTCTCTGGGCAACCTCTTCCAGTGTCTCATCACCCTCACCATAAAGAACTTCCTTCTTATATCTAGCCAGAATCTCCCCTCTTCCAATTTACATCCATTATTCCTAGTCCTGCCATCACATAGGGCTTGACCATCAAAGTATGCCAACTAAAAGGGGTTCATACAATAAAATTAATCTTATTTTAAATAAACCAAGGAGTGTTCTTTCACTGTGTTTTTTACCTTGGCATATTTGAAATGTGCTGAAATAGGGGAAAAGGATTGTTACAAGACTTTAAGAATGAATTTAGAAGACTAAGAGTAATAATTCCAGTGAAATGTTGCAGGGTGTTGTATTCAGTTAGCACAAAAGGTAATAAGAGCAGATGCTATCCCACTCCTTACAATTCTTTAGCTCTTATTGATGTACAAAAGAACAAAAGGTAATTAATGGTGTGTGAAGAGGACATACTCATTAGTAAGCTGATGTCTCAGCATCCATCTTCGCGCTGATCAATATGAGAATCTATAACTTCCCCTGTTCCTATATGGGATCTTTTAACAAAGAGGACATGGAATTATCACGATCATAAAAAAATACAGTTTCATTCTTTTGTGGCTGTAGCCTCATTATTCTGACTGGGAAGGGACACTGTGATTCCTCCATTCCATGCCAACATCATGAAGTTCAACAAGGCCAAGTGCAAGGTCCTGCACCTGGGTTGGGACAACCCCAAGTAGAGATATAGGCTGGGTGGAGAGTGGCTTGAGTGCAGCCCCGAAGAGAAGGATTTGGGTGTGTCAGTGGATGAAAAACTCAGTGTGCACTCGCAGCCAAGAACGCCAACCTAATCCTGGTTTGCATCAAGAGAAGTGTGACCAGAAGGTCAAGAGAGGTGATTTTGCCCCTTTGCTGAGCTCTGGTGAGGCCCCACCTGGAGTTACTGTGTCCAGTTCTGGAGCCCTCAACAGAAGAAGGGCATTGAGCTGTTGGAGCAGGTCCAGAGGAGGGCTATGAAGATAATGAGAGTGCTGGAGCATCTCCCTTCTGAGGACAGGCTGAAGGAGTTGGGGTTGTTGAGCCTGGAGAAGGCTCAGATGGGAGACCTCAGAGTAGCTTCTCAATACCTGAAGTGGGCTACAGAAAGGCAGGGGTAGGAATTTTTAATAGGATATGTAATGGCAGGACTAGGAATAATGATGTAAATTGGAAGAGGGAAGATTCAGGCTAGATATAAGAAGGAAGTTCTTTATGGTGAGGGTGGTGAGACACTGGAAGAGGTTGCCCAGAGAGGTTGTGGATGCCCCCTCAATCCCTGGAGGTTTTTAAGACCAGGCTGGACAAGGCACTGAGCAACCTGGTCTAGTGGGAGGTGTCCCTGCCTATGGCAGGAGGTTGGAGGCTCCTTCCAACCCAAACCATTCTATGATTCTTTGTATTATTTTTCAATTCACAATCTGTGTAGTTTATCTCAGATGGAAGGGTTCCTCTCTAAGCCAGCTGGCCCAGAAGTGGAAGTCCTCCTGGTTGGATGTGGGCTCCAAGACCTCTGTGGGCACTTCCAGCTTGTAGAGTGTGGTGCCACATGGAGCTGCCAGGATGCAACTGCCCAACCAAGTAGATGCTTAGCCCTGAGCTGGCAGGAATTTCACTAACTCTAGCCTAAAGCAGCTTGGATGTGCTCCTACACACCAGTGCTCTTGCTAATGAGCTCTGCTTCTCTCAGAGGGGTTGTAAAAGGCATGGTTATCCCCCCACCAGCTGCAGCAAGGTGGTTCCAGGACATAGGGGAAGTGGTGTGTGACTGTTCACATCACACCATGTGGATATACTCACTGGTTCCTTTGCTGCCATTGTAAGCACAGAAGGGACCTTGGGTGGGAAGGGACCTTGAAGATCATCTAGTTCCAACCCCCCTGCCATGGGCAGGGACACCTCTTCCAGTTTACATCCATTATTTCTTGTCCTTCCATCACATATCCTATTAAAAAGGCCTACCGCTGCCTTTCTGTAGCTCCTTTTAGGTACTGAGAAGCTATCCCTGATCCCATTCTATTTAATTTTCAGACTGTGTGCTTAAATGAACAATATAGATTATTAAATGATTGTAAACTTCAAAGGAATGGTCTTGATACAACCAGACTTTTACCTCTTGCCACCTCGATCACCTTGAGCTTGAGCTTATCATTCTATTTCCTGAAGTGTTCCATTGTCTCTCCTTGGAAATGTAAAGTTCTTGTAAGTCTTTTGCTTTAGTAAATTGTGTGTCTCTGAGACACTTTGCACAAAGTCTATTAGAAAATCAATGTGCAAAATAAAATAGACCCTAAAAGGCCTCCAAACTCACATCTAACACTGTGATGCATGAATTGCCTCAATTCACATGAACAACATCATGAAGAATCAAACTCATTTTAGGCAGGAAGGGCAGAACCTGTCACCTTTACTACTTGCCCCTCTGAAAAACCCTTTCAAGTCTTCAAGAACCTGACCCAAGCATTTTTGGATTTAATTTTAAAGCTTTCCTACTGGTCTTGGATGTATTTAGTGCCTCAAGCAGAGCCAACATCTTTCTCTTTAGACCCTGGGGGTTTTACCTTTCCATTGATCAAGGAAACATGGCCCAGGATAATGAGCAAATCAAATGTGGGAAATCATTAATAACATGTCAACATGGCAGAGGAAATTTTGTTGATTTGCTTCATAATTCAGACTTGCAGACAAATTGACCCATTTCTTCATGAAGGGGGAGAAGACATGCAGAACAGAAGTAAAGAAGAACAGAAAAAAATTAATTGGCATGCATTCTGCTTTCTTTTCCAGATACCTCCATCATCCACCCTCCTAGATGTGAAACACAAATTCCACAAAGCATGTAAGTACTAGCAGGCTTAGAGGGGTGTTAAAGGCTTTTCAGCTTGGGGAAAATTTGAGATTTATTTTTCATGAAATGGCAGAGTGAAGCTGAGAGTGTCTTGACAGCTTCACTGCAGTGTTTGGACTGAGATTCTGCTGTGGCAGATGCGAGAAACTGGAAGGAGAAAAATGCATAATTTATCACTGGCAACCTAAGAAGGGGCAAGACATTCCTCTTTTTAACTTCACACAGTGTCAATTCAGCAGCACAACTGCATTTGCTCTCACAGGGTTAGGTAAGATAAGCTTTGATAACATTAGGCTGCTTCAAGCTGGGCGTAAACAGACCATGTTGACCATATCACTCCAGTAATAGGAGCAGAGAGTGATTAAATCATTTATCTGAGATGCAAGCATGCTGGCAACCTGCCAGACTTCATCATTGACTCAGCCAATTAATGGTCAGGACAACATCACTTTCTTCTCCTTGCATGTTTTTCATAGAGTCATAGGGTGGTTTGGGTTGGAAGGGACCTTAAAGATCATCCAACCCCCCCCTTTCTTACATCCAGCCTAATTAATTTTCAAAAGATTTATTACTAGAGCAACTCTTCATTGCACATGGTATTGCGGAAAGTGCTTAAATTTCTGACTGACTGATTGAAATACTCCTGCCCATGATTTATTGGTCCATCAGAACATGCTTCAGGTTCTTTCTGTAATGAAACCTGTGATTCTTCAGTAAACAGAACTTTAAATATCTAGCAGTATGTATTAATGCTATCTTTATAACTTATCTATCTACATGTAAGCAATTTTGGATTTTAAAAAGTCCTTAAAAGACAAGCTTTCCTTTTTTTTTAGTATCTACAAGAGAAAAAAACTGTGGCAGTTGGAGAATCATAGAATGCTTTGGGTTGGAAGGGACCTTAAAGATCATCCAGTTCCAACCCCCCCTTTCTTATATCCAGACTAATTAATTTTCAAAAGATTTATTACTTGAGCAACTCTTCATTGCACATGGTATTGTGGGAAGTGCTTAAATTTCTGACTGACTGATGTTGTCTAATTCTTCTCTTTTAAAATTCCTCTTTTCCCATTCTTTTCTGCTTCTCAACTTCATGTTTTCCCTCATGGACCACCTGTCTCTCCATCTTTCCCTGCCTGCTCTCCCCAATATATGTTTGGACCTAGTGGCCAAATTTAAGTGCAATTAAACATAATTTAACACAATTTACCCATAGATCTCTACAACCACTTAATGAAAAAATGCAGACAAGCTCAGAGAGATTTCCTGGCTAAGGTATATATTTAATCTGTGCTAGAAGTGGCCATCAAAATCACAGGGTCCCTGCCCACGGCAGGGAGGTTGGAACTAGATGATATTTAAGGTCCCATCCAACCCAAACCATTCTATTATTCTATTTTACTCCAAAAGGCAGGATAGTTTGCTTGGAGTAAGCATCTGAGAGGATGGGTTTGAGTATTTTTGCAGAAGGAGCATATTCAACTAGGCTAGATGCCTTTTAGGAAAAAAAAAAGCTTTAGTTGGGCACTAAAACTGAGTTCAAAGTAGGTTAAGTAGAAGAAATATTATGTTTCTCCTCTATCCTTGGGATTTTATGAAACACTAAAGCTGAAGGCTTCTGTGGTTTACAGAAGTTCAGCTGATGAAGCAAAAGGCTCTTGACCTAAGTGCACCACAACTACCTGTTTTCACTTCCTGGAACGTCTTGTAAAAATGGTAAAAAAAGTTCAAAAATCTATGAAAAGACTGAGTGCACGAGTTGGAATGTTTCCCAACACTGTTTTTGCCATGAGTTTGTGAAAGGCAGAGCATTTCTGCCCAGGCTCCTTTAAATCAATTTAAACTGGGTTTATATTGATGCAGCTTGAATCAGCTGAAGGTCACTGGCAGGCAAGTTTATGCTGATTTGATTGTGATGAGATTATTGATGGATTTGGGCTAAAATAATACAAGTGTATAAGCCATTTTAATCATAGAATAGTTTGGATTGGAAGAGACCTTCAAGATCATCCACAACCTGTTCCAGTGTCTCACCACCTTCTTATATCTAGCCTGAAGCTCCCCTCTTCCAATTTCCATCCATTATTTCTAGTCCTTCCATCACATATCTTATTAAAAAACCTAAATCTCCCCTCTTCCAACTGATATTTCACTGGGATAGAAACTCCTGAGCAAGTAAAGATGTTGTGTGTCACTTGCACCTCTCATTTTAATGATTACCAGCATGAAGAGCATCCTGTGCTGTGATTCATAATTCAGTCTTTTTCTTCCTTCCTTGAACAAGGCAGTGAAAACTGAGCAGGGACAGGGATGCTGCTGCTGGAGTTGTCACCCAGGGGTTCCACTCACCCAAAGGCTGACAAGATACTAGCTGAGGAGAAAGCTTAATTGCCTGGGTGATCAAAGGAGAATGCATGGAGACAGGGAGACTGCAAGGGGGTGTGTGTAGGAGTGTGTTTTAGCAAGAGATTATAGAAGAACACAAGAGTCTGGCACAAGATGACAGAAATGAATGCATGAGCTTGTAGAAAAGAGCCCACTAACCAGAGGCATCCACAGATCAACCCCAGTCAAGCCTTCTCTGAAAGAACTGTAGGCTCTAAACTGCCATCCTCCAAACTAAATGAAGAGGAAAAAAAAAAGGAAGGTTTTGTTCTCTGCCAGTAGGAAAAGAGGAAAAGCAGAGGGGGAGGGAGGGAGGGAACCTCTTGAGGCAACAAAAATCCAGGCTGAACTGGAAAATAGAGATGAAAGCAATGAGCTGGAATGGGAAGAAAGGACACAGGACACTGGCATGGTGTTTGCTCTCCTGGGAGTGGTGGGAATTGGACTGAAAAATTGAAAAGTGGAAAAGTATTGGAGGAACATGCCAGCCCTTCTGTGCTTTGTTGGATTCATTGCTGTCTGCCTTTATACTCATCTCCATCTACTAATTTGAGGGGACTCCTAATTTGAGGGTCAAGGGTTCAAGTCCCTGTCCAGGAAAAAAGGCTAGTGAGAGTTGGGCTGATGGTTGGACTCAATGATCTGAAAGGTCCCTTTCAACCTAGATGATTATGATCCTCATCACTGAGGGTATAAGAGGACTATGGTACCTCCAAATATGAAAACGGCTGCCAAGAATGGGCTTGAGGGATGGACCACTGGCTGAATAAGGAGCTGGTTGAATGGTCCCCCTCAAAGAGTTGCAGTCAATGGCTCGTTGTCCAAGTGGAAAGCAGTGAGGAGTGGTGTTCCTCAAGGATCAGTACTGGGACCAGTGCTTAACATCTTTGTAGGAGATATGGACAGTGAGATTGAGTGCACCCTCAGCAAGTTTGCAGGTGTCCAAAAAAAAAGAGCTGTGTGGTGCAGTTGATACACCAGAAGGAAGGGATGGCATCCAGGGGGACCTTGACAGGCTTGAGAGGTGGGCCCAAGCCAAACTAATGAAGTTCAACAAGGAAAAGTGCAAGGTCCTAACCCTGGATCGGGGTGATCCCAAGCACAGATAAAGGCTG
>VZTY01008196.1:0-34670 GCA_013400935.1 Turnix velox | reverse complement strand
ACAGCTTGGTGTCATGATGAGACTCGTTTTAAACAAAGCAAAGAGTTGGAGTGTGAAATACCATGCTCTGTGATGACTTAACCAAAATCCCAATTATTCTGGGGATGTTTCTACTGAGGAAACATCTGGAAGCTAGATTAGACCAAGGAAATACTTCCTGCCCATTGCCGGTCTGTGCTCCTGCAGAAGTAGGCACCCCAATCCTCCCCTTGGGTGATGGTCGAAGGATGGTGCTTTTGCGTGTAACCCTTTACCAGGATTTCCCTGTTAAATGGAGAGGATTAGGGCAGCATGAGAGAGCAATGGGCTTTTATACAGCTGCAGCAATGGTCATATAGGTGGGCTCCTTCTGGTGGGCTAAAACAGTTTGGTGTCAGTCCAGATCAGGTGTGGTTTCTTTTTCTCATTTAAAGATCTTTTCCTGCCTGTAGACAGTGAAGATTTCCCAGAAAAACCTATTCAGCTCATCCTTGCTGGGGCTGATGGGCAGAGCTGATGTGCTCTAGCAAAGAAGCCAGGGAATTTCAATTCCTGAATGGTTCTTGTGGCTGAAGTACTCAGTACAAACTAGTGGCTTCATTGAACACAATGATCTACATTATTACCCTGCTTTCAAAGGAGGGCTGTGTGGTGTAGGTTTCTCCTTTCAGCAGTGGATTTCTTCCTAGAGTAACCTGTAATGAATTAAGGACATTCCTGTAATGAATAAGGAAGAACATGGTCACAATTAATAAACAACATGAGCCTGTGGAATGAAGTGTGATATTTACCATTGTCTGGGGGAAACACCTTGTTTTTTTCAGAGTTGAAATGAGGTAATAGAATCATAAAATGATTTGGGTTGGAAGGGATCTAGTTCCAATATGGTCTCTGCTTAGGAACCGGAGCTTCAGTGTGTATATCCTATATCCTAAATTCTGTTTTTAATGACAATTGTTTCCCTTCACCCCTCCCCCGTTATTCACAGCACCCTGTAAGATCCTAAATCAGGAAACTTATCTAGAACTCTGCCACCAAAGAAAACTTTGGGGGGGAAAGGGGTGCTTCAGATGCTTTCCCTTCTTTTTCTTGCCCTTTAAATATCTTTTTAAGCCTAGATGATCTCTTTAAAAGAGGGTTTGCAGCATCTTAGGGTACCAGAACATTCTTCAGGGCGTTGTTCGTGATGCCACATCACAGCTCTAGATACTGAGTCCAGAGAAAAGAGAGAGAGGGGGAGAAGGAGCAAATTTTCTCCTGCTTTTATCAGTCCAAGAGAAAAATCACTTCGTGGCTTCTGATGGGGAGAGACTGGAACTTCTTGGAAAGAAACTGGGAACGCTCCTTCCATGGGTAGAGACACCTCCCACCAGACCTGGTTGCCTCATCCAGCCTGGCCTGAAACAGTTAATCAGAAATATTACTTTTTTGCAAACCTTACCAGGTCCAGAGAAAGCATCACAACTTCATTCTTGTCACAACTTCATTCTTGTCACAACTTCATTCTTGTCACAGAGCATTTGTGGGACTCTACCTATGGGTACAGTTCAGACTTTGGAGCTTGTGCTAGTGGTCTCATTGGTGTTTGAGTCCTCCTTGGGAAGGAAACTGTGCCTACATCAGCAATATCTAAAATTTAACTTAGGCACATCTACAAAAAATTTTGGGGACAATTATTAACATCATCCCCATCTTCCTCAGCCAAATACCTGGCAGGACTAAGGGGAGAGACAGCTGTTGAAAATGGTCAACAGGAAAAAGAATCTATATGGATTTTTTCTAAGGGAGCAGCTGTTTTTTCAGGATACATGAGTGTAGATGAACCACACAGAGCAGCTCAAAGGGTAGAGAGACTTGGCAGTAGAAGAAAAAGAATCAAAGCTGTGATCAACATCCTCTCCCCAGCAGCAATGCACTGGCTTCAAGCCCATCTGAGGAAACTGGTGCTGCCACAAAAGAGCACGTGGCATGGCCTGACCTTCTCTTTCAGATCTGAGTGTGGTGCCCATCAACCACATCAGTAGAAGCTTTGACTTCCAGAGGAGAAGTTCACTCTTTCTCTTTGGCATGCTGAGGAGCCCTTTGCATCTCCGTCTCAGAATCCCAGTGAGGCCAGCCAAAGCATCTTTTAACAGGCTTTAAAATATGTAAATTTATGTTCAAAGCAAAAAAAAATTTTTTTTAAATCCCAAATTTTCATGTATGCTTCAGAAAGAAGAAAGGGTCTCTTGCCTATTATTTTATGCTAATCTGGCTTTTACACTTGTATTTTGGCATGAAAATCCATCGGTGAGTGCTGCAAAATGAGGAAGAAAGAAAACTCCATCCCTTCTCAAAAGAAAAAAACCCTTTATTTCTATTGCATAAATAATAATAAAATTAAAATCCTTTTATACAGATTATATATTTACAGGAGTGTTTGGTTAGAGGAAACTGCCGATACATATGGCATTCAGTTCTCCTTTATACACTTGGGTAACTCACAATAACATAGGATTTAGGTTGCATGCCAAGCTGATTTATATTAATATTTACAGTATCTTGTACAAAGGTTTTTTTGTTGTTTTTTTTTTTTTATCATTATGCTGCTGAATTTGTGAGTTGTTGCCTTTTATTAAAATGCCATGTCTTCTGTTAACAAGCAAGAAATGGTCAGCTTCTAACCATGAAAGGGACAGCACTGAAGGATGAAATGAGAGGAGGGAAAAAAAAAAAGATAAGAATGTATTAGACTTCCCAGAGATGAATCAGGAGGAATTGCTTACTTAGGTCCTGCTATGGATTAAATGTCAAAAGGCTGGATTCTGAGCTTATTCAAGTTTAAGCCAATTAACTCTAATGAGTAAATTCTCACTTATCTTGGAGTCCATGAGGAACTGTATCTCCATCCCACCCCTCCAATCCCAATTAAAATCTGAGAAAACAAGAGTTGCTGCAGGAGGCTGGGATCACTTTGGCTCCTCTGAAAGAGATGGTAGAAAAAGTAATACTGCTCCTCATACAATAGGAATATAGTGCATTTATTTGAAGATTGCTGTTAAATGGCCACTCCAGGGGCTATTTGGGTTCAGTGCTCACAAAAGACCAGGTGTCTGAGAGCTGGAAAGACTAGAATAAGCTCAAGAGCATCAATGGGATGGTGAAATGTCTATGTGGAATCAGCTGAAAAAAGAAGATCATATAAAAGATCTTGGCTGATACTTTGCAGCAGTGTTTGAAGCTCAGTTATTCTTAGTGTTAGCAAAGATGGGCTCCAAACTGCTGCAGAAAACAATGAGCAGGAGAAAATGGTCATTTTACATGCTGATGATGTTCAAGCTGACAAAGTAGTTCAGTCTGTCTTGACAAAAGATAAAAACCCCCCAAAATTTCATCATCATATTTTCAAATACCAATTTTTAGATTCAGAGGATTTATTTTCTCTTCTCCTTTCTTGCTCTTCTCCTCTCTCCTGGGTCTGAAATTCTTTCAAGGGAAAGATGCTGAATTGGGGCAGATTTTCAGACTTTTGCTGCTGGAGATGAGGGAGTGGGGAACTCTTCCAATCCAAATGGAAGAGTTTCTGTCCTTCTTGCTTCTGGAGAAGCTTCAGCAGTTCCTAAAGCTGACTAATATGTCCAGCTTAAGCTGCAAGATCTGGACTTGACATCAAACAGAGATGAAAATGTTTGTGAGCCTTTTCTTTGTCTGTATTAGATTCCTGGGGAATAGAGACATTAGGAAGAAGTTCCTTCCCTCTTCCCAGGTTGCCCCATCCCTGGAGGCATTCAAGGCCAGGCTTGATGAAGCTCTGAGCAACCTGATCTAGTGCAAGATGTCCCTGCTCACTGCAGGAGGTTGGACTAGATGGCCTTTGAAAATCCCTTCCAAATTAACACATTCTATGATTCTATGATTCTATGCCTTAAGTGATGCCAGGGGAGTGTAATTGCACTGTCAGAAGACAGTAGAGCAAAATGATAGACTGAAAAGCAACAAGTACATCTTTATCTACTGAATTCAAGCGTGATTCAGAGCCAAGAAAAAAGATAATTCATCAGCTTCTCGTTATAGAACAGTTGGTTTTCCTTCTTTCAAATAGTCATCCATAAAACAGAAGCTAAATAATTTATTACACGGGTGGATAAAATAGGGAACTTCATTCTTAGTGATCTTAATAAATTCCTCCTACTGCTTCAGTCCTGGTGGATCCCAATATGACTGGTGACTGTGGACCTTTTCCTTCTGTGAGATAACAGTCCTTTGCAGCATGGGTCTCTGTAGGTAGATGTGCACAGTGTGGTGGGAGAGAAGCTTTGGTGGAAAAAGCTGAGAGTATTTTTGTATCAGGCACCTCACAAAGCAGCATGTCATCTCCAGCAGAGCCAGCACTGGAGCCTGGACAACCATCATGATCCTCTGGGTGTCCCTAGGGATGCCCTGGTCTTCTGAAGCAGGCAGAAAGATGCAGAATCTTTTCTTGATGAAGAATCATAGAATGGTTTGAGTTGGAAGGGACCTTAAAGATCATTTCGTTCCAAACCCCCTTCCATGGGGAGGGACACCTCCCACTACATCAAATTGCTCAGTGCCTCATCCAGCCTGGCCTTAAACACCTCCAGGGATTGAGGAGGCATCCACAGCCTCTCTGGGCAACATCTTCCAGTGTCTCACCACCCTCATTGGAAGAGCTTCTTCCTTCTCTTCAGCCTAAACCTCCCTCTTCCAATTTGCTTCCATTACTTCTGGTCCTGCTATCCTGGACCCTATAAAGCACACTCCTATGCTTTCCATGGAAAAAATTATTTGGGATTTGTTACTTTGCTTAGCTGTCAATCAGACTTCAGCCATCCAGTGTGACATTCTTAGGAATGCTTTCTGAGTCTTCTTGATTTTCTTGCTTATCCTATCCCTAATGTGACAAGGATTTATAAAGAACCACTTCATAATGTTCCTGGAAGTCTCCTGTGTAAAGCAACAAATGCCCACTTCTAAAAGTTATCAAAATCCAACATCTGGGCTCCCAGTAACCACTGAGCAGTCTGTATGAAATCTCTCCCTGCCATCAGATAACACACAAATATTTAGCTGGAGTTCACCTCCCACTCTGATAACTCTTGCCCTGAGATATATGAGAGAATCTTCAACCAGAATAAGATGTCTGCTCAGAGTAAAAGGCATATTTCCAGGTATCCACCAAACATGAAAAAGAATTACTTGTTCTTTGGGAGCTAACTTTTATGCGTTTATTAGAATGGAAGGTGAACTCCAGCTAAATATTTCTGTGTCACATAATGACTGGGAGAGATTTTATACAGACTGTTCAATGCTTACAGGGAGCCCAGATGTTGGATGTTGGGAACTGGTAGAAAAAGAATTACTTATTCTTTGGGTGCTTTCATTTATGCTGTGTGAAATCCAACAGCCTGAGAGCCAAAATCTTCTTGCCAAAGACAAATTGTTCATCCCATTTAATTCTTTAATTTATTGTTTATAAAGCTTCTGATTAGGGATCACTTCTCATTTCTGAACTTGTTGCAAAGATCAGGCCACAAGTCCTTGGGTGCACATCTTGTTGTGAGCAAGAGTCTGGTCCCCAGGGCATGAGGCTGTTGTGCCTGGTAATTACTGAGAGTGTTTTTCTTCATGGCTGACACAGTGTGGCTTTGGACCTGACAAACAAGCAGCTTGTGCAGGAATTCACTTCTCTGTGGTATCCAAAGCACTTCATCTGTCTGCCATCCACTTGATAGCTTTGTTAGAAGCAGAAAATCAGTATGGTCCTTAAAAGTTCACAGAATCACATCTCAGTGGGGGTTGGAAGGGCCCTCTGGAGTCATTATGAAGTCAACGAGAGCAGGTCACACACCAGGCTGGATGAGGCATCGAACAACCTGGTGTAGTGGGAGGTGTCCCTGCTCATGGCAGAGGGGTCGGAACTAGATGATCTTTATGGTCCCTTCCAACCCAAACTATTCTATGATTCTATGTCCAGAGATGGAGACTTCACTGAGTTGGATGCAATGTCAGCATTACCAGAGACACAGTGACTTGCAGGAGCCATAACCCAAAACTTCCACCTCAGAGACAGATCCCTCCATGAAAAACCTGTTCAAAGTGTTCTTCACAAGCCCTGCACGCCTTGCAATGAGCTGTGCTTCCACTGCACTGATTTCACTTGCTCCCAGAGCCTCACGCTAAAATAATCAAATCCATCTGAAAGCTTTTCCTGAATGTCAATCTCTTTAATTGCACACAATTTTTTTTCTGCTGGCTCTAAGCCAACAGATTGGTCTTTGGGGCTCTCAAAATTTGCTAATAATTTGCTTATCCACGAGCTGTCCTCAGGCTGTTGGGTGTCTTTTTGTCCATCCTTGGTGTTGCTTGGAGTGAGCCTGTAGCTGTTGCGTGTGGCATCGACAGGGTGGCACACATGTCACCAAGAATGAGGGTTGCCATGGCAATATCCTCTCTCTGCAGAACTGCAGGGCTGAAAAGACACTTAGATTCTCATGTAACTGGCAAGAGCATAAGTTTAGTGCTTTTTCTGACAGCTCTACCTAGCACTGCTGCAGTCTGGGTATTTTTTAAAGTATGTTAATTAGCACTTAAAGTTGCTTTTTTCCCCCCTCCCCCGAAAGTATGGGACATGGTTTGGGTTTTTTTTTTTAAATTTTATTTTAGTTTCTTTGATTCTTCTACTTTCTTCCCCCTAAGCCTCTGCCATCAGGTTCCAATCAAAATTTCACTGCTCTATTTTTACCTATTCTCTGCAAAAGAAACAAAAAGTCCTTTTTTTTTTTTTTTTCCTCCTTTTTGTGTTGAAGCAAAAAGTAAAAAAAGATGAGAAATGGATGTTACATAAACGGAGCCAGAGAGGTTGGTTAGAGACACAGGTCCAACCCTGCTGGATAGGACAGGGTTGTGTCGGGAGAAATGTTTTGAGGGAGAGCAAAGGATGAAATGGTTTGGCTTGATCCATTCTGCATTGCCACCAGAGGAGCTCATCTGACCATGTCTTGTCCCTGGCAAGACATGACACTGAATCACAAATTGGGTTCCCTACAGAAAAAACAAAGGGAAAACCTCCTCAAATCCTGGACCCAGTAACATCAGTGGGGAGTTTTCAATGAACTCTACTGACATCAGGCTATGGCTTTTACCAATATAATCATTAAAGTTTTACAAATGGGGATACAGGGCGGGAGAATTATGCTGTGTCAAGTGGCTTTATTTACAAAAGTTATTATGGAGGACACATGTAGAAATTATGGAGCCTTCTATAAAGCTTAGAGGAATGCAAAAGTTTATCTCATCTGGAAGGTGGCTGTTAGAGTCTGCCTGGTATTTGCTGTCAGATGACTGAGAGGAACTTGGAGAAATACCTGGTCTTTGTGTTTTAGCTTGGGCTTTTTCTGGGCTGGCAGAAGAGTCCCAGCTTTGCCCTGTGTTTCTACTGCTGCAAAGCAGGGCTGGCTGCTTAATTCCACCTCTTCTCTCCATCTCCATCTGCCCTTGGTGCCCAGGTTCCCTCCAGCAAAGTTCAGTAGGGGGAAAAAAAAGCAAAAAAAAAGCATCATAATAAGCATAACTCGGTGGCAAGTAAATTAAAACTTCTTTTCTACTGCTGTTAACTTTTACACATGGCCCTGAGGCTCAAAAATGTGGATGAAACTACCCTTGAAGGGATCTCAAAGCATAACAAGTGATGGGAGGGTGTCCCAGCTCTCCAGAGCTTTCACTGTCAATCTGGAGTCTGCTGCTGCCCCACAGCAAACAGAAATCCCTCCATCTTCTTGGAGATGTAACTTTTTTTTGTTGTTTTTTTAGTAGAATATTTCCCAGTTGACCTCTATTAGTCACTGCAGAAAAAAAGAAAGTCAAATGTGTTTGTGGAAGGCAGAAAACAGCATCTTGGCTCCTCTGTCGGGCTCTGGTGATGGAGGGAGACACCAGGAGGATGATGACGATGTGGAGGTGGGCGGCTGAGACACACATCTAAAGGCAAAACAGAGTGGTGACGTGAGCTGAAAGGCTTGATGGGGAGACAGAACAACCAGAAGCAAATTTTCAAACCAGGCTACTAAAAAAATACAGGCTAAATGCTATCCACCAAACAAGCAAAGAAAGAAAGACCCTTGAGGAGACATCGTGGACCCTCTCTTGACACAGGGAACGGTGGTCTACATTTATGGAGCAAGATCTCCCTGCTCTTTAGTGTTTCTGGAGCTTGCCCTGATGACAGGACGTGGACACCACAACTCCAACACCTGTGGACCTCCATGGACATCACTGGGAGCACTCCCTGTGCTTGTCTCATGAGCACCAACCAGGAAACCTCTCCCAAGGAAAACAGAGCCCTCCAAGGGGGGTGACACAAGGGTACAAAAGTCCATCCAAAGGTTAAATGCAAGGATTTGTGTCAAGTTTAGAAGGAAACATGCTTTCAGATGTAATCCTGACTCCAAGCTCACCCAGTCCTTTCGGTTTTCATGGGATGTGTCATGTCACCAGTTGGCATCTCTCCATCTTCTTGTTGCTCCTTAAAATCTTGCCCAGGAAATATTATTAACAACTTGCAGGATCTGAAAGGCTCTGACAGGCTTGGTGACATATAGCAACATGATGTCCTTTGGTTCCTTCTTATCTTGCTGCAGTCTGCTCCTCAGCTTGCCCTCTCTGGAGCCTGCCCATGGGGTGATAGTGGTGATGGGATGGCTGCTGGGAGGAACCAGAGCAGACAGCTGGTCAAACCCACACACTGACAAAAACAGTGGGCAAAAATCATAACCTCTCCCATGAGAAGGTGTCCAACATGGAGATTTCAATGCAGACTGCAACAAGGACACATGAAATCAAATAAATAAAAACCCAGAAGGGAAGAAGGCTCTTTCTGAGCTTTTCCTCATGATTTTCCTTTGAGATAAGGTTAATGCAGACAAAGGGAAAAGCTGATGGAAAGCAAAATGCTCTCAAATATGTGGATGGGATCAAAGAGCTGGAGTTTGAACTGGTGCTGGTGGTTGCAGAGTCGGTTGGAAGACTGTGCACAAGTCTCAGCAATACCCAGGTGTGGAAAGGAGTCGTGCTTCTCAAGCGCTAACACAGGGTCAGGGAAAAACTAAAAAGGCAAATGGACTCATGCTACCCCACAGTCTTGTGCCAAAGGCAGTGTTCACGAAGCAAAAATAGAAATCTTTCATGATGCTGGCAAATTCTCCTTTTTAAATTTTTTTTTTCTTTTCTTTAAACTCCGAAAATACTGTACAAGGATGCTCTAGCTCCCCTCTAATGCCGTGAACTTCAAAGGCATGGTCATAAGGGAAAAAAACGAAGTGAAGCTGGAGTGTGGGTGAAACCAAAGGAACAGGACTCTCTTGTGACTATGTAACCATCAACTTCCTGGGAATGTGGGCCTGGAGAAAGAGCTCCAAGGAATAGTCAGTCGGCCCCGAGGATAAAAGACAGCCCCGCTGCAACAAGTCATGAGGCTGAGCCTCCTTAAAACTGCCCAAAAAAGGCTGCTGGATTCAAGTCTCTTCTAAGTCACCACTGCTGTTTGGAAGCAGCAAGTCGGGAGTCTTGTATATTTATATATATATTTATATATATATTTAATTTGATTTTTTTTTTATTGCATTAGGAAACAAAACCTTTAAAGCATTAAAGACAGCCCTTTTATGTCCCTGCCAAAAAAGGATGTGTGGTTGATTCACAAGACACGGGTTTTTACGCCTCAGGCTCCTAGTCGGATGGTGATGCTTTGTCTGCCCCCTCCTTCTCCCGGCTTCTTTGTGGTCCCAGAGCCGGGATGTTTGTTCGGGGGAAGCTTCACCCGGTGGCATGCGCATGCATGGTCAGGTTGGGTCACAGTGAGGTGGTGAGAGGCTACTCCATGCCGCTGCGCAGGATCTGGTTGGCGGCAATCAGCATCACGCTTATGATAAAGGCCATGGCGAAGGCGCAGATAAGGCTCTTCCTGACGCAGGTCTGTCTGTTCTGCTTCTGGGCATGAACTGCAGGGAGAGAGGGAGAAGGGAAAGGTGAGATTCTTACAGCAAAGGGCTGAAAAGGATCCCCCGGGGATCACAGAATCACAGAGTATCAGGGATTGGAAGGGACATCAAGAGATCATATAGTCAAACCCCACAGCCAGAGCAGGAACACCCAGATCAGGTCACACAGGAAGGAATCCAGGTGGGGTCTGAATGTCTCCCACACCCTCCCTAGGCAGCCTGTGCCACTCTTCTCTCACCCTCACTGTGAAAATGTTTTTTCTTATATTTCTGTGGAACCTCATGCATTCCAGCTTGCACCCATTGTCCCATGTCCTATCATTGGATGTCACTGAGAAGAGCCTGGCTCCATCCTCCTGACACTCACCCTTTCCATATTTATAGACATTAATGAGGTCACACCTCAATCACCTCTTTTCCAAGCTAGAGACCCAGCTCCCTCAGCCTTTCACTGTAAAGAAGATGATGCAATCCCTTCATCATCTTCATGGCTCTGCACTGGACTCTCTCAGGCTGTTCCCTGTCCTCCTTGACCTGAGAGCCCCAGGCTGGAGCAGAAACACCTAGATCAGGTCACACAGGAAGACATCCTGATGGGGTTTGAATGTCTCCAGAGAAGGAGACTCCACACCCTCTCTTGGCAGCCTGTGCCACTGTTCTGTCACCCTCACTCTGAAGAAGTTTTTTCTTATATTTCTGTGGAACCTCCTGTGTTCCAGTTTGCACCCCAGTCCAACCCACTGCCACTGCAGGGTCACCCAGAAGAGGTTGCACAGAGAAGTGTCCAGACAGAGACTCTCTGAGCAGCCTGTGCCAGGGCTCTGCCACTCTCACAAGAAAAAAACTTTCCCCTCACCTTATAGGTGGAATTTCTCTGGGGAGGAATTTTCTTGAGGTTTACAGTAACCCCAGACACTTACCAGTGGGCACTGGGCACAAAGATGACTTTCTCAGCCCCTTCCAGAGCACTGTGGGAGCTCTGGTGGCTTCATCTTGCCCAGAGAGGTTGTGGATGCCCCCTCTGTCTCTGGAGGTGTTCAAGGCCAGGCTGGATGAGGAACTGAGCATCCTTGTCTACTGGGAGGTCTCCCTGCCCATGGCAGGGGGGTTGAAACTAGATGATCTTGAAGGTCCTTTCCAACCCAAACCATTCTATGATTCCCATGTTCCAGTTTGTGCCTGTTCCCTCTTGTCCTGTCACTGGGCACCACCGAGCACAAACTGGCTCCGTCCTTTGTCATAGATCCTTCCAGTAAGCATCAGTAATAACCTTCTCAGTGGCCTTTTTTCTGGACTGAAAGTTCCACAGCCCTTGCTCATAAGAAAGATGCTCAGAAACCCCCCTTAGCCTCTCATCACTACTTGGGCATCACCCTCCAGATCAACTCCTCCAAACCCATACTTCCCCTGCCCAACCACCTTTGCTAATTGAGAAACCCTTTTTCTTTCATGTTGGCACCAGGAACCCTCCTTAGACAGAGCTTTGAGTTCCCACAGCCCAGGGCAGGGAATTGCTCCAAGGGACTGACTATATTCTGTGCAGATAATGAAATCCCCTTTACAGCAGCTCTCCTAAATGACTTGCTTTCTGCTTACACCACTCTGCTCCCTCCTCAGCTGGTTTCTATAACACACCCAGAATCAATATCGTGGTTCCTCAATTTTGTGCCCTGAAAAGCTTGATGAAGCACAACTTCAGCTACTTCTCCATTTGCTTTTTCCTATTATTTCTGTACTTTGGAAACACTCCCAGCCAGCTGACAAAAATATTGCCACAAGCCATCATAGTCAGCCTCACTGTTCCACACGGGGTTCTCATGCTGATTGTGATGACTGGGAGCAGCAGTGGAAGGCTGGCCAAGGCTTTTTGTGATGGCAGCTCTCCTCTATAGAGGAAAAGAGTAAAACACATTCAGTGTCCCTCAGAGTGCTTCTGGATTGTAAAATTCCTTCAATCTTCAGTTATACCATCAAGCTAAACCAGAACTTCAAGGCAGCAGGATCCACATAAGTCACTTTTACTGCTCCCTGCTGACTGAAAGAACACCAAATACCCAAATAACACACCAAATAGCCTCAGAAGAAAAGATAAATGTGCTGGAATGCAGAGGTGTTGCAGACCCAGAGAGACCTTCATGCAGTTGGATTGGGCCCAGCAGGATTTACCCCAGCAAACAGGTAGGAATAATAGTTCCTCTCCCCACCTTGCAACCCCCAAGGACAAAAAGGAGTTGAAATTATTCACTTTCTTTAATGTGAGCACAACTCCAATCTGCCCTACCAATCTCCCTCTTAGCTCAGAACACCCACTTTCCTGTGCCACCAACTGGGGAGTTTTTGCCTTCACTTCTCTCCTTTCTCCAAATGCACAGACCCTTTGACCATGGCAGCTGTGCTTTTTCCTGCTGGATTCCAGAGCTGGAATTGTCACAGGAATGGATGCTCCATCTGTTTTGCACTTGGTTGCCAGTAGGAGTTTTAAATACCCATGGGACACACTGGGCTTTGGAGCTGGGTTGTTTCCTTGACCATGATCAGAGCAAAGTCAACATCAACATGATGAGAAAGCACTGGTGAGGAGTAACGTGTCCAGTTCTGGAGCCCTCAACATGAGAAGGACATTGAGCTGTTGGAGGGGGTCCAGAGGAGCCATGAAGATGATGAGAGGGCTAGAGCACCTCCCTTCTGAGGACAGGCTGAAGGAGTTGGGGTTGTTCAGCCTGGGGAAGAGAAGGCTCAGGGGAGACCTCAGAGTAGCTTCTCAATACCTGAAGGGGGCTACAGAAAGGCTGGGGTAGGACTTTTGAATAGGGTACATAATGGCAGGACCAAGAATAATGGATGCAAATTGGAAGAGGGGAGATTTGGGTTGGAGATAAGTAGTTCTTTCCTGTGATGGTCGTGAGACAATGGAAGAGGTTGCCCAGAGAGGTTGCAGATGCCACCTTCCTGGAGGTGTTTAAGGCCAGGCTAGATGAGGCATTTAGCAACCTGGTGTAGTGGGAGGTGTCCCTGCCCATGGCAGAGGGATTGGAACTAGATGATATTTAAGGTCCCTGCCAACCCAAACAGTTCTATGATTCTCCATGGTGTCACTGGTGGCTGTAACTTCTCCACCAGGACATGGGGTCAATGGGTCCAGGCTGTTTTGGGCTGCCTTAGTGCTGTGGCTGTGGATGCTGGCCTGGCAATGATACCCATAGTTGGTTTGAGATTGATTTTCATGGTAAGTGCTGAGATCCTTCATGCCTGAAGAAAAAGTTTTGCTAACTGTAACAGCTACAGCACATTTTTTGTGGCTTCTGTCACAGCCCTGCCAAAGGTGAGTGATATTTCCTCTTGCTGGCTGGAGTTATTTTTGTTTGAAGAGGTCAGTTTTTCATTCCTAAGCCCATAGCCAGTGGCTGAGGATGAAAGGCAGCACATGTCAGTTGGAGCTATAGTTTATCCACACTTAGCAGTGTGTTTGGATAAAGAGAACTGCCTGACTAAAGATTTTATACTATAAATTTCTGCTAGTACAACATTGCTGCAAACAGCTGTCCTTCTCTTGTACCTTTTCCTGTAAAATAGTACTCTGTCCTTGTCTCTCAATCTCCTTCTTCTGCCCTAAACCTTTATCAAGAGAAGTGTGGCCAGTAGGTCAAGAGAGGTGATTTTGCCCCTCTAATGGGCTCTGGTGAGATCCCACCTGGAGTTACTGTGTCCAGTTCTGGAGCCCCCAACATGAGAATGACATTTAACTGTTTAATTCATTCCACTTACATATACAAATATAATGAGAGGGCTGGAGCACCTCCCTTCTGAGGACAGGCTGAAGGAGTTGGGGTTGTTCAGCCTAGAGAAGAGAAGGCTCAGGGAGGACCTTATAGATGCTTATCAGCAGAAAGGCTGGGGTAGAACTTTTGAATAGGGTCCAGGATGGTAGGACTAGGAGTAATGGATGCAAACTGGAAGAGGGGAGATTGAGGCTGCAGATCAGAAAGAAGTTCTTTCCTGTGAGGGTGGTGAGACACTGGAAGAGGTTGCCCAGAGAGGTTGTAGATTCCCCCTCAATCCCTGGAGGTGTTTAATGCCAGGCTGGATGAGGCACTGAGGAACCTGGTCTAGTGGGACGTGTCCCTGCCCATCTCAGGAGGGTTGGAACTAGATGATCTTTAAGGCTTCTTCCAACTCAAGCCATTCTATGATCAAAAAGGAGAGAGAGGCAGAAGCCATCACCATGCCTTTCTTCTGCCTGTATTCTGTCCCAGTAGCACTGGTGTGGGCTGCTCCAGCTGAGGAGCTGGGCATTTTCATCACTCTTTGTTCTTCATCAAAAATTTAAGGCAAAATCAAAACACCCAGAAATGTGTGGGAGGAAAAATTGTAATGTGAGCCCAAATCTGATGTCTCTCAAATGACTCTTGTGTTCTCACTGAACTGAACAAATTCATGGCTTTCTCCCTGACTATAATTTCAATGTTGTATTTGATTTTAATAGCTTCCTTGTGTGCATGTAAGTGTGGTAGACAGAGATAAGGTGTATTGTCCATGCTGATATGACAAGAGCATTCCATAGCTGTGAAGACCTTATTGTGACAAGAAGCCAAGATGGTAAAATTATGAGAATAATCTGTACATAGTGGTACAGAGGATAATGTGTTCTGTTTAATGCTGTTTAGCACCTGGTGGGGCTGAGCCAGTTTACCCCTTGGTGTGGACAAGGAGGATGTCTGTGTAGAAGGGTTCCAGGGCTTATCTTTGATGGTAAGAACATCCCCAGAGGTGACAGTGCATGAGGATCCCCCATTTCAGCAAGGAGCCATTCTCAGATCTCACTGAAAACCATTGGGGCCCATCGTGGCTTCCTTCACACCCACAGTTAAAGGCACTTCAATGGACTGGATGAAATGTTCATTAAATACAGATGTGAGTCTCTAAGGTGGCCCCTTCAGGCTGCTTTTACAGTTGAAAGAAGGAGGAGGAGGAGGTGCTTTTTAAGGTGCAATCTGGCTCATCACAAGATGCCCCTTCCCTGGAGGTGTTTAAGGCTAGGCTGGATGAGGCATTGAGCAACCTGGTGTAGTGGGAGGTGTCCCTGCCCATGGCAGGGGGGTCGGAACTAAATGATCTTGAAGGTCCCTTCCAACCCAGACCATTCTATGACTCTAAGAGAACATGTAAAATATGCTCAAGGTTACTCCAAAAGCATCTACTTGACTCTGTTAAATAAGAAATGAACAAAAAGTGACTTACACCAAGACACAGCCCCATTTAAAAGTGGACTGAGATCCCAGTGACTCCCTTAGAGCCACTGATCCACACCATGATGCTTTTGAACCCTGTAGGGACCTCGGAGTTTGAGAAAAAGGGATGAAAATGGCACAAGTTGGTCATTCAGGTGATGGCACATCCAGCCTGGAGAGCTGTAGGGACACAAGCATGCCTTTCCTGGGAGAAATGCTCATGTCAAAGCTGCCATGGAGCAGAACAGCCCTATTCTTCTGGGACCTGAAGCAAATCTTTGTTGACAGTTTTCAATTGATCTTTATTCTCCTGGGGATCTGTGGGTGCATGTGCAGTGTATTTCCATCAACAGCTAAAAATGGGTCTGTTTTGCTTCTAGGTTCTGCCTAGCACCAGCCATGCCAGCATCCCACAAGAAAAGCTGTTCTTGCTGTACTTTTGGAAGCTGGGACTTCCAAAATGAGATGCTGAGCATTTAGGTTTTTCGGACCCAGTGTTATTTGTTGGTGGGTTTTTTTTGTTGGGTTTTTTTTTTTTTTGCAACTGGGATAGTTCACCCAAGAACTGAAGCTGAAAGAAACCCACATGGCTCTTGCTGCAGTGACAGCTGGTGCATGTCTCCACTGAATCAGCAGGTCAGTGGGGACTAACAGCTCCATTCATGTCACTCAGCATCTCTTCCTCCACGCCACTCTCTGGGAGGAACAGAGGAAAAAAAAGTTGCTTGGATTGATTTGATGAGTGTCTCTGCTTTCCTCCTCCCTCCTGCAGGCTTTTTAAAATTCAGCTCCTCTACATCTTTTCTGCAGTATTTAGCAGAGGGTGAGGGTGCTGGATATAGCTTCTGAATCCCATTAGTTAGCCAGACAGAGAATTGCACTAATATTTTTATCCTTTGCTTTTTTAAATGACTCCTCAATGTCTCTGCCTAATGTCCTTTTTAGAGGGTATTTGGCTCTTGAATGTATCAGGAGTTCCTCCCAAAAGGTCTGTTATCAAGTGGTGATGCTGGGGATGGGAAAGTAAAGAATCATAGAATGACCCAGTTTAGGAAGGGTCTCTCAGATCACTGAGTCCAACCATCAACCCAGCTCTGACAAGAATCATCCCTCAACCATATCCTTAAGATCTCTGTCTGCCCATTAGTGATGTGCATAAACACTGAGATTCTTTGTATTTCCCTGGACTTTTCTGCATTTGATCTGTATCTCTTTAAGTTGTTCCGACCAGCAACAACTGGGAGCAGCACAAGTTTCTCTGGCCAAGTAAATCCTTCTCCTAAATTGGTTTAAAAAGCCTTCTCTAAATTGCCCATCTTGGCAAAAGGGGGATGCCCTTGACATCCCCTTTTCCCAAACTCCAAGATCTTGTCAGTGTCACCCTTGTTCAAAGTGCTAAAGCCAGTGTAAAAGCTGAGGCTGTGTTTGGATTCTGGTTGCTGATCCCTTACTCATTGTTCTGATGGCTCTGCTCTGAGGTTGCTGCATTAAACAGTAGCTGCCAAAGCAAATGTTTCCCTTTTCCAGCTGTCTCTGAGGGTTGCACAGACTTCAAGCTTGCACCCACTCTCACATCTCTGGGAAATGAACTATCCTGTAACTGGGCAGCATATTGCAGCTCCACACAGAGTTCAACAGCACTGATCAAGGGGAGTGCAGGGCAGGAGATGCAGACACAACATCTCTGCTCACAATGCAGAGAGAGGACTCTCCTCAGCTTTTACCTGGAAGCCCAGAGCAGAGGAGCTTTTCTGCTCCTGGAAAGACAAGAGAAGCCAAGAGCAGGATAACAAAGATAAAGTGAAGGCTCTCTGCTGTGGGATAATGGGGAGAGAAGAGAGAGTTGGGGAAAGAAGAGAGAGTTGGGGAGAGAATTCAGTCTGGAGAAGAGAAGGCTTCAAGGAGAACTTAGAACCCCTTCCAGTTGCTGTACAGGCACCAGGAAAGCTGAGGAGGGACTTAGATCAGGGAAGGGAGCCACAGGATGAAGGATAATGGCTTTAAATAGAAACAAGGAAGATGTAGATGAGATCTCAGGAAGAAATTCTTTGCCATGAAAGGGGTGAGCCCCTGGTCCAGTTTAACCAGAGAAGCTGTGGCTGTCCAGTACCTGGTTTAAGGCCAGGTTGGAAGAAGCTTGTAGCAAACTGGGCTGGTGGAAGGACTCCCTGCCCAGGGCTGGGGATGGAACTGGATGATATTTGAGATCCCATCCAATTCCAGCCATTTTGTGATTCTATGAAAACTGGCAGAGACTAAAACATCACAGTAGAGGAGGACACAGTGCTAATAAACTCTTGTTATGATAGACTGAGAGAGATACATATTTCTGTGGGGAAATTCATTCTGTCTTAATGAACAGGCTGCCTGAATCCCACCAGAGAAAGGAGGGCTGTGAGGCACCCACCAGTTCATCCCTGCCTGAAATGGAATGAGCCTCTGCATATACCTCATGGAAATAATTTCACATCAGCTCTTGAGTTCTCTGTGTGTGTCACTGCTACTTACCCTAAAATAACTCCATGCCAACTCCTCGCTTCCTTGTGCTCTGCCTGTCACGGATCAGAGTGAGTTTTTACAGATGAAACAGAAACTGTACAGAAAACACAGGGAGTTTCTCCCTCACCTTCAAACTCTGTTTGGCAGTTGCCAGAGTTCTCATTTAAGCTCTCCTCTTCATTGATGATGATGTTCTCGATGTCCTTCATTGTTAGGTGGTCCCGGAAGGCATGGTAGAGGATGTGTTTCAGCTCTTCCAGTGTTATCCTCTGCATGTCAAACTGTGGGAAGTGGAGAGTGTTATGTTCAAGCATTGCACAAAACCATTGATCTGCAGAGTGGTGAGCTAAGGAAAACAAGTGCACTTTGGTTAACTCTGGACCCTGAAATATTTATGTCTGCCTGCACACACACATATATTTTTAGAGTGATCCTTAGGAGCACAGATTTCTACAGTTTTCTTTTTTTTTACTTTGAGACAGCAGTCAAAAACCTGCTGCAGAAAACCTGCAGTAAAGTGGACAGAAAGGCAAGAGCCCAAGTTTCTGGATTTGAGTTCTCTGCAAAACAAGTTGGGTGGGTTGGGTGGCTTCACTGCTGTCCTTGTTCCTCAGGGATTCAGCCTTCATGCTAAAAATAGAGGGTGCACAATTGTCACCAGCAGCTCCTTGCTGCACTGTTCAAAGATGGTTTGCAAATCCCCTCTGTATATAGGCACAAATCTCCAGGCTGCTTTGTTGTTGTGTGTGAGGAAATCTCACCAGCCTTATCCTGCCTCCTTTAATGTGAAAAGAGCAAGTCAGACCCAGCAGCTGTGTACTCACAAAAAGCATTTCTCTTGGCAACCAGAGGTATGGAAATGGGGCTTAATTCATATGGTTGCCTTAGCACCGTGGCAGGCAGTGTGGTTAGAGGAGGGCTGCAGAGTGCCCAGGCTTTGAGGCTGCCCAGGGTTTGCAGCTCTCCCCTGCCCAGAGTTTGCAGCTCTCCCCATCATCTTCCTGTGGCACTGACTGCACATCAGAGCTGTGGAGCTAAAAGAAACTATTTCTCACCTACCATCCAATCCTGCATTGCTTTGGGGTTCACATCTGGGGGAAACTCAAATCTGGACTTAATCATAGAATGGATTGGTTTGGAAGGAGCCTTAAAGATCATCTAGTTCCAATCCCCCTGCCATGGGCAGGGACACCTCCCACCAGACCAGGTTGCTCAATGTCTCATCCAGCCTGGCCTTAAACTCCTCCAGGGAGAGGGGCATCCACAACCTCTCTGGGAAACCTGTTCCAGTGTCTCACCACTCTCACAGGAAAGAACTTCTTTCTTCTCTCCAGCCCAAATCTCCCCTCTTCCAGTTTACATCCATTACTCCTAGTCCTGCCATCCTGGACCCTATTAAAAAGTCCTACTCCAGCCTTTCTGTAGCCCCCTTCAGGTATTGAGAAGCTACTCTGAGGTCCCCCCTGAGCCTTCTCTTCCCCAGGCTGCACAATCCCAACTCCTTCAGCCTCTTTGTTCTCTTGATAAAAAGGCTCTTGCTTTGGAGCTTTGTGCTAATATTGAGAGAAATATGTTTTTTTTTACTGTTCCATTGTCATTTTGTGTTTTGCAGCCATTTCAGATTGGGCTTCAAAATCACCCTGGTTGCTTCTCACTCTGAGTGTTTGGCCTGTTAGTAAGTTTTTTTTTTTTTTTTTTCATATTTTCTGTAAGAATGTATCAGCACAGGAGTTTGTACAGAATGGGCTCAAGCTTGGTGCTGCCAGAGATAGGACTTCACACCAGGCTTAGGTTCACAAATAATTTCTTCTATTTTCCCTGCTTTCCCATTTGGCAGCTTTCCTGATTCCCTTTTCAATTACTCTGAGATTTTATTGTTGCAATGACAGTAACCAGGGAGCAACCCTTAACTTTTATTGCCTCTGCTGAGAGGAAAACTGGGACTGTTGCAAGCTGAAAACTTTCTATAGGACTTATAATTGGGAGAGATCAATGAAGAAGCTGCTTCTTGGAAGACACTGTAAGCACTGAGAGAGAAACAAAGCAGCTTCTGGTGGACCTCAGTCACTGTCCACAGTAGAAACATCTTTGGGAGTTAGAGGATGCTGTCCCAAGAGACATCTGTAAGGGAAAGTCAACCTGAAGCTTCCTGGCTCCTCCTTGATTGAGATTTCCTTCTGGGAATGAAAGTAGAATCCCCACTTGTTCCTTCTGACTCCCTGACAGCTGCCAGCCCTGCTCTCCTGCTGCCTTCTACAGACACTTTTGTGTTCCACTTTGGATGCTCTCCTTTGAGAAGTTAAATGCTGGGATATTACTTATGATAATTTCTTTCAATACCAGCTCTGCTTTTAAAAAAGGAGTGGGAGGCTCCAATCTTGAATCCCAGAGTGGCCGTACTGCGGTGCAGATGGGGTGGTCCCTGTCTGGGACACAGCAGCCATGTGAGCAGGGACACTCTTGTGGCCTGAAAGATCTTTTGAAGCCACACCACAAAAAAATGCTCTTCTCATTAAGAGGAAGGACTGTCTCCTCTGGCAGCAATGGCTTTAGCAAGGAGAATACTTGGATCATGAGCTATTGGAACGGGTCCAGAGGAGGCCACGAAGATGGTCAAAGGGCTGGAGCAACTGCCCTATGAGGACAGGCTGAAGGAGTTGTGGTTGTTCAGCCTGGAGAAGAGAAGGCTCAGGAGGGACCTCATAGCCCTACAGAAAGGCAGGGGAAGGACTTTTTAATAAGATATCTGATGGGAGGACCAGAAACAATGGATGTAAATTGGAAGGGGGTAGATTCAGACTTGACATAAAAAAGAAATTCTTTACAGTGAGGGTGGTGAAACACTGGAAGAGGTTGCCCAGATAAGTTGTGGATGCCCCCTCTCTGGGGGTGTTCAAGGCCAGGCTGGACAAGGCACTGAGCAGCCTGATCTAGTGGGAGGTGTCCCTGCCCATGGCAGGGGGGTTGGAACTCGATGATCTTTAAGGTCCCTTCCAACCCTATCCAATTCTATGATTTTCCCTGAGCCTATGTGGCACAGGTTCCCATTCAAGTAATCTGAAAAGGTCATCTTGTTCTGCTGAGATCTCCAAGCAGAGATGGGGATAGCAGCAGGAGAGCAGGCTTTTGCTTGGTGCTTTTGGAAATCAGATCTGCTCCACAGATTCAGATTTAAATTGGACATTTAGACTAGAACAACACTTAGAGGGAAAAAAAAAACCAAACCTGAGTCCAACCATGGACCTAATCCTGCCCATTCCACCACTAAACCATGTCCCCAAGAGCAGCCCTTGATAATCTCTGAAAAACAAGATAAAACCCTTTTGCTTTCTGCATGTCAGGCCATGAATCCTTGCAAGGCAAATGCAAACCAGCTCTGTCCATCCTCTCAGTGACTGTCACCATGGGGGATGTGGCCTCTGAAGTGCTCAGGCTCTGGGCAGAGCAGCTGGGCATTGAGCCATGCCAACTCCAGCCATGTGTTTTTGGGGTGTCTCTGAAGACAGCAGCTCTGTGATTGCTCACAGCCCCCAATGCAGCTGCTCCTCCAGCCAGACTGTCTTTCAGCTCACAAACTACTCATTTGGGACTTCTCAATAGGGCCAATGCTTCATCTTGGCCCTATATTAAAGCACATGGCCCCAGCATGCTCCATACAGAACCTGTTGTATTCCCATCTCTGCCTGGGGGCTGGATGAAAGGCTATTTTGTACTGACTGCACCTTCCAGATAAGCTCAGCTCTGGATATTTCATAGGGGGAAGAAAGCAATGTGTACTGGAAAAGGCAGGAGCCTGGAGGGGCACAGAGACTGTGCACAAAGGGAGCAAAACCACTGTGAGTATCTGGCCCTTGCAGATGGGATCTGCTATGTAGTGAAGGCTGAGGGACTCACTGCTTGTGTATAAGAGGCAGCAAGAGTCATATCAGTCCACAGCACCCTGGTGGGGTCTCCCTCTTAAAGCTTTTGTATATATATCAGATAAAATAAAATCATTGCTTTGTTATATATATATACAAAATAAAGTCTAAAGTATAAAATGTGTATAGCATAGAATCATAGAACAGTTTGGGTTGGAAAGGACCATAAAGATCATCTAGTTTCAACTCCCCTTGCCATGGGCAGGGACACCTCCCACTAGACCAGGTTGCTCAGTGCCTCATCCAGCCTGGCCTTAAACACCTCCAGGGAGGAGGCATCCACAGCCTCTCTGGGCAACCTGCTCCAGTGTCTCACCACCCTCACTGTAAGGAATTTCCTTCTTACATCTTATGTCTGTATCTATATATAGATACATCTTATATCCAGCCTGAATCTCCTCTCTTCCAATTTGCATCCATTACTCCTAGTCCTGCCATCACATATCCTATTTAAAAGTCCTACCCCAGCCTTTCTGTAGGTTCCCCTCAAGACTGATAAGTCAGCCTGTGTGTTGAAGCAGCTATGATTTCTTTCTGTGTCCTCACACATACCACCAGTGGCATCAAGGAGCCCAGGAGGAATCAGTGTCCCTACAGAAATAAAATACCATTCTTATCCAAGGGAGTGTTTGACCCTGCAAGTGCTTGGCTGCTTGCTCCAGTGGTCTCCATGTGGGTGGGATGTGCCTCCAGTCACCATGCTCTGCACCCAACCAGCACCCAGCCCCTTGTGATGACCCCATGTATCAGCAGAAGTTGAGGACTGAGATGTTAGAGAGCAGTGTGGGGGAAAGGGACCTGGAGGTCCTGGTGGACATCAGGATGACCATGAACCAGCAATGTGCCCTTGTGGCCAATGGCATCCTGGGGTGTATTAGAAGGGGCATGGCCAGTAGGTGGAGAGTTTCTTATCCCCCTCTACTCTGCCCTGGTGAGAACACATCTGGAGCGTTGTATCCAGTTGTTGGGCTCTAGTTCAGGAAAGACAGGGAACTGCTGGAGAGGGTCAAGAGCAGTCCCATGAAGATGTAGGAACGTTACCAAATCCTTTAGCGCCTGGTCAGGCTGAGGGAGCTGGNTCTCCCTTCTGAGGAAAGGCTGAGGGAGCTGGGGCTCTTTAGCTTGGAGAAGGGGGAACTCACTCATGGTTATAAATATGGAAAGGGTGGATGTCAGGAGAATGGAGCCAGGCTCTTCTCAGTGCCCTCCTATGATAGGACTCAGGGCAGTGGATGCAACCTGGAACACAGGAGTTTCCACAGAAATGTAAGAAAAAAAATTGTTAGGGGGAGTGTGACAGAAGAGTGTCCCAGGCTGCCCAGAGAGGGTGTGGGGTATCCTTCTCTGGAGACATTCAAACCCCACCTGGACACCCTCCTGTGTGACCTGATCTGGGTGTTCCCGCTCTGGCAAGGGGATGTGACTAGATGATCTCTTGAGGTCCCTTCCAATCCCTGATATTCTATGATTCTCCATCCCACCCTGGGCTGTCATCCCAGTACCACCATCTTCAGGACCAGCCAGCTTCCCCAGTTTCACACGAGAGCACCTTGCCTGCCAGGGAATGGGAGAGGGTAAGAAGCTCATTTCCATAGTAACAGGCTCATTACTGCTCTGGCAAACGGGAGATTGTTCCATTCTTCCCAGCAGCTTTGTCAGCAGGGAATCACACACACATTGGTAAATTAAAATCAGATTTAAGTGTCTTTTCACAGCACTCCTCACCCTGAGTGCCTGGCTGAAGTTTGCCCTATGAAATACAGCATTCAAAACTAACCTGCCCTGTAGTATCCCCTGCTGTGACCCTCAGGCCACCCCACAGTCACCTTTGCTGGGATGGCCACAGCTCTGCAAGAGCCATCGAACATCCATAGATTACAAACTATTCTGTGTATGGGTTTAAACCACCTCCTTGTCTGGGTGAAAGAAGCTCGTGCCAAAATGCATTGTCCCCCATGGAAGGGTGAGAAGAATAGAATGGTTTGGGTTGGAAGGGACCTTAAACATCACCTAGTTCCAAACCCCCTGCCATAGGCAGGGACACCTCCCATGAGACCAGGTTTCTCAATGCCTCATCCAGCCTGGCCATAAACACCTCCAGGGAGGCGGCATCCACAACCTCTCTGGTCAACCTGTTCCAGTGTTTCACCACCCTATGACCAGCCCCAGAGTAGCCTAGAAAGAAAGCACTCAAACAGAAGGTGTGAGCTCTCCATTGCATGTCTATCAGCTTGAAACCCAGTGCTCAAGAAAATCCTGACTGATGCTGGGACCTCCTCAGGGGCCAGGCAAGTAGCCTTCCAACTTGATGAGGTGGAACTAGATGAACTTTAAGGTCCCTTCCAACCCAAACCATTCTATGAGGCCCCAAAGGCAATAAGCCAGCCTGGGATGCCCTATCCTGCTGCCCCCTTTTGAATAGACAGCCCTGCCTGCCACCCATCCCAGCTCCATCCATGCCATCCACATCTCTCTGCCTGGAATTGATGCAAAACCAGTTCAGGTTTTGACAGCTTGGCATTTTCCCAAGTGGAAAATAACATTTCATCTCAGAACCCCCCACAACTCTGTTCAATGCTGAATATAATGAAAAAATATCACCTTTTTCCTGCATAATGGGGATGGAGTTAGGTCCCTCACTCTGCTACCCGCAGGCTCATTGCTGCTGACTAAGCACCATCCACTGCACTGGGGAACACAGACCCTGACCTGGGAATTTACACCTAAACCATTGGAACATGGCAACAAACAGGATTGAAAATCTTGTTGGAGGGCCACAAAGACACAAAGATGATAAGTGGGCTGGAGCACCTTCCTTCTGAGGACAGGCTGAAGGAGTTGGGGTTGTTCAGCCTGGAGAAGAGAAGGCTCAGGGGGAACCTCAGAGGAGCTTCTCATTATCTGAGGGGGCTACAGAAAGGCTGGGGCAGGACTTTTGAATAGGATATATGATGGCAGGACTAGGAATAATGGATGTAAATTGGAAGAGGGAAGATTTAGGCTGGAGATAAGAAAGAAATTCTTTCCTGTGAGGGTGGTGAGACACTGGGAGAGGTTGCCCAGAGATGTTGTGGATGCCCCCTCCATGGAGGTGTTTAAGGCCAGGCTGGATGAGGCACTGAGCAACCTGGTCTAGTGGGAGGTGTGGAACTAGATGATCTTTAATGTCCCTTCCAACCCAAATTAATCTATGATTCTAAAATCATTTGCAAAATGGCAAAATTCCTGTACAACTCGTTGCTGGTAGCTCCTGCCCCGTCTGAGTGCCCTGTATGCCCTCCTGCTCTTTCTGGAAGCATCTGACTCATTTATCCCTGCACTGAGGACACAAACACCATTTTCTGAATACAAGTGCTGCTACCTCTTTCTTTATTACTCCCTCACCACTACTGCTATATGTTTTTCATTCAGAGAACATAAAGAAAAGCTTTTTTGAACCTTTGTGCTCTGCCAGAGATGACTACTTGCTGTTTCCTCATGTGCTGTCCTGCTCCCTGCACATTCCCACATCCCATTATGGCTTCTGCTGGTTTGGGCATCCACTCTGTCACATGCCCACCTCCCCTTTGACTCTTGGTGGGCACTGATGAAGTCCCTTCTCAGTCTACTCTTCTCCAGGTTGAGCAGCCCCAGGGCTTTCAGGCTTTCCTAAGCACAGAGATGCTCCTTGATCATCATTGTAACCTTTGCTGGACTTTGCTCAGTAGTTCCCTGTCCTTCCTGAACTGGGGAATCCAGAACTTGACAGAGGACTCCAAACTGGCAGTTGGTTCTGGTGACAGAAAATTCTGCTGAGAAGAAATGTTGTCTGTGAAGAAATCCTCTTGGATAGCCCTGAAGGACCAAGGAGACATAGCTCCATCTGCTAGATCTCACCTCCTGATGAGGTCAGGGCATCATTTACTCTTCTAATCAGGGGAGTGGGTCATAGGCTCTGCCTCTGCACTGATCTCCTTGTTTCACAGCTGGGATATAATGATTTAATAACTGGGCTAAGAGATATAGGCCCCCTGGTAGGCAAATTGCAGTAACACCTCCACAAAAGCACGTTAGGAATATTAATCCTGGGCCCATTCAATTAACTTCAAATAGTTTAACTAAAACACGGACAAGTGGTGGGGTTTGCTGTTTTGTTTAATTAAAGAATACTCTCAAGCTGAAGCACAAATTCAGCAGGCTCTAACCATTTGTTTTCCCTGGTTTTAAAGCTCCCAGGACTCCACAAGAGGCTCCTGGTCTGTTCCCAAGTAAAGTGCACTCAGTGTGGAGAAGAGAAGGCTTCAGGGAAATCTTCCAGAGACCATTCTAAAGACGCTACAGGAAAGCTGGGGAGGGGCTGTTTGTCAGAGCATGGAAAGGTAGGACAAGGGGAAATGATCTAAAACCAGAGCAAGGCATGTTTTTAGACTAGATGTTTGAAAGAAATCCTTCACCATGAGGATGGTGAGACACTGGAACATGTTGCCCAGAGAGGTGGTGGAAGCCCCATCCCTGGAGACATCCAAGACCAGGCTTGCTGAGCAACCTGATCTAGTGCGGATGTCCCTGTCACTGCAGGTGGGTGGACTAGATGGCCTTTGAAGGTCCTTTCCAATCCTATGATTCTATAAACAGATCTGCAACATCTTGACCTTTGAGGTGATGCCTGAGGGAATCCCTTGGAGAAGCAAACTCACAGGATTATATTAGGACTAAAGCAGAGAATTCCCATTTGGGGTTGAGACCCTTCATCCTGCCATGTAGTCTCTAACAGATTCATTTCCCCAACCAAAATCCATTTGAGGGATGTGGTGAAACCTGCTCTCAGCTGGTGATGTCCATGTGTCCTGCTTGCAGGCAGCAGATTTTAGGCAACTTCCCCACCATTCAGCTGATGAGAGCACAAAAATGGGGGGTTTGTGGCAGATCACTGAGATGCTTCTCCACTAGAGGGAGGGAAGAGGGATCTTTACCCTCAGAGGGGTGTGCTGGGACCTGCAGGGAACAGTGGCTCCTCTGTCTGTGATGTCTTTACTTCCAGCAAGGCTGTGAAGGGACTTGGACACATGAAAGGTGCTCCAGGGCTTAAGCAGAAGAAACTCGAGCAAAGTAAATGAAGCAGCTGCTCAGCCCTGCTGTGGAATGAGTCCTGAAAGCCTTCAGCCAAAGGAGACTGATTTTTTACTTAACAGTGACAGATGTTCTGAGGATGCCAGGACAAGGGGTTAGAAGGTGAGTCATGTCCCTGAAACGCATGAAGGACACAAATAATTAGTAAAGATTTTAGTGAGACTGAAAACTCGAGGCATCTTCAACACTGCAGATGATGGTTAAGAAAAAATAATGAGGCAGCAAACAGAGCTTCTAAAGCTGTCGCCTAGCACCAGACAAAGCAAAGATAGATGGAGAGCAGCAACTCTGGCTTCTCTATTTACCCAAATCACATTTGTCTTTTAGGTTGCTCTCCTTTCATAGCTCATGGTAATCAGCTGCCCCCAAGTGCTGGAGTGGCTACAGAATAATGATGCTGTAAAGGCTGGGTTTGTCTCCAAAGATAAAGAGGGGGCAAATGGAAAAAAATGGATGTAAAATGCAACAGCAGCTGTGGAGGATACTGCCTGCACACTGCTGCCCCATCCCAGCCTGTTTCAGTGCGGAGCAGCAAGGTGGAGTGTGCCAGGTTGATGCCTGGACTCCATCTTCCAACCTACATCATTCTTTGATTCTGCGGTTCTGTGACTAAATCCTGCCTTGGTTTGAATTGCTTCAGTATATTCTGCTTAGTTTTGTGCTAACATTACATTTATTCTGTAGTTATGCTGAGGATTTAGACCAAACAAGCTGGAGCATCTTCCTGATGAGGACAGGATGAAGGAATTAGGGTTGTTCAGCCTGGAGAAGAGAAGGCTCAGAGGGGACCTGAAAGTACCTTCCCAATACATGAAGAGGGCTACAGAAAGGCTGGGGTAGGTCTTTTTAATAGGGTCTAGGATGGCAGGACTAAGAATAATGGATGCAAATTGTAAGAGGGGAGATTTTGGCTGGATATAAGAAAGAGGGTGGTGAGGCACTGGAAAAGGTTGCCCAGAGAGGCTGTGGATGCCCCCTCAATCCCTGGAGGTATGTAAGGGCAGTCTGGATGAGACACTGAGCAGCCTGGTGTAGTGGGAGAGGTCCCTGGCCATGACAGGGGGTTGGAAATAGATGATCTTTATGGTCCCTTCCATCCCAAACCATTCTATGATTCTATGATTACAGAGTACCTACAGCAAAATACAGGGCTCTGCTTGAGATTTCAATGCCACTTTGATGACCTCTCTTTCCCTGGTGCTCAATGAAACCAGAGCAGGGAGGACTCTTTTCTGTCCTGCAGTGTCCTTCCTTGCTCAATTCAGGCTAAAACAGCAATGTCTGTATAGGATTTGAGACACAGGAAGAGACAGAAAGGGAAAAAAGCCCAAATGTAGTCAGTACAAACATTTCATTTTGTTAATTGTAGTACAATCCCTGGGGTTTCAATTTGACCTCTATTAATTCTTACTGTGGTTGTTGTTATCTTCTAGCCTGCATTTATGAAGTGAAAATTGTCATGACCTCGGGACAAGGACCTTCTCATTTGGAAGACATGCAATATTAAAAATAAAAAGCAATTTTTTTTCTTCTCAAAAGGCATGAGGAATCCATCCCTCTGGGTAGAAGTTATGATTCGTCAAAGGGGCACTTTCTAATGAGAAGCAGAAGTAAAAAATGTCATCAATGTTATTACCAGGGCCCAGAAGCTGAGGGTCACATCTGAGGATGGAACTGCCTATACCAGTTTGCCCACTGGAGACTGCCCAGAGACCTGGGGGCTCCCAGCTAAGGCACTTGAAGAACCTGGGGATTCTTTTTGCTATTTTTACAAGCTCCCCCATAGCTTTCAGAAGCTGGAGTTCTCCTGAAGTCCATCCCATCTGCCTTCCAAAGCCCCACGGCTCACATTATCACACATTAGCCCAGAGCATCACTGGTGACGAAGCTTACCCCTCGGCTTGAGGCTGTCACAGATCTTTCTTGACAAGTCTAAAGCCCTGAGGAAAGCCAGTGAATAGCTAATTCAGTCAGTGATAGAAACACAGGTCGAAAACCCCTCTCCTTCTGCACTTTGGTTTAGTAATTCAAGTGCAGAGCATGTGAAAAATCAGTGTTTGCACTGCAATGCTCAGAAGATGTGAAGAAAGGACTTCAGAGACTCTAGTGCTTTCTAATTTGTTCCTCCCTGTCACGTTCTGCTGGGATGCAGATCTGTCTTTTATTTTATTTACATTTTAAAATTATTTCTCTGTGACATTTTGCCCTTCGCGTGATGTCCATTGTTTGAGAACAAGATTAATTCCACCCAAAACTGGGAGGTAGAAAGTTCAGTTAAAGCCTGGAGTAACCACGAAGTTACAGGGGTTGTTTTTGGTTTTTTTTTTTTTCCTTTTCCTTGCCGCGGTAAAAACAAGGTGATCAATTCCAAAGTCCCCTCCAGCAATTCACTCGGCATTTGCTCGCTCCTTCCAGCTACCAACACGCCAGGGAAGGGAAGGAAGAAAATACAAATCAGCTGTCACTGCAAAGAAATAAATTCCAGGAGAGCAATTTCAATGCATGACTCAGAGCAGTGGGTCCTGCCACAGAGAGGGAGACATGGAGCACCCACACTTCCAAACTGGAAAATGAGCCTCTTTGCTGGTACCTGCTGTCAGGCTGCAGAGCAGCTGCTGGGGGGGGAGGGGAGAGGGGAAGGTGGATGAGCAGAGTTTTACAGCACAACTTTGGGCTTTACCACCCACAGAACACAGCTGGAACAGGAGGATGCACAGCAGTATGAAGATGATGAGAGGGCTGAAGCACCTCCCTTCTGAGGACAGGCTGAAGGAGTTGGGGTTGTTCAGCCTGGAGAAGAGAAAGCTCAGGGGAGACCTCAGAGTAGCTTCTCAATAGTTGAAGGGGGCTACAGAAAGGCTGGGTAAGACTTTCGAATAGGGTCCAGTATGGCAGGGCTAGGAATAAGGATGCAAATTGGAAGAGAAGAGATTGAGGCTGGAGATAAGAAAGAAGTTCTGTCCTGTGAGGGTGGTGAGACACTGGGACAGGTTGCCCAGAGAGGTTGTGGATGCCCCCTCAATCCATGGAGGTGTTTAAGGCCAGGCTGGATGAGGCACTGAGCAACCTGGTCTAATGGGAGGTGTCCCTGCCCATGGCAGGGGGGCTGGACCTAGATGATCTTGAAGGTCCCTTCCAACCCAAACCATTCTATGATTCTATGCACAGAAAATGGCAGAAAAGCTGCACATTTGTGACAAACTCAGGTTTGTGACAAGAAAGGTTGATGCTTTTTGGTGAAGGCATTATGAGCTCCTCGTCAGGCTTTGGAGCCTGCTGGGAACTTGGTGGAAACCCTCACAAGAACTCACCTCTTCACCTCATGAGCTCTCCATCAGGCCCTGGGACAGGTCTTTACTCAGCGAGTATGGAATCTGTGTTACCACCAGCAGAGGACATATGAAATGCACAGGTTAAGGAACTTCTTCTCTTAGGAGGAACTTCTTTCCTGTGATGGTGGTAGAGCTCTGGCACAGGCTGCCCAGAGAGGTGGTGGGGTCTCCATCTCTGTATACATTCCCAACCCACCTGAATGTATTCCTGTCTGACCTGTTCAGGGTGACCCTGTTTGTCAGGGAGATTGGACTAGATGGTCTCAAAAGGTCCTTTCCAATTTCCATTGGCTTCTTGTTGTTTTTATCTTTTCTTTTTCTACATGATATCCCCACACATAAATGTTTTTGGATGCTTCCTTTGGATGATACAGGTTATCTTTAATGGCAGACCTGACCATCTCTCTCAGCAGACAGTGAAAAAAAAGGGTTCTTGAACAAGAAGGCTGGAGGGTGACTGCAGATTTTACCCAAAATCGGGGCTTACTCCAGTCTCTGAGTCTTTGTGACTGCACCACCATGTGTAGCAATGTAAAACAAAAATGGGTGTCCTCAGTAGAAACAGTAATTGCTAATGGGAATTTCAGAGGTGGCCTAGGTTAGAAGGAGCCTTTAAGATCATTAAGCTCAACCATCAACCCAACAGTGCCCAAACCATCACTAATCCTGTCGCTCAGCACAAAGTCTAGCCATTTTCTAAATACCTCCAGGGATGGAGACTCTCCCACTTCCCTGGGCAGCCTGCTCCTGTGTCTGATAACCCTTCTGGAGAAGATTTTTTTCCTAATATCCAATACAAACTTCCATTAGTGTAACTTGAGTGTTTCTTCTTGTCCTATGATCAGTTCCTTGGGAGAAGAACACGAGTTCTCCCCTTGCTCCAGTCACCCTTCAGGGAGCGGTAGAGAGTGTCATGGGAAAGGTCTGACCAAAGTCTGTGAGTGGGGCAGCTAATTGTACTTAAGTTATGCAAGAATTAGAGAAATATTTAGCTCAGTGAAGCTTAAGGACTCTTCTCACACTAAAATAAACAGCCACATGATACAAAGCTCAGCTCCCTGGTCCCACTAAGTGCACTTTGCTTCTGTAGCTGCTGGAGTTCTGCTCTGTGCACCACAGGATGAGGCAAGACCAGGAACAGATTCTGGGTGGAAAATCATGGCTGTGCTTCTAGCCAAAGCCAAATATGAGTTTCTCCATCAGAAGATCCTGAGCCCTACACCCAAGAGTCCTTGATGGGGTCCTCCTCCAATGCTTCCCTAGGCATGTTCATGAAGATAATGAAGCTGTGCTGCTGCATTTCAGTTCATCCTCATGAGCATTACAGGCATGTGGCATATGACTGATCAAAGGGCTGGTGCAACTCCCTTCTGAGGACAGGCTGGAGGAGTTGGGGTTATCCAGCTCAGGAGAGACATCAGAGGAGCTTCTCAATACCTGGAGAGGGCTACAGAAAGGTTGGGGGAGGACTTTTGAATAGGGGATGGGATGGCAGGACTAGGAGTAATGGATGCAAATTGGAAGAGGGGAGATTTAGGCTGGAGATAAGAAAGAAATTCTTCATAGTGAGAGTGGTGAGACATGGGAAGATGTNCCTTCCAACACAAACCATTCTATGATTCTATGACTGGATGCAGCCCTGGTGTGCATGTGAGTCTGTGGAGGTAAAATAAGAGTTCTGGCTCATATATCTTGTGCTAAACCTTTTAATTTTTTTTTTATGTGCACAGAATCAAGGCAAGTTTTCCCAAATGCTCCTTCTCCCCCTCAAGCCACAACATGGAGCTGACTTTTATCAGTGTTAAGAAACACACAGCAATCAAAAAGCAGCTAATAATTGTGATGATAAGGGTGTAAGGAAAACACAATCCTGCTCCAGTGTGTTGACAGTTAGGCAGAAATATTTGGATAATTTGTTTACCTCCAGAGCTATCTCTGACAGGATTAGGGGACTCACTAAAAATGGGATGTTTCCTACCTAGCAAAGGTGACATCAACTTTTATTAGGTATGCCATAAACAACCTAAAATATGGCAGTCCACAAAAAAAAAACAGATGCAGGGAAAAAACAAAGCCAGAAAAGCAGCAAAACCCTGTGCACCACATTGAAGGGCTGTGAAACATTGTCCTGCCCCAGGAAACCTTTTGTAAGGATAATAACTGTCTCATCCCTGAAGAGATCATCTTCACACTTTCCTCTTGGGAAAATCCTTGTGCCTTTGAAGTAGCCACATGGGAACAATGTGTCAATTTGCTGTGTGTGAAATAAATAACCCTGAACCTGTTGCCTGATATTCCTTACAGAATCATAGAATGGTTTGGGTTGGAAGGGACCTTAAAAATCATCTAGTTCCAAGCCCCCTGCCATGGGCAGGGACACCTCCCACTACACCAGGTTGCTCAGTGCCTCATCCAGCCTGGCCTTAAAACACCTCCAGGGATTGAGGGGGCATCCACAACCTTTCTGGGCAACCTCTTCCAGTGTCTCACCACAGCAAAGAACTTCCTTCTTGTCTCCAGCCTAAATCTCCCCTCTTCCAATTTGCCTCCATTACTCCTAGTCCTTGCATCCTTTACCTATTAAAAAAGCCCTACCCCAGCCTTTCTGTAGCCCCCTTCAGGTATTGAGAAGCTACTGTGAGGTTCCCCCCTGCGCCTTCTCTTTTCCAGGCTGAACAACCCCAACTCTTTCATCCTGTCCTCAGAAGGGAGGTGCTCCACTGGGGGAAATGGTAGAACACACCTAGCCAGCACTGAAGGAAGATGCTGTCTTAGGAAAACAAAAAGAATTATGTTCCCTGGGCTTTTCACCACACACCTTTCAAACTCAGTCTCTGTAAAGTCTTTAACTGAAGTTTCTATTGGCTGATACATCTCACCCAGAAACAACAGGAAAATGTAAAAAAAAATCACCCATCTTCACACCCACAACTGCCTGTTTCCAGGGTCAGAGCCCTGTCTGCTCCCTGTGCAGCCCCCCTCCCTAAGGCACTTCATTTCTGAGACAAATAGCTTAACAAATTAAAATTCATGACACTCCTGGACATGGAGAACAAGCTCTATGAAACATTAAAATCTTACCCACTCGCTGCTTTTTCATGACACCAGACAATTCCTCTGCCAATAATTCCCTATTTCTCTCCATCCTATGGGACCCAAGACCTCACCTGTGGCCTTGCTGAAATGTCCTCTGCCCTTCAGGTGCCAAATCTGAGTTCTCACCAAGTTATGAAATGTATTGATACAATTGAGCTGTTTCCAACCTGTGCTTTTCTTGGGAGTCATCAGCTTCTGTTTCACCCCCGAAGAAGGGCAAGCATTTTCCACAGCTCAATCAGGGATTTTTTCTAATAGAAAATGTCACTGATCCATGAAAGCTCTGTCTCCTTTCTAAATCCCAATTTCATTAAAACTTCATTAATTGAAGACCTACTAGTGAGAGGGAAAACTGTAGCTGTTTTTTGCTTCCAACTTAAACCCAGCAGCTGACTCATAAGCTGACTGCAGACACTCACCTTTGGAAGAGAGAACCCCCCAAAAAATGCATCTCCTTATTTGATGGATTTTACTTCTGTAAAAATGATCTGGTAACACCAGGAGTTTTGGACCTAAAATTACAGAACAACAGGGGTTGGAAGGACCCTCAGGAGATCACCCAGTCCAATCTCTCTGCCACAGTAGGATCACCCAGAACAGGTCACACAGAAACACAACCAGGTGGGTTGGGAAATTTTCCAGACTCCACCACCTCACAGCAGAGCCTGTGCCACTGCTCTGCCACCCTTACAGGAGAGAAGTTCCTCCTCATATTTAGGTGCCCAGTAAGGGCAGCACTGAGAAGAGTCTTGCCCTGTCCTCTGCCACGTGCCCATTAGCTACTGATGAGATCCTCTCTCACCTTTCTCTTCTCCAGGCTGTCCAACCCCAGGGCTTTCAGCCTTTCCTCAGCACAGAGATGCTCCAGCCCTATGATCATCTTTGTAACCTTTATAGGACTCTCTCTAGTAGTTCCCTGTCCTTCTTGAGCTGGGGACCCCAGCACCAGACTCAGTACTCCAGATGTATCTCAGCAGGATAAGGTAGAGGGGGAGGATGACCTCCTTTAACCTGCTGCCCATGTTCTTTTTAATGCACCCCAGGAGGCCATTTGCTTTCTTGGCTCACAGTCATCCTGTTGTTCACCAGGACTCCCAGGTCCCTCTCCACAGAGCTACTCTCCAGCAGGTCAAACCCTGACCTGTACTGCTGCACAGGGTTATCCCTCCCCAGGCAGAGAACCCTACACTTGCCCTTGTTGAACTTCATTAGGTTCCTCCTGGAAGGGACCACGGTTTCATTAGTCCTTCATTATGTTTTCTTTGCAAATGTTATGTAATATTAATTACTTGCCCAAGAGCCTTGGCTCAACAGCAGCATTATCATTAACCCATCCTGTCTGCTGCACTAGCACTTTCTTTAGAAAAAGGAAAGGATAATAGAATGGGGAGACTGAAATCTGTACTCGGTGGGAGGAAGCAGGCTGTGGCTTGTAGAGCAAGGATGTGCTTTTGCCTTTCACTCAGTCCCAATCTCTGAACTTTTGAACGTGCCACGAAGATGATGAGAGGG
>VZTY01008195.1:17751-99381 GCA_013400935.1 Turnix velox | reverse complement strand
TCCTTAAGCAATAAGGTTTATAATCAAAAGGCTTTCCCCCCACTCCTTTTTGTTATCTTTCTGTAGTTTTGTAGGTTTATCTGTATTTCTGGAGGAATGCAAGTCCCTCCACATATCTAAGTGGTCTTATTTTCACAGTGTTTTTCAGGAAAAACATGCTTTCAGCCTTTTAATAAGTAATTAGTGGCAGTAAATGGAAGGATGCAGTTCCAGCTTTAATTAGGAGATAACTTAATGCTCTTAAAACTGGTATTTCTTATTATTTTTAATATTTTGCCGTTGTGAAATGTTTTGCAACTTTACATAAATACCAACTGTCCATAAATAAATGATTTTTAACATTCTCTAACTTACTGAAACCTTATATAGGATGCTTTATAAGTGTTGGGGTTTTTTTTCCACAAACAGGTCTTACATAGTTTTGAATCTTAGCTGTCAACTGTTTTATCCTCTGGTAAAAGGAGGATGCATGCTAAGCATGTAACAAGATATTTGAATTAAAATTGTATTTTTGCTTTGTTATGGAGGAATATTGGCTCACATCTTTTGAAGTGGAATTCTATTTCAGCTTGAGCTTTTATCCTTCACCAAGAATTTTAGATGGGGTAAGGCTATTGGATTCTTCACGTCTTAACCTACAAAATATTCTGGGAAAAGACTAATACTTTATTTGCACAAAATAGTGAGTTATATGCATATCCAATGATTCTGGAATGTTATCTTCAAGTAAGTTTTCTAGAGCACAGCCTTCTTGAAGAAGCATCTTCCGCTGGCAAATTTTGGATACTTTGGAAAGTATTTGATCCTGGGCAGTGTGCAATTATTGGTTTGAGCTTGAAGCTATTTTGGTCTCTGACTCTTTGTAGTAACACTGTTTTCCCCCTTGGTGCATATTTTCCCTCTCTCCACATGTGTTCTTTTCTTGCAAAACCCAACTGTTCATGAAATGTCCTTAATTCCTAAAACACAGTAGGGTGATGAATTCTGCCTTTTGTGGAGAATCACTGTTTTGTTTCTCTGTTGCTTTGAAAATATGTCAGTTCTTAACATGTATGATTGCCAGAAGCACTATCACTATTGTAATGGAAAGATGAGTGTGGCTTCATTTCTCATGTCCACCTTGGAGGGATTTTTTTATTTAACTTACATATGCAGTATGTAGAAATATTGAGAAGGTTGGTACTGTTTGAACCTTCTAATCTCTGACTACTAAATAAAGGTGATTTTGTGGCTCCTGTTACAAAGTACTGGAAAGTGTGAAAGTAAATAAGAACTTCTGCCAATAACGTAAGGGATGCTACTGTCCTGCAGCCTGAATGCTGCCCTCTGGATGCTGTCACAGGAGCATATGCATTCTGAACTTTACATTGTACCTGGGTAGAATGTGGTATAAAACTTGGCTGGAATGCCTGTAGTGTCTCTATGGTATCAGGTAGAAATAAATAACTTGTAAGCTTAAGAATATCTATATTTGCTTATGCACTGAATGATGGTTTCCTGATTTGTGTCCAGCTCAACATAAGAGGGACACTGAGCTGTTGGATGAGTTCCAGAGGAGGCCACAAAGATGAAGAGAGGACTGGAGCACCTCCCTTGTGAGGACAGGCTGAAGGAGTTTGGGTTGTTCAGCCTGGAGAAGAGAAAGCTCAGGGGGGACCTCATAGTAGCGTCTCAATACCTAAAGGGGTCCTACAGAAAGGCAAGGGATTGGACTTAGATGATCTCTTGAGGTCCCTTCCAATCCCTGATATTCTGTGATCCTGTGTCTTTTTAATAGGATATGTGATGGAAGGACTGGGAATCACAGATGTAAACTGGAAGAGATTCAGGCTGGGGATAAGAAAGAAGTTCTTTCTGGGGAGGGTGGTGAGACACTGGAACAGGCTGCCCAGAGATGTTGTGGATGCCCTCTCACTGGAGATGTTTAAGGCCAGGCTGGACAAGGCACTGAGTAACCTGATCTAGTGGGAGTTGTCCCTGCCTATGGAAGTAGATGATCTTTAAGATGGTTCTAAGATTTTTGCCATGCTTGTGAGGATTACAAGAGAACTTAAGAGTTTAAGGTTCATATTTGAATGTGGTGAATTATGTTGGATGCATGTAATTGTCAATAAAAAGTCATCTTGTAGAATTATGTTCCAGGAAATATTTTCTAGGTAATCTGTTCTTGGCCAGAGACTTAGAAATACTTAGAACTAAATTGTATTGAAGTATTGACTAGTAATTTTTAAGTCATCGTGTTTACGAATAATTGAGCTTTTAGTGTAAATGTGTGTATAAATTATGACAGCAAACAGTTGCTATATTTTCTTTGCAAGGTGCATATCTGGGATTTTTTTTTTTCTGAAGGCAGAAAAGCCACAGAGCTTCTCTAGATGAAACGGGCTATTTGCTCTAGGTTTGTGCCTGTCTTTCCAGGGTGCTAACAATGTGTTATTTGATAAACTGCCATGGAGCAGAGTATGGCACAGTGGTAAAAGGATGGGTAGTTGAAGATGTGGTGGGAGAATGGGGTGGAAAACCATTCGTTGTCTTGTTTTGTGGAGGTGAAATCACTTTTCTATCATTTTGACTTTCACAAGCTAGAAAAAAAGAAGGTTAAGTCCAGATAACTCCTCAGGATCTGAAAAGTATAGTGGCATATGATGCATATTGCCTTGCACTGAATGCATTTGATCTCTGAAACTAAGAGCTTGGGCCTGATTAGCACTTGGATGGGATACCACTGGGGAGTGCCAGATGCCCTATTCTCTGCCTAGCAAGAGTGGAGTCTCCATCCTTGGTGATATTAAAAATATGACAAAACAAGGCACTGCAAAGCCTTGATTTCAGTGGGGAGGCAAGACTGGACTAGACCTTCCAGCCTCAGTAACTGTGATAATTTCCTTTTGAGATTAATATGAATTACTGAGGTTATCCTTCTTGGATTGTTTCACGTGCTATGCTCAATGTGGATGTGCAGTAATTGTGTTTAGAAATAATTTAAGTGGGTAGGGCAAGGAGGCTGTGGAGAAGGAAGCTTTGAGCCATGAAAGTGCCATGAAGGCACTTTTTGAAGCTACATTGTATTTATAAGGAGTCTTTCCCCATTTAACTTTATGGACTTCATCTCTGTACTAAATGTTTAAGCTGTCTTGATGCTTAAAAGTTGTCCGCTCTGTTTCAGTAACACTGTCAGTGAGCACAGAATGCATAAAGACCACTGTTTCTTCTCCCTGGGAGAACATATGTGTACAGGCAACAGTTTGTTAGGAGTCATGGTTCATTTGGGAGCAGTTTCTGGAGATGGCTGCTGTTTCATTGCTAAGATACATCACCTAGTTAGTAGTGGTGACTTAAATGTAAGATATTTTGGTAAATCTGAGACTGAATTTATAGACACAAATATTAAAGGAACAAATGTATGAGAACAAAATGTCTTTTGATAAAAGCTTGTACAATTTAGAGGTCACTTGTGTGCCCTTAACAAGAGAGCTGTGTGATCTGTGAGGGTACACTACTAACTTACCTTGAAGTTGTTCTGTTAAAAAAATGATTTTTCACTTCTTAGTTTTCCGTTTGAATACTAGCACATGGAAGACTTTGCAGAGAAAGCAGCATTTATTCTTAATGCCTAAGGAGAGAGTGAAGCCACAAGCTAATGGGGTTTGTGCATGAGTTGAAAGTTGTCTCAAGTAACATTTTAAGATTTGTTGGCTCATAATAATGTGTTTTGTAGCAACTTGGCAATAAATTTTTATTTTCAGATGTAACGTGAGATTTGAGGTTTTCATTTGGCTCTGTCTAGCCTTTTTCCTAAGGCAGCCTCATGTTTCTGCTCAGTTGAGTTTCTGTTGTGGAAAAAGGAATAAAATTCTTTCTTCCTCACTGTCTTCTGTGTATTGAAGCTGGTAAGTATTTTGAAGTAGATTACATGTTTTATCTGAGAAATGTATGAAACGGTGGCAATATAACAATATTTATCATTGAGTTCTGAATAATGAGTCTGGCCCTGCTAAAGGCTTCAGGGAACATCAAGAGTACCAGGTCTTAAGGGGAGCTAAAATGAAAAGGGAAGAAATAACAAGAGACACATGTTTGTGGTTAGTTTGTTTTGTTGGTGTTTTGCTGTTGTTGTTTTGGTTTTTTTTTTGTCAACTTCACATATTACTTGTGCACTAATTAGTTTGGAAAGATTATGCAGATTTCCTAATGAACTGATCTTTTGATATTTGGCAGTAAATTGAGCTAGAATAAAAGTACTATTGAACTAGAATAAATCAAAGATTAAGCTGATACAAGAAACTTTCTCATTCATCATTAATTAGCAGTTTGGGAAAACTGCACTGTCTTTCTAGAAACAATTTGAAGCTGTAATGTCAGCTGCTTTCTGTCTTATTTGTAACAAGTTTTAACATCAATAAGAGTTCAACATGTAACATTTTTCTTACAATTAGAAGTGAGGCTGAAAGTTGGGAATTAATTTTTATCAATGATGTTATTTAGGAATATGAGGCACGGACAGGAAGAATGTATAAACCTCTGCCCTCATCAGCAAGACGTAAAAATATTGAATTTGAACCACTTTCAACTACTGCTTTGATTCTGGAGGATCGACCAGCGTAAGTATGGTTCTGCTGTGGAACTCACAATGACTGAATGTCAGAAATGCTTCTGATGAGCTAAACTTTGCAAGTCTTACGTGATATTCCATCCCAGTTAATAGTCTAATAAACACATCCAGAAGAACCTTTAGTATATTACAGTCTACATGAGGAATCCTTTCTCACTGAAATGGGATCACTAGCTTGTTATCTACTACATATCACAGATGCCTGCACTGTGGGCATCCTTAATCAGGAATATTCTGTAGACTTTGCTACCAGCTTCCTCACTGCCATCTCAGTGCACACTCCCTTTTCGTCTTCTCAAAACTATTTCCCAGACCAGTAAGGAAGACAACAGCAGCAATTGTCACTTAAGCAGACCTGGACTTGGCTAAACATAGGACATTTTTNACTCCCTTTTCGTCTTCTCAAAACTATTTCCCAGACCAGTAAGGAAGACTTAACAGCAGCAATTGTCACTTAAGCAGATCTGGACTTGGCTTAACATAGGACATTTTTAAAATAAAAAGTAAAAAAAAAAAAAGGTAACAAGAGTTGGAAGAATTGCCTTTGAAGTACAAGAAATACCTTCCTCTCACAGGTGTTAAATGCTCATTTTGTATCTGGCAACTACAGTTAAATGCTTTGAGATGACAGCATTCACTGAACTCTTCCCACCCCCTGTTCCAGTTATGTTTATGTGGCTCCTTAAAACTACAGCAGAAAGGAAGGAAACTAACAGCAGAAGAAGATGCAACAAAAACTGTATTAAATGCCAATAAGAATAGTAGTGAAAAATGGGTAATAAGTTGGTCAGTATTTTCTGCGACATTGTCCCCAGCAATTTGGAGGAAAGAGGAGACCCTGCTGACTAGGAACATGTGCTAGAAGGAAGCCAAATGGAGCAAAGATTTCCAGTTGCATCCTGAGGAAGCTTCTGATGGCACTGTTAAATGTTTGCTCTAATCAGTTCCAATTAGGAAGTGAAAAATACAACACACAGTATTTCTTTTGATGTTGGCGTACATGCTCATCCCATGCTAAGACAGAAATATCCTGAAAGGGGGTACCAATTGTTATAATTATTATTTTGTGAATACATTATTTCTTCCACTGTATCATGGGGGGTAAATTGCACAGTAACTGGATAGCTGATGCTTTTCTGTGCTCTCAAGGTATCACAATTCACAAATAAACTTAAGTATATTTTTTACAAATTAAAATCCTGCTTGTTTCAGATTGAAATGCCATCCAATTATGTAATGTGGTGTCACATTCTCATCCTTCAAAATATATTCTGCTCTCATTTCCATTGGAAATATTAACCAAGTAAAGTGCCTTAAATAAGAGGAGATGGAAAACTCTTTTTGGTGGATGTTAAAAGTGAAAAAATTGTCTTTTGTTTGTTTTGAGCCAAAGTAGACTAGAGGCTGGGTAAAAGACTGAGACCAAACATTGTGTTCTGATTTGTTTTGGATAATGAGTCTGCTTGGTCCAAAGGAAGTGTGTGTTTGGCAATTAGGGGATCACTCTGCAGCAAAAAAACAAATGCATTTTAGGCTGATGAACTTGTAGTTCTGTAGTAAGCTTTGTTAGCTTTAGCTCAGACCTAAATGGGGATCTATCCTTTCTTCCTAAGGTAAATCTGTATTCTCTTGTGGGATTTTATAGGGCTGTCTATAATGATTAGAAACTGCTTTAGCTTTTATTGAAAACACATCACTGTAGATTTTGTGTGAACAAATGGAGTATTGATTTGCAGGTATATTTAATGATAAAAATATGCATGTGCAGAAATCCATTGGAATAAACAACTTTGTGGGATATCAGTATTTCCCTTTTGTCACTTCATGCAGACCCAATCTGAGCATCATTCCAGATGTCCAACAAATCTATTAACCTTGCTTTGTGGAAGCTATAGGAGAACTAATAAACAGAAGTTGTAAACATCTAGTTGTTCTGGCTAAGTAAGGCCCCTACTGCTGTTACTGAAACTGGTAGTGTGACAACCCTAAAGCTAACCTTAGAGAGAATCCAAATTTAAAACCTGTTCTGAAATAGTTCAGAAGAATGTTGTTTGTGTGTATTGAATTCAGGTACAACTTGTTTTCAGAAATCTTCCTGCCAAATCAATGGAAGAGGCTTTACGTCATCGACAGGAATATGATGAGATGGTGGCAGAGGCAAAGAAACGAGGTATGTCAACTGTCAGTAATCACTGTCATTCTCTTTAACTGTGCAGTAAACATTAAGTAATCCCAGACTAGTAGCTACAGTAAATAATCTTGTTTAATATGTATGATATTATCTGGAATGTATATGGACACAGTTTAAAACAGATCTCTATTATCAAATTGGTTTCTAATTCTGCCACAGTGAATGTAACTAGGTTCAGAAGCCACTTCCTACCTTTTTAAAGAGAAAGTTAAACTTGATTAAATTTTTCTTTTTTTTTAAATGACCTGTCTAACACGATCAGCTAGAAACTTTTTGGGTTTGCTGTATTGCTGTGTTTGCTACTGAGAGCCAAAATATAATAAAGCTGACCACTTTAAAGATCTGTTTTTTACAGGAATTTGAGTTCAATATCAGTGTGAAGACAGGTAAAAACTGGCTTTACCTGTACAAACCTTCCCATTCCCACTAGATCTGTTTTTTAATTATTTTTTTTTCTCCCCCAATTAAACATATCTGTAGTATCTAGTACTGTGTCAATCTATGAATAGTTGTTCATAAAAATTCTATAGTCTCATGTGTGCATCCAGGGAATAAACTATTTTAAGAACCCATGTTGTGTGTTTTACCTGTGCTGTTGTCAGAGATAGCAGCTTCTGAACTGTTCAAGCACTCTGGATCTGTGTCAGCCTTCACTGAAAAATGTAGTAAGAAATCCAGGTCATTTAACAACTCATCTCACTCTTCTCTGCATCTTATAGGGTGTGATCTTTGGTCCAAGTTTTATAACTGCACCTTTGGAGGGTCAGCCATGGGTACTGGTTTAGTATGTGTGTGCCCTAGTGTTCATCAAATTAACTATTGCTGCTTCATAAAAAAATTAAGGAAACTGATCAGCCTTATCAGTTTACCAGGAATGTCAAGTTTAGTCTGTTGATGTGTCTGATGCACCCATAAAATGAAAATACCTTGAAATTTCACACTGGTTCTTAGTGATGTTAAGATAACACTGCCCCATCCTCCTTTCTTATTAAAAAAAGAGGGATCTGCAAATGATCATTTATTAACAGAAAGAATACGTTTGTTCATCATTGTGGCTTTGCCTTCAGGAGAAAAAAAAGTAGTTTTAGTAAAATTTGAATAATTTTAAAGTGGAGGTAGAATTGCACTTTTGAATAATATTTTTATCTTATTATTGCCGATTATTTTAAGTAACAAATAAAACATGGTGTGAAATTTGCTACAGGGAAAACCATGCTGATGCTGCATTTGCTTTTTAATTGTTTCATGTTCCTCAGGAAAGAGTGCTAAGAGTTTTTTCTAGCCAGATTTTGGCTTATCTAAATCATGGTGTATTTGAACGACTTAGATAACTTCAATTTAAAAATTCCTGAAAAATATGCCTCCAGTCAACTAAAGTAGTACCAGCTAGTTCATGTACAACTGCAATTGATCCCCTGATCTAAGGCATCATCTGAATAATTGGATAATAGTTGACTTATTTTCCTAATAATTGATATACACTAATAGGAATTATTAATATGTTACACTTAACAGAAATTAAAGAAGCACATAAAAGGAAAAAAGTAATGAGAGAGCGTTTCAAGCAAGAAGAGAATATTGCTAGTGCTATGGTGATTTGGATCAATGAAATACTTCCTAATTGGGAAGGCATGTAAGTAAAACTCCCTTGTTTAAATGAGGTCAGACTGACTTGTTTCTCCTTTGGAGATGCATATCTTGTTTTTCTTTTTCTTTCTGTTTTGTCAAGAAGTCAATTTTTGTTACTGTGATGCAGCAAGAGCCTCATCACAAAGTAACATTGAAGCATGCTTTCTGGGAGCTTATGTTTTGGGATTTCTTTTAATGGGATCCTTGAATATTGATTTGAGAAATGGTATGTTTGCTTGTGACTTTCCCAGTGATTTTTTTTATTTCTTTCTACTTCCCTATGTAAGGCGTGCTACCCGGAAAGTTCGAGAGCTGTGGTGGCAGGGATTGCCTCCTAGTGTACGTGGGAAGGTTTGGAGTCTAGCTGTGGGAAACGAATTAAATATCACTCCTGGTATGCCTTAACAGATCACATTTTAATGCAAAAATTAAGGTGGCTTATTTTCAAAGAAAAACTTTTGTTAAAAAAGTATAAATTGGGTTGTATTTGCTTTAAGGCTGTATTTCACAACCTTAGGAACATGTGTGTTTTGCAATTAGACATCATAGCCTGGGACATCATGGAAATTGGTGTAAACCCTGCTTATAAGACCATTTTAGTCTTAAAGGTAGTGCTTCCCCCTCAAAAAAAAAAAATTTGTAGCTTTGCTTTCTTAGAGGGGTGGAAATGGGAATTGCTATTTTTCATAAGTAATGATTTTGATGAACAAGGAATGTTCCAACCTATTCAGAAAAATAAAAATTTGAGAATTATTTCCCTGTTTGTAATTGGCATGTTCACCACAGAAGAAAGCATTATACAGTGCATGCTAACAAACTTTGTGCAGTGGTATTGCAGTAGTTAGTGGTAACCACCTAATAGATTCTTCTCCTCTCCCCAGTGGTTAAGATGAAACCAAGTAACAAAACCAAATCCAAGAATACTTTGCCTTTCTGGATGTTTTGGATAGATGCTTTTCTTACTCTTTTGTTTTCTTTATAGAACTGTATGAGATCTTCTTGTCAAGAGCTAAGGAAAGATGGAAAAGTTTCAGTGAGACAGGTTCTGAGAATGACATAGAAGGTGAGATCTCCTGAATTGTAGACAACCTCCTATTCACTTCTACAAACCCACCAAGTTTCACAAGTTCAGCTGCAATTGCAGCATTAGAATTACATGTTTAGAGTGCTCAGACTCATTCCCTGCTTAAATGTTTTCTTTCTTATACCAAGTTGGTGAGTGAAGGGGTTAGAAATTTTTACTCTATCAATGAAAGATTGCATGTGGTATTTCACTTCCACATGAATGTGTTTTACTGTGAATAACCTGAAATACCAGGAGTGAGTTCTCTTGAAAATTGTCGATGAAATATAAAAAGAAGAAATGGAGAACTAATTTACAGTATTTGCTACTGTTTAGATCTGCTTAGATGTTTCTTATGTTGGTATCCCTTCCACGGTTGTGGGGGGGGGAAAGAAACCAACCAAAAAGTGGAATAACAGTTTTAAACTTAGAGACTGAGGTTACATATTAAGAAGTATTCTCCTGTGAGGATGATGAGCACAGGTGATTGCCCCAAAGGGGCTGTAGATGCCCCATCCCTGGAGATGTTCATGACCAGGCTGGTCTAATAGGAGGTGTCTCTTCCCATGGCAGGGGCTTTAGAACTAGATGATCTTTTAAGGTGTCTTCCAACATGAACCAATCTCCAATTCTGTGATTCTCTCTTTTTTGATTGTGGAGCCAAGTGGCAAAAATATGTAACATTACATATTTTAGCTCCCATTTGGTTTTTCTTGGCTACCCAGATACCTTTCCTTCCAAATATATTAAGTGGGGATGTTAACGTACTTGTATATACAATGGAGTTTTATCACTGGTATATTACTGTCTCCCATGGGTGTTCTTTCTATTAAATTAGCATCATGGATATTTTCAACACTGGATAAATCTTTGTTATAAATGTTAACTCCTTGTGCAGTTAACAGTTGCTTTTGAAAATGCTGTCTTATGGGATACTGTCTGTACTTTTTTTTTTTTTTTGAGTTGATCTGGTTTTGGGACTTTATTTTTTTGTGTGCACTTGCCATAGCCAGTCATGACTAACTGGCTGCTTTAACTGTAAACTATTCAGGTCTTCCTTAAGCTTTCTCTGTGTCTCCTCTGAGGTCTTGAAACAAACAGTTTGTAAAAAATTCTGTGTGTTCATGACTGTGAACATGCTAGCAATGTCCCTTGGTTTGTGAAGTGACAGTTCTTTTGTTGTGGGGTGGGGACTCAGTGTGGGGGAAAGTTCAGGCACTGTGTTATGGAAAGGTTGCAGCCCTGGATGGGAATGAAGTAGGGAAGGGGTCCATTTTGATTCTGCCATATGTTCTGGGTAATGAGCTGATTAGGAATTAAAAATTTGCAAAGTGGGATCTCACTGGATCACATTGAGACATTGAGGTCAAGAGCAGTGCTCTCAACCTGTGCTCTTTAACAGACTCAGTCTCGGTAACTGAAGTCAAGGTAGAATATAAGAAAGAAAATGGGTCTGCGGACTGGGCTGGGAAAAGTTCAATTTCTAGTGAACACAGGGCCTGTCAGGGCCTGAATAGTGTGACACAAAAGTAAAAGGTAACCTGTATCTATCAGTTTTAATAAATCTTGGTTTTGCTTGCAGATGCAGTAGCACCTGTTGCTGATCGTGAGGCCAGTCTGGAGCTAATTAAGCTGGATATATCACGCACATTCCCATCCCTGTATATTTTTCAGAAGGTGAGATTTATGTAACTTTATGAAAATTTTAAACTTCTGAATAGCTAAGCAAGAAAAGAAATCTAGCTGGATAAAAATGGTATAGTTTTTGGAAGCTGTTTCTGTAGCACAACAGAAATAAATTAGTTCTTTTCTACACACTACAGCAAGCAAGAATATTTTTTAAAAATGAAAATAGAGACACAGTGATAGAATCACAGAATATCAGGGATTGGAAGGGACCTCAAGAGATCTAGTCCAGTCCCCCTGCTGGAGCAGGTCACAGAGAAAGGCATCCAGGTGGGGTTTTTAATGTCTCCAGAGAAGGACACTCCACAACCTCTGGGCAGCCTGTTCCAGTGTTCTGTCACCTGCACTGTGAAAAATTTTTTTCTTGTATTTCTGTGGAAAAATTCCACATGGTTCCTATAATTTTTATGGAGTATATGAATATTTGCACTGCTTGTACACAAATCATCTTGCAATTAGTATACATTTGAAGTCTGTTTTCAGGCTTTATGATTTTTATACGGATTCAATATATATGTGTATATACACACATGTATAGAAAGCATGTATTCTTGTAATAGAGTAACTTATGTTTCTAAGAATTAAAACATCAGATTTGTCTGAAAAAGAAAAAAACAACCTGGACAAATACTGGATGCTGACATTTTCATTATGGATTGATTTCCACTGAATTCATGTGTTCTCCTTGAACACCTCAAAAGCATATATGGAAATACTTAGAGTAAAAACTTCTAGATGCAAATGTAGCAATAATACACTGACTTGCTTGTATCTTAAAATACTGGCTTGTCACTTTTCTGTATTTATAAAGTGGTTTTTAAAAGAAGCTTTTATTTCTTTTTCCCTCTCCTTTTTAGGGTGGTCCTTATCATGATCTCCTGCATAGTGTTTTAGGAGCATACACATGCTACAGACCGGATGTGGGATATGTAAGTGTTTGGCAGAAAATGTTTAGATTACAGGAAATTATCTTAAGATGTCATTAGAGTTGTTAAATAAGTAGGTTATCTGAACTTTGTTACAAGCACTTAAAAAAAAAACCCAAAACCTAAGTATAATTAACTTTGTACTTACTGTTTTCCCAGCAGTTAGGATGATGATAGTTCTTGGAGAAAATTAAATAGCTGAAAATGGCCAGACTGTCAAGGATGAGTATACTGTCTGGCTTGCATGGAAATATTAAACGGTTGCATTCACAAGGCACTGGAGTTCTGACAGAACCAGAGTGTCTATGGGAAAAACACCTGCTGATGGAAGTCCATCAGGCTCAGCCTCTTCTCTCCTGCTGTTGCTCCCACTCCTGCCATTTCCACAGTGTTACTCCCTGCTTCTCTACATCCTAAAATCCAGAAACTCCTTGTTGGTGTCTTGTTCTCAAATATTAATCACTTGGAGTTCAGTAAAGATCAGACTGCAGCAAACATTACTGTGTTGGTTTTGGGTTTTTTATACAAAACTCCATAGTAATGTTGGCCGCAATCTTCTTTTTTAATAAAAAGCCCCCAAACTCATAAAAAACTGACAAAACTCCCCCAAACTAACTAAACCTAACATCTCACTGAATGGTGTCAGCTTACAGAAACAGATAAATAACCAACAGATGCTTTTTTACTTTTCATTCCTTGTTCCTGGGCATGGCCAGGAACATCTTTCTCAAGCTGTGATCACTACTGGGCTGAAAAACTTCAGGTTTAAGTCTGATACGTGAAACAAAGCACAGGGTGTGTTTCCCTCTCAGAATCAGACATGCTCAGAACTCTGTAAAAATGTCTAGTTGGTTTTGCAAGTTCAAATGTTTTTAGCCCTGAATTCTGTCATCTGTGACCTCATGTTTGGAGACCCTCCCACATTCTGTGAGCGAGATTACAAACTGCAGGTTCTGAGACTGCTTGTTCTCAGGGTGGACCTGTAAAAAAACAAATAAGTATTTTTTCATGGGGAAGTCTTCTCCCTTTTATTTCAGCTCCCCTGAATATTTCTGATCATAGGAAAAAGGTTTTTTTGGTGGATTTTTTTTTTTTTTTTTAGTAACATGGCAGTAAATTTAATAAATGTAACCTTATTCCTACACCCATCTCTCCCACAAAATGGGAAAGCTGCTGGGCTCTAGTTGATTCATACCAAAACTCTTTTCCTTACTTAAAATACTGAGTACATTTTTAAATGAGGAGCAGGCAGCATAAAAGCCTAGAAACAGTGGAATAATAATTGTTGTGGTTGAAACTGATAAAATTATTTTGCTATAATGATTTCAGATTGCCATTGAACAGTGCAATAATAATGATATTCAATTCTATTGCATGCTAATGTGGTTTTGAGAGAGTAATCGCAGGAAAATGTGAAAATACAGTCTTGCATTGTAGCAAACCACTTAAAAGTGATTTTGTGTATATGAACATACATGGTTTGGCAAGTGGGAAGATATGTATTGACTGTTCTGAAGCAGAATTTTGTGTCAATTCCAACATATCTGCCTGGGTCTAAACTGTCCCACATGTAAGGGTTTTATCCATTTCTGCTTTTCCCAGAGCTTAACAATGAATTTAAGGCCAAGTTTAGTCTCTTCTGAGCTCCAAGTCCAGCCTGTGTGGTTTTAACTTTCTTGGACTTCAAGTCCTGAGGACTTATGATCAGGAAACCTCTCATAAATTCCATCAAGCACATGAAAACAGCATCTGAAGAAACACTCTTCTGTGCTGAAAACGAGTTGACTTAATGCATGAAAATTATTTGTGTTGTTTGTCTTCATCTGGAAATGTTACACAGTGGCATTGGATAGATTTCAGACTGCAAATATTTGCATTTCCAAAGATGTAAAATGTATTGAACCTACTCACCTATGTTTGCCTGGTGCTTTTCCCACTTGAAGGTACAAGGGATGTCCTTCATTGCTGCTGTGCTCATTCTCAATCTGGAAGAGGCAGATGCTTTCATTGCCTTTGCTAACCTCCTAAACAAGCCATGCCAGCTGGCCTTCTTCCGTGTGGATCACAGCATGGTATGCAGAGTTATCTGGTTTTGTACCATAACATTCTTTTGACTTGAAGTACAGTTGTTTTATTGATGATTGCCTTTTCTGCTACTGAATAACAAACAGCCTTTGGTTACAAAACTGAAAATACCAGATTCTAATCAATAGAACACATGCTACTGTTTGTTTTTTTCCTCTGGAAACACTTGATAGTTGTACTTTATCCTGAGAATTGATATTGTGCTGTGTTGACATCCTCAATTCTTGGTGGGTTTTGTGTTATTTTACTACTAAACATTCTTTTGATGACTGTTTATGAAGTGCTTTGCTGTCTCTACAGATGCTGAAATACTTTGCAGCCTTTGAAGTATTCTTTGAAGAAAATCTTCCCAAGTTGTTTCTTCATTTCAAATCATACAGTCTTACTCCAGACATATATTTGATAGACTGGTGAGTTCAGAGAACATGGCATACCTAACTTTGGAACTGCTGGAACACTTTCCATTTTGCTGCAGGTTTTTCAGCAATGGTATTACAGCATTAAAAAAAACCCACCCACTAGATGTTTGTGTGCCTCAGCTTTCTAGGTCTTGTGAAATATTGTGCAACTGCAGTACTGCAGTTCCTTTGGCAGTATTCAAACTTGAGCCTGGGTTAGGAGTGACATCTGTTCAGATAGAAAGTGAGGCAACAGGAGTCCCGTGTGTCTCGTTTTCTTATTGCTGCAGCTAAGTCTGCTGTGTGTAACACAGGCATAGGAGAGGAGGTCACTACACCATAGTTGTCTCAGGATTGATTGTAAGTGACTTGATGAAAATGATGACTCAGCTACTCAAGAAAGTGTGACTATAGGAATATAGGCTTTAAAGCAAAAGAAGGGTGAAAATTAGGACCAGGTTTGGGAAGGGATAAATTTGGAAATACAATGAAGATCTTGAAGCAATATGTGTTCTAAAGAAGAGAGTATAAGACTACACCATGTGCACTGCCAAATGCAGGATGTCTGTTCCTAAGTGTGTGTATGGGTAAGGATGTGCTTCATATAGGGTTATTACATGGGTTAGAAGCTTCTAATAGCATAAACTGAATCGAGTAGAATAAAACAATATAAAAACATGTGTCATCTGAGTAGTTGGGATAAAGAGCTTTGGCTATAAGATGCATCAGCAGATTTGGGTTTTCCAATAGCAGCAGTGAGTCAGGAGTATGCTGCAGTCCTGAGAGTTTCAACAGATGGAGAGGAGTATCTGTTGCAGAAACAGTGCTGCTCAGCTACAGAGCACTGAAGTATACTCTGTCCAGTTACCTGTGAGATGGGAAATGATTATTCCTGCACGTGTTCCATAGATGGCCTTGAGACAGACAGCTTCTTACAAAGGGAGAGAAGGGATTTATGTTAGGCTGTGGTGAGGAGTGTTCTGAGATTCCCGAATGACTTCTTAATAGGAATAATGGGGAAACAGAGAGGACTTTGCTTTTATATGTGATGGAAGGACTAGAAATAATGGATGTAAATTGGAAGAGGGTAGATTCAGGCTAGATATAAAAAAAGCTCTTTACAGTTAGGGTAGTGAGACACCGGAACAAGTTGCCCAGAGGTTGTGGATGCCCTCTCTCTTGGAAGTGTTTAAGGCCAGGCTGGATGTGGCATTGAGCAACCTGATCTAGTGGGAGGTGTCCCTGTCTATGGCAGAGGAGTTGGAACTTGATTATCTTTAAGGTCCTTTCCAACTCAAATTATTCTATGATTCTGTCAAAGGAACCATTGCAAATTTATGGGAGAAGTTCTACAACATGGTACAAAGAGCACACTGAATTGTCTTCCCATGTATAATGAATGCTCTTTAAAAATAAACTTTGCAGGAAGAAATGCAATCAGATTCTTTCCAGTAAGAAAGGAACTGAAACTCTTTACATTTTGTTGATTTTAACTTGAATAGAAATTAAAAATTTATCACAGAAATGTGGTTACTGAATTCTCATTAGTATATTAGTGGGATGTAGCCTTCTATTGAGGTGATTAATGGATTTAGTTTAGGAAACAAATGATGTTAAACTGTATGGCTTGTACCATACAGTATGTTACACAGTCACTGTGTTTGGAGCTTAAGTTCTTATTTGTGTTTTATGCCTCTTTGAATGTAATGTGATGTTTGAGTGATGTTTGTAACTTCTGCCAATTCCACCAAAGGAAGCAGCTCTCAGATGGAGGATTTCCTATAGGCTAAAGAGATGGGTTCAAAAACTGGAGACTTGTGAATCTTTTAAATATGTAAAAAATATGAACACATGGAATAACTTGTTATCTGCTCACTCTCATTGTTACCTAGATTTAAAGGAGGTAGTATTTTCATCTTCCTGAAATGTATTGAAGTTACAACTGTGTCTTTTTCCTCACTTTTAGGATTTTTACTCTCTACAGCAAGTCATTACCACTAGATCTCGCCTGTCGTGTCTGGGACGTTTTCTGTAGAGATGGAGAAGAGTTTTTGTTTAGGACAGGATTAGGAATTCTTCGGTTGTATGAAGATATTCTCCTACAGATGGACTTCATTCATATAGCACAGTTTCTAACAAAACTTCCAGAAGACATTACATCAGAAAAGCTTTTTAGTTGCATTGCAGCTATTCAGATGCAGAATAGTAACAAAAAATGGGCACAGGTGAGGTTCTTGGTTATATTTACTCATGCACGGACATCTATTTTTAGATATGTATATGGGGCACTTAATGATTACTTTGCTGCCTGTCTGACTTCTGAGCAATGGGCACTTCCTTTCTAGTGTTACACTATAGAAACTAATGCTAAAATAGAAACTCCATGCAAATATTTTGCTAATTAACACTGACCTTTTTTTATACACTGGCTTCATTAATATTCATTAAATAATTTACTTTTCCAGGTATTTGCCTCACTGATGAAGGACAACAAGGAAGGGGACAAGAACCATAGCCCAGCACTAAAAAGCTAATCGTTGGGATGATGAAGCCTACTGAAAGTGTGGAAAACCACTTGATAACAAAGGAGCTTTCACATCACTTCTGTATGGAAAAGGACTATAGAAAATGTGAAAATGAGGTGGGAAAATGACACAGCTCTTGGAGTAATGAACTGATGAAATCTTCACCCTTTTGCCAGTATTAGCTTTTGTCATGGGAAGATTTTGTTTTCACACAGAATACTAAAACCTATGAAACTGAGAAGCAGGGGAATTCATATTTAACACTTTAAAGGAATCAGCTCAATGCAATAAACATTTGTAATAAGTTCTGTTGGTACTTACAAAAAAAATTTTGAGGCATAACTTTTTTTACAAATACCACACAAGCACTTTTTTGGGAGGGTGAGGAAACTGCTAAATCTTAAGGCCCCAAAACTGCTATCCAAACCAAATGCTTTGGTACAAATATTACCTCCAAAATTAACCATTTGATGAAAGTATCAAGGACCAAATAAGGTTGGTTGATATGTTTATGTCCAAGATGGTTAAAATTTGGGAAGGTGTATTGTCTTATTCACTTGTTTTTTAAGTTGCAGCTTCATTCTTCAGTCTGGGCAAATGTAATTAACTCAGGAACTGTGGAAGTATTGTGCCCAAACCTATCAGAGCAAATCTTAAGCAGTGGTAAGATCAGGGCTGTTATTTTCAGTGTAAAGCTTTCAAAGCAATTGGTGTTAAGCATTTGTTTTGGTGTGTTGGTTATGCAGCCTTGTAAAAAATTAAGTGGGTATTCTGTGAAAGTGTTTTGCCACCAAAAGATTTGGGTTTTTTGAGCCATTTCCAGCTAAGAAATGCTTGTGTATGCAACGGTGAACATTAGAAACCAACAAAGCCTTCAGGCTTTGCATGGTCAAAGGAGCAGCCACTTCTATCACTTCAGAATAATGCAGACACAATTGTATTTTTTAAAAATTCTCTTTTATTAGTGTGCAATACTGAAATCCAAAAACCATCTGGTTTAGTGATACGTAATTCTTTAACATCTTGTAACTGTGAGACACCAGGTCATGTTGTATGTGTCACAGCAGATATTTTTCAAACATTTCCTGTTCTCAAAGATCCTGTGCAACAATTTGTGATTCTAGGGGATGGATGGAAATTTTAAAATGGATAGCACTGCAGGTGAGAACACTTGCACTCTCTTGGTCCATTTTTGCTAATATTTAATGTATATAAATTCCTTACATGTGGGTTTTTGTAACTGGTCCCTCTGTGGAAATCGAGTCCAAATTGCCATTATGTATTTCTAAGTGCAAGAGGCTTCCAGTTGTCTGGTGTTTAAAAGTCTACATAATTGGGGTAAAGATTTAGTGTGGTGTAACTTAACATTGCTATCTGGTTTAAAAACTTACATATATGCTACTCATAACATTACAATTTGAAATCTAAATGTCAAGATTTTTCTTAACTTATGTATTCACTACTTTAATTAGATCCAATTTGTCTTATATTTTTGTGTTATCTTGTACAGTTTTCTTACTTTTCAACTATAAATCTGTATATAACTGTAAATAGAAGGATCAAGCCTTCCTTTAAGACCACTAGTAATAATTCCTGTGTAAATAAAACTTAATGCAGAGCTGTGCTGTGGTTCTTTCCCAAGGAGGAGGGCGACAGAGCGCCTGGAAGGGCAGTGATTGCGCTGTTGGAGCCCGCAGGTTACTGCAGCCGGAGCCGCGCGGTTGCTGCCTGCCGCCGCCTCTGCGGAGGAGCTGAGCTAAAGGACAGGGCCGTGCCCTTTGGGTGAGCTCCGCACCTGTGCGAGCGGGGCCGTAACACACACACACCACCCTCTCCCCCCCGTTTTAATCTGCCCCCAGATGGAGTGATTCTGTGTGGGGCAGAGGCTGCTGTACCACAATAACAGATTTAATTACTCAGGAAGCTTAACTCCTCCGTCGCGCTTCCCTTCCCGGCTCCCTCAGCGGCGGCTGCCGCCTCCTGCCGCCCTCCTCTGCTGCCGCTTCCATCCCCGCATCCTCCTCCTCCGCGCTANGCCACCCTCCAAGCCTCGGGGTGGCTCCGCCCTCCGCCGCTAGAGGGAGCCGCGGCCGCGCAGGGCGGAAGGCGGGGCTGAGCCCGGCTCCGCTGCTTCCGCCGCCGCCGGTACTGCACGCGTTCGGGGCCGCCGCCATGAAGCCGGTAGGACGTGGTGGGAAGCGGGCGGGCTGTGGTGCTGGGCCGGCCGGGGCAGCACTCTCCGCGTCCCCTGCTGCCTCGAGGGCACGGTCGGTGCTGGGGTTGGGCGCTGCTTTCCTCTGGTAGTTCTGCCTCTGCCCCTCGGCAGCTGTCGCCGGAAAAATCCACCTTTGCCTGTGGAGGGTGGATTTTCCGAAGCTTTGGGAGGGATGAGGAAATGAATGGTGCCGCTTAAGACTGGGGTGACGGTGGCGAAGCAGCCCGCAGGGGGCTCGGTCCAAGACCCAGGGCTCCGGTGATGGGGCGGCCTCGCTGTGGGAAGATGCAGTGATGGCGCCTGTGACTTCTGCCGTCCAGCGCTGCCCGTGGGCACAGCGACAGCCCTCAGCCTCGCTGCTGTCTCTTCGGAGCTTTCCCAGCACTAAAATTTAAAGAGGAAAAGTGAGTTGGTAAAAGTTCTCCATTGGAAGAAACCCGCCCAGGCCCTGCTGCTTGTACAACTTACCGAGGGGACGTCCCCATCATCCCCTTCAACCCATAACATGGTGGTGGCCTGTCTGTAGCCTTTGCCTTCCCATACTCTCTCCAACGTGTCTGCTGTCGTTCCGAATATACTTGGGAGCGCTGCGTGGTTTTGGCAGCGGGTACCTAAGTCGATAGTGTTGTTGTGAGCTTTGCAGCAAGCAGCTGCCTCTCTGCCCTCTGTCTGCTGCCTCTGGGTAGTTTGAGGCCAGAGACAGCCAAAGCCCTGTATGCTGCAGGAGGACATTTCCATGAGGCTGTGGTCTTGTACCAGTAAAATACTAGGTTATCCTAAGGTGACTTGAGCAAGAATGGCCTCCTTGGGAGAGAGGACAGTGCTTGGGAGAACACAAAGAACTGTGTCTTAGTGTTAACCATACTAGTGTAATTAAAAAGTTGTGCAAGAATGTTTCTTTAAAACCTTCTTTGNGAGAATGGAGCCAGGCTCTTCTCTGTGACCTCCAGTGGTAGGTCAAGGGGCAGTGAGTACAAGCTGGAACACAGGAGGTTCCACAGAAATATAATAAAAAAACTTTTTCACAGTGAGGGTGACAGAACAGTGGCACAGGCTCCCCAGAGAGATTGTGGAATCTCCTCTGGAGACATTCAAACCCCACCTTCCATCATACATGGTGCTTTCCTGTGTGACCTGATCTGGGTGTTCCTGCTCTATCAGGGGGATTGGACTTTGATGTCCCTTCCAATCCCTGACATTGTGTGATTCTGTGCAATTTGGAGCCAGCTCATGATTACTTTTTGAAAGAAATATGTTATGTGGCCCTGACAGAAAGATGAACTTTTATGAGGTCTGTAACAGGGCAACATTTCACAGAGGCTATCAGCACCTCAGTTACTTGTGGTTTTCTGTTTCCTAGAGAAAAAACACAAAACGAGTTCCAAGCTTTCGCAAGTTACTGAGAACAAGTAAAATAAAACTTGATAACAAATTAAAGAATAAACAGTACAAGCAGCAGAGTGCTGCTAAGAAGTATCGGAAAGAACAGAAGAAACTAAGAGAGGCTGTCAGAGATGCCATCTCTAGAAAACCTTTTCCACTGGAAGAATCCAGGAAGAAGAAAGTTGGTAAGTGTTTATTCAGAGTTATTTTTGTAAGTGAAGAAGTATGAGAGTTTCTAAATACTGTACTGCATCTTTCATTTTCTGTGTACAAATAATTGCTGTTCTTGCTTAAACAAACGAAAGGGAAAATTGTGAAAAGTTAGAAATTGTATCCATTCTTGCAACAAGCTGCAATCTGTCAGCTGGAGATGGTAGAAATGAGTTTGCTGTAATCATTATTGGATGTCACAATAAGAGCGCAGTTTTCAGGGATAACACAAAATGCATTCATGAAGGTTGGCGACCTCCAGGTTGAAGAAGGGTGTAGAATAATCTCACAAGTGTAGGCAGAGTTTGAGTATGCATACAGGCATTTCATTTGTATACATTTTCTTCTAAAATAGCTGAAAAACATGAAGAAGAGGAGGAAGAAGCTCTTCCACTGGACATGATGGATGAGGATGACTTAAAATTAATGGAAGACTTGTCTCAAAAGGCATCATTTTTAACCAGAGATCTTTCTTCTATGTGAGTGTTGTGATGTCTACTTTCCCTACTGGTTCAGCTTTATGTGGCTAATATGTAATTAATATGTACCATAATATATCCCTCGGGAGGTCACTTTCAGTTTGCTGCTTCTTTTCATTTGTGGTTAGGTGTTTCCTTATTCTGTCAGTACATTCAGTATTGGTTTGCATCAGTACATTCCCCTACTCTGCCTGACCTTCAAGATACTGTTTCTGCAGGGTGTTCCTTCCTGTGAGCTTAGTAGCATTCCTCAAACGGGAAAAAAATGCTTTAATCTGTGCACAGAGTACTTTTTCTGTATGAGGTATTAAGGATGTTTTATGGACATTGGGCTCCTGTACTTTCTGTATTGGATTTTAATCTATATGCAGAGTACTTTTTTTTCTATACAAAGTATTCAGTGTGTTCCCTGGATATTGGGGACACCAGTGTACTTTCCATATTGGACTGCAAAGTAGTCTAAAACCAAAAGTATTCTAACCTACTCATTATTACACTCACTTGAACCAGGGCAGGGTCGGAGAGAGTGGGACTGACACATCTTAAGGAAAACACTGGACTGTTTATCCAGTGTGAGGATCCTAGTCCTCGCTTATTGGGTGGTGGAGTCCTTCATGGCAGGACTGTGCACAGTGAGCCTCAGCCATGCCAGGGCACCCACTGATGCAGGGGTGATGCACAGTGAGGAGGGAGGCAGGTAAAACAGCCTAGGTGAGAGACAGACCATGCCCATGCTTAGGCCCTTGTAGTTTTTACTTTGCTTCTTTTTATTTCAGTTGCTCTTTTCAAAAAATTTAAAAATTTTATCACTAAAATCATGTTTCCGAAGGGTGTTTGCCTTTTGAAGTTTCATCTGACTTATTTAAGGTTGCCTACTCAAAACGTACTGGAGTCCTTGACTACTACAGGAATGGGAGCAGTGCCATGTCAAGCCCATCAGCTGGTACTAAGCTTTTAGGATGTCTGATATGACTCAGAATTTCCCTTGTTTTCACAGCAGCTGCATTCTCTTTATGCTCAACAGATCAGCAGGGGGGTTGGAACCCGATGATCTTTAAGGTCTCTTCCAACCCAAGCCATGATTCCATGATTCTGTTTTATTCTATATAGAATTCCTGTGCTCATTGACTAGGATCTGAGTACACAGGGAAGATTTGACCTGCATAGGGACAGCAAGGCTGAGGCTGGTCCATTACAATGCATGCTTCGGGTGACCGTGATATGTGCAGGGAATTTGGATAAAGTCTGGGTATAAAACTACTTCTCAATACGAATGATTTTTTTCCTTTATGAAGCCCAGCAGTCTCTAAGCCCAGAGCCTTCAGTATCCTTCAGATGCCTACAATTGAAATTCTGCTTGTTACAAGAACATAAGCAGTATTCCTGTTACAGGACAGTCCATGTGGCTTCAACAATGTGATTCTTTATTCCTGGCTTTTAGGTTTCTTAGTAAGACAAACCGGAAACACATTTCATAGTACACATAGTTACAACAGTTTGTGATGTTTTTTGTAAATTGAAAGACAATGCAAGCAGTTTAAATGCATATCTTTACAATCATATATCAACATTCCAAATCCATAAATTTGGCTGACCTGACAGATTACCTAAATCTCATTTTAACTTTGCTCATTTCGTATTTAGTTTCTTGTAAAAATGAGATGGGAAGCACTGTATTTGCCCAAAGTTAAAGGTCCTGTACAGATCCAGATAGGCATTGTTTGACTGAATCTGACTGGTGCTGTCAATGGTGAATAACATTCTGCTTAGTAAGATCAACCATTATTTATTTTCCTAAGTGCAAACATGTGATCCAGCTTGTGTCCTGTTGACATCCTGTTAATGGTTCATGTCTAATTTGATGGGTAACTAATTTGGTTTGCCTTGTGTTTTTTAGTGAACCTGTTCATGTGAAAAAGCGAAAACATGAAAGTGTGATTGAAAAATATGAAAAGGTGCCAAGACGCATGCAGACAGAGCCAGAAAAAGAGCTCATCCACCTGCTCCCCATCAAAGACAGGGGTGGCATTATTCCCCAAACCATGGAAAAGCCAGGTAAGACAGATTCTGGAATTGCTGTAGTAACCAAGATGTATATACTTTGTTCTTTTAAAATTCCCCTGCATTTATTACATACTTGACGCTAGACAATCTCTTTCTTCAGTTCTCCATGTTGCACAGGATGAAGAAGAGGACACAGAAGAAATGGGGGAAGCAGAAGGTAATAAAACATCGTGTTTGCTTTTTTTTTGTTGGTTGGTTGTTTTTTTTTCTGAACATTGTGGTTTAAGCACAGCTGTCAATTAGGATCATGCAGCCATTCACTCCTTGTCCTCCCCACCTGATGATTGATTGACCAGCCCATCCTGAGCAGTGGTCACAGGTGCCTGCCTCCCAACTAAACCCCCTTTATATACCGAGCATGAAGCATATGGTATGAAATACATTTTGGGCCATCTTGTCCTGTCTATACTTCATAGTGGAATCTACAGGTAGATGAAAAAGTCCTTGCATCAATATAAGTGTTACTAAAATGTTAGTTGTTATCAGCGTTATTCACATACAAAATCCAAAACCACAGCAGCTACTAGGAAGAAAATTAATTAAACTAGGACACTGAATCGCTGACTTATCTGAAGAGCACTTTGCTGTTGTTTAGGATGTTGCCATGTTGCTCCCAAAGCATGATGGTGATTAAGAGATTGGTTTCTTACCTTTTAGGATCCCAGAACCTGAGCAACAGCTGGCTTCAGAATATCTTTCTTTAAAATTTTCATTTTCACTTGGAACTGATGTTAAGATATTTCCTTATTGTTGTGTCATCTTTTCTAATTAGAAGGGAAATCTTGGTCTTTAAAGAATATATGCTGTGGTTCTAGTTTGATTAGATCATTTTGAAATGCAGTTCAGGACACAGTGTGGGCTCTTGAGTATTTTTTTTTGTTTTTGACATTTTTTACTTTAAACATCAGAATACCAGGAAATTCGGATTTAAATTTGCAGCTGGCTTCCCAGTAAAAGGGTCATAATCAAATAATAGTTCCGATTGTAGCTACTGATTCAGGGTCATTATTCTCCACTGTGAAGTTGAGGAAGAAAGTACTCGAAGCAAAATAATAATCAGAAAATGCAAGTAAAGCAATTGTGTTTTTAAAAGGAAAAGTAAATGGTGAATAACTTACTGCAACTTGTAGAGCACTGAATTTTCTTGGCACAGTTAGGGTCATGTGTTAAGTTTGCTGGTTGTCACTGTAGTTTGGATAGTTTTCATTTACAGACTGAAAAATATGTGTTTGTTTGGTTTTTTTCCAGAGTAAGATTTTGGAGTGGTGGAAGAATTAATTTGTGGGTTAATGTAAGCTCCAGCGAGGTCCTTCCTAAAGCTTCTTTTACTCTGGAATGGCTTGTGTTAACTCTTGTGTGGGGCTATCACAGTACCCATCTGAAATGCGGTATCTGCGACTGTAGTATTTGTTAAGTGGCTTTCATAGTAACCTTCCTTTTACTTCTCACACCCTTTTGCTAGAGTTTAATGAAGAATCCCTCCCTGTTCTCACTCCTGAAGAAATGTCTGCTCAAAGGAGACAGAAGCTGCAGGAGAGGAAAATGCACATAGCCTCCTTAGCATCGGCCATTCTCTCTGAGCCAAACAACAGTGTAGGTAGCATTGACTTAATATGCACGTTTGTGCCTGTGTTGTGGAGTAGGTCAATTAAATAAAGATCTGAAATGACCAGGCAGTAGCAAAAGCATAACAATACATGAGTAGAACAGAGAAAAAGATCATTATATCACCTCTCAGCCGTAGACAAACAGTGAAACTGCTGCCTTAAGATAGTGCAGAGGATTTGAACATGGTGACTGTTTGCACTGTTCCGGAATAATGTGTCCATCTGAATTTTTATGGGTTTAGGAAATACTGTCTGTGATATTTCCTGTCCAAACTACTTCACTCCTTAATCATGACTTTATTTAAGATTTCAGGGCTGTATCCGATAGTTCTCAATATTTCAGGCTACAGTAATGATTTTTTGTAATTCTGTACAAGTTTGTAATCACAGGGTAGTTGGAGCATTCCCAAGATAAAAAATTAGTAGGGATATCTAACATTTATTATGCAGTGCTAAGTAGAGTCTGAATAACTGCTGTGTTAACTTTCTAGTGTTTAAAAATAGGGCACTTTTAAAGGGGAAAGTTTTTTGCTGAAATTTAATTGTTCTTGTACATTGGTTTGCTGGTGATCTTCATCTGACTTTATTTGCCTTTTTTCTGAATCAGATTAAAAAGCTGAAGGAGCTGCGTGCCATGCTGATGGAACAGGATCCTAATGTGGCTGTGATTGTTAGGAAGCTGGTCATGGTTTCTTTGATGGAGGTCTTCAAAGATATTGTGCCTTCATACAAGATTCGGCCTCTAACGGAAGCAGAAAAGGCTACAAAGGTGAAATACCACATTTCTTTTTAGAGTATTATGAGTAGTTCAGATTGTTTCAAGTCATGCTAACTATTGAGTGATTCATTGAATGTGAATTTACAGGCTGAGAAATACAGAAGCTCTTGTGGAAATTCTGAAACTGTGGCACTTTCAGGGGCAGAGGTCTTTTTTTTTAAACCTTAAATTCTTATGTAATTCACATAAGTAGGTAATGTGCTGGTAGTAATGGAGGGAAAAACATGAAAGTGATATAGCAAACTTGGGTGACTTTCATCACAAGCTTTGGAATAAGGCAGTGTTGGCATTAAACTGAAGGGAACTAGAAAGAAATAATAATTTGTCACCTATGTGACACAGGTTTCTTTGAAATGTTTTGAATAATTTGCTGGACAAATGCACAGTAACATGTTTTCTGGAGGTAGTTTTTAACCAGTTCTGTGGAAGATTTCTTGAAGGTTTACAGTTTACAGTTATGACCTTAAAATAACATCTAAATTTCACTTTAGTCCCTATAAATGAAGTAGACCTAGTTGGAAAAGTCCTTATAAATGAAATAGACCTAGTTGGAAAAGGCTGTATGAGCAGAGGAACATCTACAGAAGTATGTAGAAATATTTTATGAAGTATGATTCTAGGAATATCTGTCTAGGAGAAAAAAACATACTAATTTTAAAACTTCATTTCTTCCACCACTGGTTAATTTCAGGATTTAGCCTTCCAAATAAAATTTCATTTCAATTATGTCTACAGGTTAAAAAAGAAACTCAGAAACTGAGAGAATTTGAAGAAGGCCTTGTGAGCCAGTATAAGTTTTACTTGGAAAATCTGGAGCAAATAATTAAAGGTATAATTAGTGCTTTCCTTTTTTTTGTAGTGAATGCAAAATTGTTTGTGGCATTGCAGTTTACTACCTCTGATTGAATGCTACCTGCTGTCTTTGAAAGAGTGCATGAATAAAGTATGGAGATGCAGGAACTAATAATGTAGATAATTAGAAGCTCCTCTGCATTCTGAACAGTAGTCACTCAAATATTATTCTGTGCAGATTGGAAACAGAGGAAGTTGAAGAAAAGCAATGTCATCTCATTGAAAGCATATAAAGGTCTGGCAGAGATTGCAGTGAAGTGTCTGTGTGAGCTGCTCGTGGCCCTACCCCACTTTAACTTCCACAACAACATTATTGTTCTCATTGTCCCGCTCATGAATGATGCCTCAAAAAAGGTATGTCTTTTTCTGATTAAGGTAAGAGTTCTTGTTTTGCATGGAAAAAAAATGTAGAGTTATAGAATAGTTTGGGTTGGAAGGGACCTTAAAGATCATCTAGTTCCAACAACCCTGCCAAGGGCAGGGACATCTCCCACTAGACCAGGTTGCTCAGTGCCTTGTCCAGCCTGGCCTTGAACATCTCCTGATAAGGGGCATCCACAACTTCTCTGGGAAACCTCTCACCATAATGCATTTCTTTCTTTTATCTAGCCTGAGTTTATTCGACAGGTCTTATGGCTGTATATTTTTGTTATTTTACAATTTACAATTACAATTTTACAATTTTGTTATTTTTGAAGTGGCTATATCCACTTTCTAATTAGGAAATATAATCAGTAGTATCAGTTAGCTGTTGTCACAGTCTTGCCTTTACCCAAGAATCTGTTTGCATTCACTTTTCAGATTTCACAACTGTGCTGTGAGGCAGTGAAGAAGCTCTTTAAGCAAGACAAGTTGGGCTACGCTTCGCTTGGTGTAGTCAAGGTCATTTCTGGTCTTGTGAGAGGTAGAAATTATGATGTCAGACCTGAGGTAAGAGCCTTTCTGTTGTACTGCACTATTTCTGTCAATGGTTTAAAAAAAAATCTGAAAGTTAAAGTTAGTGCTACTGCTGGCTGCAGATAAGCAGAATTTCCTCAGTCTGTTGGAATGCAGGCAGCTTAGGAGTGGGCTGAGCCAGAGTGAGAGAGAGTGTTATGGGGCAAGGGAAGGAGATTGAGAAGAGACCAGAGACCCCAATAAAGCTGTGGATTAAGTCAGGTAGGGTGACTTGAAGAGAGAGAGACAAGAGGAGGAATGGATAGAAGTGGACTGAACCCTGTTCATGGAGAGTGAACTGGGAGCAGAGATGAGAGACAGTATGAGTGAACAGGTGGTTAGTGAACAGAAAAACCTTTCACCGGCAAAACTGATTAATTGGAATGGAACTCTGGATTTCTCTTCCTCTATTCCTCTGCTGCAGGTCACCTTTGGTTGTATTTATTTTATTTTATAATAGGTGTTAAAAGTATTTCTTCACTTAAGAATTAAGGAAGTGGAGTTACAAAAAGATTCTGAAGACATTGCACCAAAGAAAAAGTTCATGACGTACAAAGAGAAAAGAAAAAATCTTTCAAGAATGCAAAGAAAGGTATGATATGTGCTGTTTTATGCTCTACTTTATGAAGCAATTTGTTTTAGCAATCATTGCACTTCTCTTGCCATTTTTAACTCAGCATCAGTGATTAGCATTTGCATTGTATTTGAAATTTTACGAGATTCTACAGAGAATTCATCATCTTTTTCTTTTTTTTCTCTCTCTTTCTGGTCTTGATAATGTCTTTGGATATTTCTGATAGGAAGAAATATATCTGAGTTGGTTACTCAGTAGCATCACAGGGTGATTTAAGAAACTCACTAAGCATGGAAGATTTGTTCCAAATATCTTTGGAACCTGGATATCCAAGGTGGATGAAAACATTTATTCTGTTATTTTAACATCAACTGTGTATTTGCAGTGGAGGAAAGCAGAAGAGAAATTGGAACGAGAACTCTTGGAAGCAGAAGCATCAGAAAGCAAACAAAAAAAACTCAAAATGGTAACTAATTTAGAGATTACTTTCTACTTTTGTGAAGAAGCAGCTCCTAACCCTTTTGTAACCAAATTCTCCCCTCCATCCCTCCTGCCAGCATTCCAAACCTCTAGATAAAATTGGCAGCTTACACACATTTTACCTGTGTAAGAGGACTAGGTTTTAATTAATCAAGGACTCTCAGTTTACCCAGGAAAGCCAGTTTAACCATTCCTGGTTCCTTCTGTTCTCTGCACAAAAAGTTATTTGTATCCATTGATGTACATCCTCCGGGTGCCCTGTTCCATTGACACTCTAATTGCTGTTAGCAGCCTCTCAGAGTGGCCTGTAGGCAGAGGAGAAGAGTGACAAGCACAGACTCAGGCTGCTTAGTTGAGGAGAGGGTGAGGTGAGAGCAGAGGGGAGAAGAGCAGGACCTGAGCTCCTCAGTCTAAGATAGCAATGCCCAACTGATTTGGAAGACCTGCACAAAGGCTTGTGCAGAAAGGATCATTTTCTGTTAAGTAGAAATGTCTGGGTTTGGTGCTTCAGTGTTTTATTTTGTTTTGTTTCCTTCAGCACACAGAGACCTTGAATATTGTATTTGTAACATACTTCAGAATCTTGAAGAAAGCTCAGAAGTCTCCACTTTTACCAGCCGTGCTAGAAGGTCTTGCAAAGTAAGAGCATAGTCCACTTACTTTTGTGCGTGTTAGAAAACACTTTCAGCCCCAAGTGTTTTTTTACTTTAAAAGAGAAGACTGTTCCCAAGACATTTGTTGTAATTCTTTCATTTCTCTCCTGAAGTTTTCACTTCTAAAGACATTCCAATGTGACATGAAATTTCCTGTGTGATGCAAATCCAGCAGAGTATGATGTGGTTCCATTATTTTGTCTGATTATTTCTTCAAGAACACTGAGCATGTCTCTGGCCTGTAGGGAAGCTGTCATTAGCAGCTGGGTGCTGAATCCATCTATGTGGAGATAACAGATATTCAGCACTTGATTTGTCTCTGCATTTAAGATGTGGATTTTGGCAATTCAAAGTATCTTGAACTGAGAATGAACAGAGAATGTGTATAGCATAAAAAAGAAAAATGTCTTTGATTTCAGGTTTGCTCATCTCATAAATGTGGAATTTTTTGATGACCTGGTGATTGTCCTTCATTCTCTCATTGCATCTGGGGTAAGTTGAGTTACTTAATTACAATTTTCTTTAGAGTGTGTTCTCTAGAGTACTTAATCAGTCTTGTATTCTTAGGATCTAAGCTATCGTGAGAGTCTTCATTGCATTCTCAGTGCTTTTCATATACTTTCTGGTCAAGGTAAGAGATCTTTAAAAACAAACTTCTATTTAACAATGTCTGATAAATTAATGGAGTAAATGTATTTATTTGGTATTCTGGTATAGGTGATGTTCTTAACATTGATCCAATGAAATTCTACACGCATCTTTACAAGACACTGTTCAGCCTACATGCAGGTAAGTCCAAATTCTTATTTTTGGTGTTTTCCTAGATACTGTTTATTTTACTTATTTGATATCATTGAAACAGTGGTACATTTTTTTCTGCTTAAAGATGGACTGTTTTTACCAAAAAGGGATGGTAAATGGCTTATATCTCCATCTGTCACCTTAGTGCTGTAACTGAACCTCTTACCTTTGATGCAGTTCCTCCATTGTGCAATCAATAGCATTTAGCTGTGTGCTATCCAAAATCATAGAATCATAGAATGGTTTAGGTTGGAAGGGACATTAAAGATCATTTAGTTCCAACCCCCTGCCATGGGCAGGGACACCTCCCAGGTTGCCTGGCCTTAAACACTTCCAGGGAAGGTGCATCCACAACTTCTCTGGGCAACCTGTTCCAGTCTCTCATTCACAGTGGATCAAGATAAACATTAATTTTAACTTTATTCTACCCCAAGAAGAAGCCTGGTCATCTTGTTTATTAATTTTCTTAGAGACAGTTTGACTACTGGCCCTTCTTGTGCAGATAACATAAAACTTTATGTTCTCTATTTCCCAGTTGTTTGCCTCTTGAGTTGCGGCAGCTACTGACCATACCAAACATGTCAGATAAGGACATTACCTCCCATATTTCTAGAATTGATTTGATTTTGTTATAGAGATTAGGGACTGTCTGCATCTACATTGAACTCCTCCATGGTGGTGCCTGCAAAGGAAACAGTGGGGTATTTAAAAATAACTCATCACACCCCTGCAAACTCATCACACGTTCTGCAAATTGCACTTGAGTGCAAATGGTTATTTACTCTTTGTATGAAATTCTACTTTTGAGGTCATACCAACGATGACATAGAGATTGTGCTGCAGTGCCTGAATGTCATGTTTGCCAAGAGGAGAAAGCAAGTTTCCCAGCAACGAGCTCTGGCTTTCCTGAAGCGCCTTTCCACCCTTGCTCTCCATGTGCTTCCAAATTCTAGTGTTGGCATCCTGGCAACAAATAGGGTATTAATGCAAGTAAGTTTTTGCCTGTTGCAATTTTATCTTGGTGGTTAAAGGCTGTTGAATTTTTTTAAAAATCAATTTTATGGAAAACTATTTTGAAGCATCTTAAGCAGGACTGAGATTGAATACCTTGCAGTTAACTGTGTCATAATTGGATGTATAAGCAATTGTGTAATAATTGGATGTGTAATAGAAGTCCTTTTTTTGTACATTGTAGGTATTCCCAAAGATGGATCTCTTACTAGACAATGAATCTCAAGGCAGTGGAATTTATCTGCCAGAACTAGAAGAACCAGAGCATTGCAATGCTCAGAACACAGGGCTGTGGGAGCTGCATTTACTACTGGTCAGTGAGTAAATGAGTGATGTAGGAAGTACCAGTCAGCAGTAAATAGCCACTAAATGTTTTGTATCTTTACACAAATAGAGAACAGAGGTATTCGGGATCATTAATCCAGTCTGTCCCATATGAGACTGTTCCATACAAAGAGGAGGAGCAGCACAGGGTTGCTGGGAAGAAAGTAATTTAAAAGGGGATGTTGCACATCCCCTGTTTCAGCACCACACTGGGTCTTACTGCTGGTTCCCTTGCAGTGCAGCCCTTCTCTAGGGAGCAGCTGACAGCTTGATGTGTCATTAGAGGGCTTCCGTTGCCCCTTCTCCTCCCTGCTGCAAGTAGGAGTTAGGTAACTCTGGGGAGTTAGTTCACACCATGACATAATAGTGAATAAATATATGACTGCATGTTCTCATTCACATAACCCCAAGAAAATGAATGATTTTGGGATGCTGTTTCTCCATCTAAACTAAAAGCAGAACCTTCCAGCCTATTGAAATGGAAATAAATGTGAGAATCCATACCTCTGAGTCAGCTGCCTTCTTTGTTTTCGTTTAGAGACACTATCATCCAACAGTGAGGACATTTGCAGCTCACCTTGTGGTTGGAGCTCCAACTGAAGGCTCAGCAACTCTTCCACTTGATTTGAGCCAAAGGTGAGTTACCAAAGAGTTCTGTTTTTAAACTGTGACCTGAAAAGTTGCTGTTGCTCATGCTTTATTTAAGGAATCCCTAAAAATAATTATCTATAAAATTAAAAGATTCTGTTCTTCACACTCACTTTCTTTGTTCTTCTGCCAGTACAGTATGTTGGCTGTCTTTTTCTTTTGAAGCTTGTTGCCAAGCTGTGACAAGGGTGAAAATCTCAAAGCGCAGAATGTTTTCTTCCCACGGGGGAGAAATATCTGCATCAGCAGCCCTGATCTGAATATGAATTAGGATCACTTAACCATGACTTTCCAGTATAAACCTGGTAACTAAGTTGCAGCATAACATGCATAATGTGTAATAGCACAAGAACTGCCACCCTGGTTCAGATTAAGCAGGTGTCTCAGGAAGAGTAAAAATGGGGCACAGATGTAAGACAGGGGCTGTGAGCCTCCAAACGGTTTCAGCTAGATGCATTTCCTGAATCTGATACTGTTCTCTGTTAATTACTTCTTCCTGGAATTCTTTTCAGATCTGTTCCGTGTCCCTTGAACTAGAGCACACTTTGCAAATCCAGGGTAGTTCAGTAACAGCTCCCTGAGTCCACAGCTCATTAGATTGAGTCCTGCCTTTTGTTTTGGACTTAGTATCAGCTTGATCATTTGTTTCTGATTCCTGGCCTGGGGGATAAAAAGAAACAGGTTGCTCTCCCTTGCTATTTCCGTGTCTCAATTGACTCGTGGGACCTCTACCATGCTGTCCCTCCAGCTGCCATCTCTTTTGGCTGAAGGGATCAGACAGGAGCTGTTCCATAGTTATAATCATCTTTGTTGCCTGTTCCTGAACTTTCACCTATTCAGGTATTTCAGGATGAGGAAATTGGAGGTTCAGTGTTTGAGATATGGTAATCTCTGGATTTATATACACTGATGTGATCACTTTCTAGTCTATTTTCTCTTTCTTTCCAACTCTAAACAGTATTAAGGTCACAATCCCATGAAAGTATCTATCATAATAAATTTTTTTTCTCCTTAGGTGACACTGGTCAGCTCAATAGCCTGACGTTTTTATGTGACACTGGGATTGCTTTTCTTTATTATTTTCTTTTCCACATTAAATTTAATTTGCCATTTTACTGACCATCTCATGCAGTCTTTATGCAGTTCTTCATAGGCAACTCATTCTTACTACTGCAGATAGTTTGCTTCTCTTCAGCTCATCTTTGAGTGAGGTGAGAAGCACAGGTCCTAGCACAGACCTTTTGGAAATTGTCTTCATGTCACTGCAGAACTAGATTCCTGTCCTCTTGCTGGTATCTCTTGATGAGCTTTTGTTCCATGTGATGGTCTTCCCTATTCTTCTACAGCTGTTCAGTTTTTGTAAAACCCTTTGCTAAAGAACTATTGGAAATTTAGGCAGATTGTAACAGCTAGATTTTATCTGTTTTGGGTTTTTTTCCTAATAGATACAGGGCAAGCAGGAACTGCTTGGAGCTAAGGCAAAAAAATGAACAGTTTTCTTGTCTCTCATTACTTCTTCTAATCCCCAGCTGAGTATTAATTGCTTTTACTTACCTTGTTCCCCAACTGTTGGCTTCTAATCTTTTTCTGAGTTCTCTTAAAGCATGGTGGATGGAGGGTGTCAATAGCATGTGTGTAGAAGCTCCTCTTGGTTTGATGAGGTTTGATAATGTATCTAATGCCATTTTTCTTCCACTGTGTTTTTTGCTACAGGACTGCAACAGAACTTTTTGAAGCATACAGTATGAGGGAAATGACTTTTAATCCTCCCGTGGCATCAGCAACACTCAGAAAAAAGGTACCATCTCATCTCTGTGTCCTTTAGCCATGATATACCAACATATCCTGCATCTGCCTAAATTTATATTGCAGTGCCTGGGATTTGCACACTGAGTTTGTCTCTCTGGTTTCTGTATTTTCTCTGTCAAGCACCTTTTTTTAACTGGCATGAGATGTCACTGACTATAAAGAAGGACAAGGGGCTGTACAACTAGTTCCAGCCCCTGTAGCATCAGTCAATGCAGCAAGATAAGTGTGATAGCTGTTATTTTACTTACCTTTTGAACTTTGCAGTGCTTCAGTGCAAATTTCTTGTCCCTTTTCTGTAATGATGAACTGCAGGGGGGTTGGACTAGATGGCCTTTGAAGGTTGCTTCCAACCCTATGATTCAGTAATTCTAGTGTTTGTTTGTCCATAAAGCAGCATTTAAAAGCCAGCACTCGGCGGGTGTTTGGCAGGATTTCCAGAGCCTTTGATGGAGTATGTAGAAGGATACTCATCCCCATTAGCATCAGTTTATGGCTTTAAAGTGTAAATTTGAAGGGAACAAAGAGCTAATGTATAAAGAGTAGAAAAATGGGTAAACACATTTCAGATCCTCACCACTGGACATGTTCCAGCCTCCATTAAATGTCCAGTGAGTGCTCTGTCCTTTAAGAACTGGTAATTAATTTTCTTTCTTCATAGGGAAAACATTATAACCCATTAACCTTGTTAGTGCCTCCAATTTGTGACTCGGTGATGCTCAACACTTTAAGAGAATGTGGGGTTTGGGTTTTCTTTTTTCCATTTTAGAGAAGCATGTTCTATGAATGCATTTGTGCTTTGTCCTTTTGCCATGACTCCTTGTGCCCATTCTGCTGAGAGGGTCAAGTGAGCAGCTCTGGCAGAAGGTGGCTGGAAACAGCAGCCAGTATATGCTTGAATAAGGAAGTTCACAAGCTCTTTAGGTAGCACAAACAAAGGTAGAGGAAGGCAATAGAGAAAACAAATTGCCCAAAGGTGGGAATAACCAGGAATATTACCTCAGGGCCTCACCTACTTCCTGCCTGTTTGTCTCATTTTACCAAATGTTTGCAGTACTTGAGTTTTACCCTAAACATCCTGCATGTTTTTCTCTTGTGTGCCATGCTGCCCTTGTCTGTCAGTGCTTCCCCATGGACACAACCTCCAAATTGAGGGGTTTTTTTGCCCTGTGCACCAGTAAAAGAGTCTCTTATTTATCATTGAGTGCGAAAAATACTTGACTGTGGAACTCTTATGACCTTATCAAGGAGGTGTGACCATTCAGGTGCAGGACCTATCTCATCTGAGCACCAGTGGAGGTCTCCAGTTCTGGCTGCAGTTGAAAGGGATGTCTGGAGGCAGCATCAGGACATACCTTTCACACCTTCTGCTGCTGGCTTTGCTGCTTTCACTCACCCTCTGATCAGCAGTACTTGAGGTGTTTTTGCAAGGTGTGTTGAAGCAGTGTGTGAGCTGGATGTAGTAGGTGTTCTTCTAAAGCCCACTGTGCAACAAACAAAAAAAACTCCTCACCAAAACCACGAGTTTCCAAAGGATTTGTTGACAGCATATTGTCACTGGCCAGGTGACACTTTATGGCAGGCCAGGGACATCTGAGTTGCCAGTTCATGGATCTGGTCTAGATGACATGGGGCATGGAGAGAAGAACCAGGGCTGCAAATTTAAGCTGTTGATGGAAAAGGTACGCTGGCCTGCTTTGTTAATGCCACTAATATTTTGTCATTTTCAGGATACGTTCGCACAGATGGATGCATTTATAGATGAAGAGCTAAAGAAACAGCTTCAACAATACATTGGTGAGACTGTTGATCACAAACCCTTGGATTTTGCTAAACACTTGAAGGAATCATCCTTGTCATAAATGTGTCTATCATCAGTTATGCTCCATTGCTTTCCAACTGTGGAGAAAGACTGGATGGAAAAACTTTCCACTCATCATGAAAGAGATGCAAAGATGCTTGAGAACACACAACAAACCCTGCAACAGCTACATACAGTCCCAGGGCCTCTCCCCACCACTCTGCTGCTCTCAGGGCTAGGGAACGCTGATGAACAGTCATATTAGTAATTTTTAAAAGTTCCAAACATTTTTAATAGTTTGCAACTATTCGTTATAGTATTTTTGTTAATATATATTTTTATTTTATAACAGAGAGTAGATGCGTGTTACTGGGCTGTGTTTATAATAAATATTTTGGAAATGTTAATGTGATACTGGCTTTGAGTTTAAGATACCTGAAGATTATGGGGTTTTTTTGTTTTCTTCTGATGTCTCCTAACTGTTTATCTCACCTCAAAATCATTTTGCATTTGGTAGGGTGTTTATTTTTTTCCTCCAATGAATCTTGGAATTTGCAAATTTAGATAACTAAATTCCAGATCTGAACTATCAACATGCGTGAAGGCTCCACTGCAATCTCTTCAATAAACCACTGCTCTCGAGAACATTGCAAAAATTTAAGGTAAGAATTTAAATATTTACTTTAATCTTAATTCTTCTAATATTATTTATTATATGAAATAGATTAGAAGTTCAGTATTAGCTCTCTGTGAATTCCATTGCATGGGGAGTGTGATGGGCAGCTGGTAACTTCTGCAGTCTTTACAATGGGATGAGGAGAAAAAGTCTTAAGTTTTGCAAACCTTTGGTCAATGTGCTTAACCTCCTTGCCATAATTAGAAAACATTTAGTCCTTTATCTGGATATTTCCAGTTTCAGAAGTAATTATTTTAATATGTTTTTTAGATAAGTTCACCAAACTAAGTAATTAAATGTAAATTTGCAAACACTTTTGCAACAGCTACCACTCTATTAACAGATTAGAAAATACAAAACTGTCTGCAGGGATGTGAGGGCAACATACAGGTTTTCTGTCTGCTGAGATTACCTTTCCCATAGCTTCTGAGTGGTTTGTTTTAGTTGTTAAGTGGTGGTTTAAATTCTGCAAAGCCGGGTGGGAGCTCAGGAAGGCAAAAGCAGAGAGTCCTCTTAAACCTGTTTTTTTTTGTTTTTTTTTTTACAACATATACAGATACAAGTTTATTCTTCAAGTGAGCAGAGAGAAAATAACCCAGGTGGAAAGTCACTTCTAAAATTATTCATTTTACATAGTTTCCAAACAGTATAAAGACTGGCACAGGGTGATACTGTATTGTCAGACCACTTTGATATCTTTTAAGAGGCAGAGGAAGGCAGCTGTACAACTGAGCCTATACATCTATTGGAGCAAAATCTACTTACTGCTATTTATTTTTGTGTTTAATTTGTTAACGCTGCTGAAGGTCTATCAATATTGAAATTACAAAATAGTTATCACAGACAGGGAAAAAATAAAAATCACCATTTTTACACTGAGGGGGGCTACCCTAAAACTGAACTGAGCTCTACAGTGGAGCAGTAACAGCCAGTGATTAAAAAACATATTTTATCTGAAGCATGTGAGAGCTGGAGCAGAACAGACATCAGGGTCGGGAGCTGCAGACTCCACCTTTCTTTGACATATGAAGACAACCTGTGACTCTAAGAGAATGTATTCATAAAATACTTAGGTATTTCCTTGTTAAAGGTTTTCATTCTTGAAAATAGGAGATTTCTGAAGCTGCTGGCTCTCTAAAGATGGCTACTGAAATACTTCAGCTATATGACAATAAAAAGAACATGACTGAGTTTCAAACATTGGAACTGACATAGTATTTTTCATTCTTCTAACTGCTAACCTCGAGATTAGTTGGGTATGAAAAGGGGAATCTCCTGGGTAATAGGAAGCACCTTCTGGTGTGTCCCAGTCCCCACAGCCTGAGCCACAGCGGAGCCAGGCTGGATGTCTGCCCCACTCCTGCCCCAGCAGTCACTCTGCCACACGAGGGAAAGGTAAGAAATTGTCAGCAAGGTGGCAGTGGTTTTAAAATACTACAACTAGGATACTTCTGTGATTTTTTTGCCAGTAGGCAGCAAAATGTAAGATTTCCACCTGTAAAGTGTTCAGCATGAGGCCTGCTCCCACTCAGCCTGTTTCTGGAAGGTGTTGACAATTTACATTCCTTTCTTTCAAACTTCATCCTGGAAGCTGCTTCCTGTAAATAGTTTGTGCTGTAAAAATGGATGTAGTGGTCTGATCGATGGCCAAGCCCAGCCAAAAGCAAGAAAGAGACAAAGTTATTTTGTCAACGGTTCCATGGGAATGTGGGGACCGGTATTCCTGCAGAAATAAAAACCTGTGGCTAAGCAGAGTAAACTTTCCTATCAGCACAAAGAATCTGTTTACCTGGATTTTCATGAACGTTAACAAAATTTCCTATTTAGTACTTCAAGTGTTTTCATTACTGGGATTCTTGGAACCAAGGCAAAGTGAAGGTTATAGAGTTTTCCTCTCCAATCTCACTCTAAAGCATGCATTTCACCAACAAAAGTTTACGGGGATGTTTGCCAAGAATAAACTTTGAAATTAAGTGATACATGTTCATTAGTGAAAATACTGAAATAGCATGATAAGCCAATTTCAGATGTCCACAGGGCTGTGAAACTTGGGGTGGGGGAGGTATAACAGAAAGCCAGATATTTTGCTGTTCTCTTTCACTGTGATGAACAGCAGCAAAAGCAGACTGAAGACACAGTAATAACTGATGAAGACACAGTAATAAATGAGCCCCACAGCTAGAAATTATTGTAGCAGAAATGGTACAAAACTATTGTGTTAAAATTACCAGTAGACATCAGGCTAGCCTGATGATGCCTTACACAGTGTGACACAGCTACTGTTCTCCCTTGAGTTCCCAGGGTTTGGTGGTGTTTGTTTGGGTTTTTTTTAATCTGTGACAGAAAACCATTAATTTTCTAATGACACCTGACATTAGTGAGTGATGTCACTGGTGTGAGAACCTTCTGTGTTGAATCTAGTGAATTAAGGATGATGTCTTCAAGACAGCAGGTGATACTAAGAATTTTATTTTCAGTGCCACAGACTAGAATAACAATAAAAAACAGCCAAACAGGTAAGAGAAAAACTGTATAGAAAAGTAAGTATTGTTTCTAAAATGCCATAAAACCACCAATTCTTAATGATGTGAAACTGCTACTGGGTTAAAAACACCAGAGAATGAAACTACCATCTTAAGAAAAGTTTCATTAGTTGAATTGTGCAGTAGGTTGATATAAGTATTCCTAGTAATTCCGAAGTATTCCAAAACAAACTGCATATAAAATTATGCACCTGGTGTGAGACACATCTGATGTGTCCCACAGCATCGGCCTCGTGTGGGGTGAGAGGTTGAGCTGCAAGGGGACTTTAATCAGACCCTGAATTGCAGCCTGCTGGGGCTGGGCAGCTGCTGCTGGAGTGAAAGAGGAGCAGTGGGAACTGCAGGGTCTCCGGGAGGATACACCCAGGGAAACTGTACTTTTTTGAGTGGCTTGTTATTTTTCCTCAAGGCTGGAAGTGACCTCAAGAGGGCACTTTGTTGCTTTGGTAGTGGCTACTTTACAGAGTTCTCTGTAGCGTGCAGTGAGACTTCACAGCTTGTGCTGACAGGAGACAGGTTGTATCTGCTTGTTTAATAACTTAATGACTTTGCTTTCTTGTAATCTTCTAATTACTGAGGGGTGTTGGTTGTCGTGGGACTCCTGCCCAAAACTTGATGCATTTTGGCTCCTGCACTGTCAGCTGTAGGAGTCCTGTTGTGACACTGCATCAGCTTCCCAGCTGCTCTCAGCAGCACCAGCCTTTTGTGCTGGAGTTGTGTGTGAATCACTCCCTGTGCACATGATTCAGCTGAAAGGCTGCCTTCAGGGATTGCTCAAGGGAGACAAAATGTGTGTGGAGCAGTTTATTCACCACAGATTGATAGACTTATGGGAAATCACAGGAATGACCAATTTCAGCAGCTGTTTCCTAAGTTGGAACTAAGCACATTAATAACCCCCATGGAGAAAACAGAGAGAGACAACCATGATTAAACTTAATCTTCTGATGCTTAATTCAGCAAACATTAAACTTTTCAACAGTGTTTCTGCATAAACAAAAATGTCAGGAGTTTTAAGAACTCTTTATAATCTCTGGGTATAACAGGTAAGTAAAATGGTATTTCCTGACAGTATGAAAACATGTATTTTGAACTTAAACTTTTGAAATGCTGATTACATTTTTCTTTTCATTGTTTTGAGATTGGTCAGTTTGGGGAGTTAAATTACTTGTAATGAAAAGAAACAATTAGAAAAGTTCAGACATTTTTCCCTCTAAAAACAGAGAGGTAAAAATTCTCCACTTTTCTAAAACATAGTGTATGATAAAAATACTATAACCATGGCAAGTACTTTGGAACATGATAATAAATATTCTTTCTTTAAACACAAGCTTGGAAAAGTAGAATTACTAAGAAGAAAATGTTCTTGTCAAAATATCACTACCAGTTAGGTAGATTTAGCTATTGTACATTACTTTGTTAAAGTAGATAAGCCATAAATAATTTTGTGTGTTTTGTGTATATTCACCAAAGTTAAACAGACACGTGAAGGAAGTTACAGCATATTTAAAATCTCTTTACAATCACTTTAACACAGTGTTTAACAGAAATCTTCAGGTAAAAGTGCATTATTTTAATATAATACACATGAAGGAACACTCTGGTTCTCTGCCTTCCGTTTCCCTCCAGGCAAACAGCTAAAATAGTCTTTTGTTTAAAAAAGGGGAGGGCAATGACATCTGTTTGTTTACAACATACAGTCCAAGAAAACTTCCTCATCCACCTGGCCAGAACCTGCAGGTGTGAAGGTACAGGAAGAGGAAAATCTTCTGATGGCATCGTCTGGCATCTGTCCCATCTACGCCATCCTGCTTAGGACTCCCAGATCCCAAATGTTAAAATAGCAGCATTGCCTGGATTAAGCATCTCTAGCTGACCAGTTCAAATTGCAGCAGGTTCCTTCAAAGGGACTGCAGGAGGATTCAGGGATGGAAATTCCAGATCTCAGAAAATCAAAAGAACAAATGCAACAGAGGGAATGGGACTAGGACCTTTCTATAATTTACTTTGCTTTCCTTGAATTCAGATTGTTTTGTTGCCTTGAGGTTTTTACAGTAGCCTAGAAATAAGGTGTCAGGTTTGTCCTTTCGTATCAGACCAGACCAGAAGCCTACCCAATCCTGGGCTGCATCAAGAGAAGTGGGGCCAGCAGGGAGGTGGTTTTGCCCCTCAACTTGGCTCTGGTGAAGCCCCATCTGCAGTTACTGTGTCCTTAAAGACCATCTAGTTCCAATCCCCCTGCCATAGGCAGGTACATCTCCCACTAGACCAGGTTGCTCAGTGCCTTCTTCAGCCTGGCTTTAAACACCTCCAGAGTGTGCACATCCACAGCCTCTCTGGACAACCTGTTTCAGTGTCTCACCGCTCTCTCGGGAAAGAATTTCCAGCCTGAATCTCCCCTCTTCCAATTTACACCCACTATTCCTAGTCTTTCCACCATATATCCTATTGAAAAGTCCTACCCCTGCCCTTCTGTAGCCCCCTTCAGGTACTGAGAAGCTACTATGAGGTCCCCCCCGAACCTTCTCTAAGCTGAACCCCAACTCCTTCAGCTCATCCTCAGAAGGGAGTTGCTCTCTAAGTATTTAAGAAACTTAAAATAGGTCTTGGAGTGACCTGAGGGATTGGAAGGGACCTCAAGAGATCATCTAGTCCAATCCTCCTGCCAGAGCTGGAACATCCAGATCAGGTCACACAGGAAGGTGCCCAGGTGGGTTTTGAATGTCTCCAGGGAAGGAGACTCCACATCCTCTCTGGGCAGCCTGTGCCACTGTTCTCTCACCCTCACTATGAAAAATTTTTTTCTTCTGTTTCTGTGGAACCTCCTGTGTTCCAGCTTGCACCCAGTGCTCCGTGTCCTATCACTGGAGTATCACCTACCTGAAGAGAGGGTGCTCAGGGCAGTGCTGCTCATTGCTCCACAAGGTCGCTGAAGCTCAGCCCACAAGCAGCCCTCTCCTCCTTGCCGTGCGGGCTGTCGGGCAGAGCCTGCAGAGGTGGGGAGATGAAGCCCCGGTACTGCTTGCTTGATTTGGTTAACTTCTTGAGTTCACTGGTAAAGGAAATGCCTTTTCTTTTGTCATCTCGTGCTGCCTGTAGGGAAAAAATTCAAAAAGCAACAAAAAAACCCCAAGCAGATCAGGTGCTAGAAGTGGTTTATCTCAGGCCATTTGTTAGCTGCAAAACATGGAATTAATATGAAAACAATGTATTTCTATGCAGGCCTCCCTTTTGAAACCCACATTTCCACAGCAAAGCACATTCTGATTCTGCTCAATAAAGTAACTGAAAATTATGTATTGTCAAAGATAATTTGTCCCTGCCTATGGCAGAGGAGTTGGAACTAGATGACCTTTAAGGTCCCTTCCAACCCAAACTATTCTACAATTCTGTAAGTTTAACAGATTTGGTGTAAATGTGCATAAAAATATCTGTGCTTATGACAGAGTTTCATTAAAGCAAAAAGTGCTGTGGATTGGTAGCATCTGCTGAAGGGAGAAGATGGCTCCTTCTCCCAACAGGCACATTCTTCACTCCTGCCTGGCCCAAAGCTTGAGATAAAGCAATAGCACAGCTTTTTCACTGGGCAGGAATAAAGGGAACTTTCTTCCCAATAGTTTTTAAGTTCTGGCCACTTGAATAGTGGTGCTTTTCTCTGATGGAGAGTGTTGTATGCAGAGCTGGAAGATTATTAAAAACAAGGCTGGGGTAAAGGTGTTCAAGGGATTTGCAGGCTGCGCAGGAATCGTGGTGCTGGAAGTAAATGCAGTGTAGCCAAGAAAAAAAAGAGGAGCAGAAGAAAGAGAACTCTTCTCCTTGCTGTAGTCTCTTCTCCCTACCCACCCTCACCCCAGTTGTGTTTCCATCCCACCCAAAGTAGTTCCCATTAAGCTGAACATATAAAACCTGGTGCAATGTATTTCATTTACCTGAACCTGTTCTTTGAGTTTAAGAATAAATTTTCCTGCTCCCTTCCACTTGCTTTGGGCTTGAAAAACACACTCTTGATCAGAGAGAACACGCTGAGATGGTTTAGAGGTTGAGGACTTTTTGTTTGCTGGCTCTTTCGTCACCTCTTCCAAGAGCACATAATCACTTGGATTTGGATTGTTCAAAATGCTGTAGGAGTATTTGGCTTTGCAGAGAGTCTGTTTTAAAGCAGGAAAAAAAAGAAAAAAGTGATTCCCCAGGTAGTGCTGAGAAGCCCCACCTTATCTTGTTCAAGAGCAGCCTGTTGGTGGCCACAGAGAGCTGCTGGAGGGAAGGCACCTCCTCACCTGCTGGATGACATCCTGTGCTGTGCTGAAACGTGGGGCTTTGATCACTGTTCGTGGCTGCTCTGGGGAGACATCATGTACCTGAACAAAGAAGCTATCATCCTCAGAGCTGATGGTGGCATCTTCCTTTGCTTCCTGGAAGATGTTCCTCTCATTTAAGTTCTACAGAAAGGAAGGAGAGGCACATTAATTTACTTCAGAAAGATAACAAAGGTGACAGGACGTGACCCTGGAGCAGAGGTTAGTCTCTCCCAGGTGTCTAGTTGTGCTCACTCTAGAGTTATGTTTGTTTAGATGATATCCACAGCACTGACACTGAAACAAATAAAGCAGCCTTTTCTTTCCTGGGCCTAACAGCTATTTTTAGCTACCTTTGTACGTAACAATTTATCTAAAACAGACTTACTTCCTCTCGGGTTTTAAAGATAATCCTTCCAATGTATCCTTCTTCTGGGAACCAACTGTTCAAAAGCTGCACCAGCCCTTCATCAGGACCAATCGCTCTCTGAAATGGTGGTTTTCTGCTTTCGCTCTTTTCTTTGGATATAAAATTTTTCTCTTCCATCAGAAAATAGTCTCCAGCACATGACTCGGTGCCTTTTGTGATAGCCAAGAGCTAAGACAGACCACAATAAGCACACAGCAATTAGAATGCTATATATAAACATTTCATAATTAATAGCTATAAATGAGAATAAAGAGACTTTATGAATCAATAACTATTCTGATAGCGCAGGCAAGACTTCTGATGTGCTATTTATTATGCAGATATTTTACTCCAGGGTAATGCACTGTTCTCTTCAGCCTGGCCAAGCAATTCAGCTCTCCCAGACAAGGCTGCACTATTTGAGCTTATTTCTGTCCCATTCGGCTGGCCAGACAATTTATTCGTAATCCCAGAACAGTACAGTCTTTTCCCACTGCTAGAATAACAATCCCTGTTGAATTAACTGTTTTTTCTCCTCATGAACTCAGCCCTCTCTGACTTTTACTCTCCACTCCTACAGTCCTCAAATTCAAAGAAGTGCAGAGACATGTTTGCCCTCGCTGTGGGGAACAGCCCACTGACCTCCCTCGGGCACAAAGATTGTTTTTCTCATCTCTACATGCCCAAATACTAAAATATTAATAACTAAATGTGTTTTAAGATAATAAACCCATTCTCTGAAGCCAAGATGGGAAAATCTGACTGATGAGATTGTGTTTGCAATGTAATTCATTCTGGAGTCATGAGCTTCTGATACAACTCCTTGCTGTGATGAATGAGCTACAACGACCCTGAGCAGGGAGATGAACTTCCACAGTGAAATGAGAGTCGATTCCTGAATTTGGCATCTGCAGTCCAGATGGGCACCTACCTGATGGAGAAGCTGTGCAGCTGTGGTCCCCCGACTGACAGTAAAAACAGTGAAAGGCTCTGGGCCTGGAATTCCATGGATTGTCACTTTGTAAGTCTCAGCAGCTTTCCTTTCCCCGGAGCTGAACAACTGTTTGGACATCAGTCAACAGGTTACAGAAAGTTTTCATACAGGTATGTTATTTTTTAGCTTGAAGAAACTTTACTGTGTGTACACCTCGACAGAGCAAAGGTGTTGCACTTTCACCACAGACATTAAAAAGCATTAAAATAACTCAAGTGAGCCAACTCCCCAAGCACACCTCACCCCACACCACCCCGAAATTGAGGAAAAAGAAGGAAAGCTTTCCAGTGAGAGAGAATCTATGAACTGCCACTGGACAAAGGGCAGACCTCCATCACTCATTATCCTTTCTAGCTAAGCTCAGATTATTTGGATTCAGTGTACAGAAATCTATAGTTTCATTTTACCCCTCCCAAACCATTTATTTTCTTCCTTTCTGCCCTAGTAATTCACCAAGATATGTATTTGCCAGGTATTCACAGGAGGAAAATGTCTGCAACACATCTGCTGCACACACAATAGCTCAGGAGGCTGTATCTTACCTTTTGGAATCTACAGAATGATAATACATGTGCTTAAAGTTAATAAAACACAAGTAAAGCAAACATTAACTTCCACCCAAACTCAAAAGAACCAGGTGTTGGGGTACTTCTGAAAAATGTGCAGGTTTGTTTAGGGGCTAACATCTTTGAATGCCTTAGAGGTCTTCAGAACATAGTAGTCATTAAGATGGTATTCACAAAAAATACCAGTTGAATTACCATAGATGCAGGCAGAGTGTTTCCAGAGGGACTTTCTTCCATCCTCCGACTGTTTATGAACAAACTAGAGATTTCTAATGCTTCATTGTGCAGGTTATGGAGCTGGACATGTCTGTAGCCTGAAGAGAAAACACCCTTCAGTAAGTGCTTCACCACATTCTACCTCATACGTGCAAAACTCAAATTTGCTGGATTTACAGTCATAATTTGTCACACCTATAGGATTTAAGGTACTGTGATAGCACTGCATTAACACTCTTTGTCTAACAGCACGATGTACCCTAATGCTGTCAACTGCTGAGTGGCTGCCTACCATTGTTTTGACATCATATCCAACATATTCTTGCAAGAAACAGGTAGATATTAGACTAGGAATGAAATAGGGGGAAATGGCCACTGTGACAATTTGTGTCTATGTCAAGATCTCATCTGCTGAGACTCCTGTGTGTTATTACAGTGCCATGAAGCAAATGTGAAAGTACTTTTGTTGTTCTCATGAAGAGCTGCTGGTAACATGGAAACTCCTTCCCCAGGACTCACAGAATTAATGATGCTTCTTCATTTCTCTCTCACCTTTTTTCCCCCTTCTTTACCCTTTCTTCCAGCCACAGCTGCAAGAAGGAAAATTCCCTTTTCCCCAGTGATTGCTGGTTAGAACAGCTTTTGGGCAAAGGACAGGCATGGAGTACAATCACTCCATGCACTTAAGGGAGCAGTAAGTCTGCTGTAATGAGGCACAATCCCACAGCCACAGCTCAGGATCACAGCAACTGCCTACAAGATGCCCCAGACTTTGCAACAGCACAGGATCTGATCGTTACACAAGTCTCTGGGGCAGCCTCCAGCTCCAGGGAGTTGATCCGATCAACATCAACCCAACAGGGCAGAGGATATTATGTGATACAGCTCCCTGTCTTCTCATGAAAAATGCAACCAGCTGATTAAAAATATCCCTCTTGTCAGGATTCAGCTGAAGAATCTGTGGGAGCATTTTGGCTTAGGGTGTTGCTACAAACAGTGCTGTACCTCTTTTCAGAGCTTTTAGGGGAATGATCCTTTGAGCTGTCACAGCCGAGCTGTTGTTTTCAACCACCGCGAAGCGCAGAAAGACCAGATCTTCAAAGTGAACTCTGAAAAGGAACTGCTCATTCCACATGGGGTTGAGAGTGTTGCGATGGATGGGTTTGGTGCGGAAGTGGCAGCTGTCCAGAGGCATCCCCAGCACATCGATCTCGATGCAGGGGCTGCCTGTGCTGTTGCTGGGGCAGACATTCTGTCCAGACACAATCTGAAGCCGAGGAGTACACAGAGAAAGCAATCAGTGGAGTCATTCCTTTACTGTCACCATTCTGTGTTAAATCTTGTTTGTCTCACTCCTGTGCACAGTTTGCTAACATAATGATTTAATGACAACACTCTCCTGCTTTTGTAATTGCAAGGGCAGTAATTTCAGACACCAAGCTGCTTCAACCCACCCTTCCCCGCACTGTTGCTATGGTATCTTTCTTCTGAAAAAAATACTCTATACATCATGAACATAACCATTCAAGGCATTTGAAAATTAATCCTGAAAGAATGTATCAGTAACACAGTCAAAAAGGATCAAATTTTCTTCTCAGTTTCTCTGGGGTGATGGCATTGACCTCCAGCTTGCTTTGGCACCCACAACACAAGCATGAGGAGTGCAATCAGCACAACTGGAAGAATTTGAATTCCTATGAATTTCACTTTTCTGAAACATTTCATGGATGGGACCTGCTTCTTGGAATACTTTCTGGGCACAAATCCATGAATTATATATACTAATATATAACTTTTAAAAAGCATTTTCTTAAGATTCAACACATGCTGGATTTTTGCATAGCTTGCCAAAGATTTGCAAATGTTTGAACAATCCAGGCACACATATGATTTCACACAGTTTTGAAGTCCCAGGAAAAATGCTTTCAGGACATTCAATAAATGTTATGAATGAAACAGTGAGAGTTATTGATACAAAGCACGCAACAAAATAAAACACAAAATAAAAAAAACTATTTTCTCCTTCATCCCCTGATTCCTTTAAGTTACACTGACTGTCAGAACACAAGCAGTAATTTAAGGTTTAAACTTTTCAATCAAAAGCATAACAGTTTGGTTGTACAAAAATCACTTTTTATGTACTTACTGTTAAAGAATATATAGCTGGCTCCTTATTATCAAGATCTCTTTCTAATGGATAGAACTGTTGGTACATGGAACAACCTTTATCCCACAGAACAGGAGGTTTCAAAACATATCCACATCCACCATTAGCCTCAAACATTGCTGCATTGAGATGCAGAGGAAGATCTGTGAAAGTAAAGCAGCCAGAACTGACAGAGAGCAATGGAGACAAAGCCATGCTTTAAGTATCTTAAAATTTCATTTTAGTAGAGTGCCATCAGTTAATTAGTGTTTTCCTGAGATAGCTGTAATTTATTTATCCAATCTACCCAACATTAATTATGTAAAACTAAGAACAGTTCATTCTTTTCTGCCCCTTTCTGCTGCCTTTATCCAACACAAGGGTTTGCTCACACCTACTCTTGGAGAAGTTTCTAGGTATTTTTCATGAGCCACAGAATGGAAAAGCATTGACTGTGTAGCTTTTTACACAATGTAATAGATCATCCAATAAAAAGGTGAAGAAACACATGACAGGATAGAAAATCATAGAATAGTTTGGGTTGCAAGGGACCTTAAAGGTCATCTAGTTCCAACCCTCCTGCCATGGGCAGGGACACCTCCCATTAGATCAGGTTGCTCAGTGCCTTCTCCAGCCTGGCCTTAAACACCTCCAGAGAGGGGGCATCCACAACCTCTCTGGGCAACCACTTGTTTTGATCAACATTAAACCAAGGTGGCACTTCTAAGTGAAAAATCATTCAGTATCACAGAAAGGGATAACAGCTACTTCAACGGTGGAAAAAACACAACATTCTGCAGAAGGTGTTGCTGCCCAGGCACTCCTGTGCTATCAGGAGATCTGCTGCATAAAGCTCCTGAACCCTGGGATCACCACTCCCAAGGGTCAAGTTATTGTAGTATGAACCTGCTTGTGCTGGGTGGGGAGAGCAAATACAAATTGCTTATTTTAGGGTTCACTTCATATTTAAAAATGTATAAAACGTGTTGCTGCACCCATACCATCTGTCTGGTAGTTAAGAGCCACAAGCTGCACTCCATGGAGCCAGAAGATGAGTGGGTGGGGGTTTGAGGAGTCGATGCGTGTGGCGGCGGGGTAGGTGCGGAGGAGCTGGCAGGTTGTGTGCTGGATCAGCTTCTGTGAGTAGCGTCTACACAGCCTCTTGGCAGCATTCTCGTTCAGGGAGGAGATATGGTAGCACTTGGGTGTCCTTATGATAGCACTGAGAGAAGCTGGGGAGTTGTAAGGAGAGCAAGGATCTTCCCAGGCCTGCCGCATCACATCAAAAGGACCTGGAACACACAGAATCACAGACTATCAGGGACTGGAACGGACCTCAAAAGATCATCTAGTCCAAACACAAACTGTACCTTCAAGTTACAGATCTGGTGACTCTGAAAATTCAATGTTTTCTACTGAAGTGTGTGTCCATACTTGGGTTCTGTTGGAAAAAGGGTATCCTGGAAAGCGTTATTTGTAGTCAAAGCATCACATTCCTTCTTACACAGTAAGAATAATCCATGAGACTGAATGCAATTTCTAAGTACTGAAATGATAGAGTGATCAGATGTGCTAGCAACTATTTAAATAAAGGAGTACTATTTGGCATTTGCCTGAGTTAAGTAAAGGAATAAAATTCCATTCTTCTCATTCAAACATTTTACATGAGGCAGAGAGGTATGATCAAAACCTACCTGCTAAGTCCCAGACAAGTAGCCCACAGACGCTATAAGAGCTAGGGGACAAAATCAGAAAAATGTCTATTTCCTTTAGAATTAGTTACTTCATTTTAAGAACACTTGCCTCTAGAAGGGAATCTAACCATGCCCTTTAGTTGAAAAGAAATGCAACATTCCTTGAGCCAGAAAATGAGTACAAGAAAAGGTACAACTTTGTAACTTTCTGTTTATGACATCTACCTGACAGGCAGGGGACCTGGGTCTCAGCCCTGCTCCAGAGCATTTTCTGTACTTTCTTTGTGTCTCTTTTCATCTGCTCATACATGGAAGTACAAATTCCAAGTTCACAAACTGAACTAGAGTCTTCATATTCCTCACCAAGCAATCCTATGTTAACATGCCACAATCAACACTTCAGTTAGAACAATGTCATTGTAATAGCTGCTGCAGCAATGAAAAACCACTCCAAAGTTCAACATGTTACACAGGGTAAAGTATTACCTGGTCTGGTACATGTGTTGTATTAGAGTCATTCCATGTGACTGGTAGAAGGAGATGTTAACTTTACCTTTTCCAGATGCTTTGGCAAGAGCAGCTGACTCCCCAGGGCTCAGCCTGCCAGGATTGTTGCCAAAAATGGACTTCCTGCTTTTTCTTTCTTTTCCTCTGCTAGAGCCAGATGGGTTTAGAGTTGACAAGCCTGTTCCCATAAATGTAAAATAAATGAGCCAAAAAACATGACCAAGAGGGCACGACATTTTCCATCATATTTTACATTATTTCGAAGGCATGAATACTCCTGTTACATAGAATGCATGGAGCAGTGTATTTTTCTCTGTAATTTGACATCTTCATATACATGTGTGCCTTTATACATGTATATATCAAGTATGTTTATACATAAAATTCGTATCAAAATTTATATGAAGCAATACAATATGCAGTTACGTCTCTGTGACTCAGTTTTTCACCATTTGCTTTTTGGCCTGAGGAAGGTAGTAACTGTGTCTAAAAATACCAAATTATTCAAATTAATGTTACAAATCCTGCCACAATAGTCACATCCTTAGAACAGTTTTTGTAAATACTCCTTTTCACAGAAGTAATAAATCTGTACAGAAATGAATACCATGGAATTCATCTAGAATAGGATACTTACATAAATGCAAAAAGATTATTTTTAAAGAGACACAATGTAACAGAAAAAGCCCAAATGTTGTTGGTTAGACTGTTTAACTCCAAGGTGCTCTCGGAGTTTTCTTCTTCTGTTTAGAATATGCTTTTCAATAATGGAAATACGGCAGGTGTGCAAAATCCATTAAGCATTTAAGGCAAATATGCAGTAGAAGTGTCTCTAACACAGCTAGTATTCAAACATATATATTCTGTCAAAATAATCAATAAATTCACAACCAAAATCCCAGAGAAGTAAACAGACTTTTCTTTCTGTAAACTTGGAGGGAGCACACAGCAGACAAAAATGAAAAGAAGTCAAAAAGCATGACAGTTACTCAGACACCCACAGCAATGAGGGGGAGATGCTCCCAGGGACCCAAGTTGTACCTGTGTTATAAAACACAACAAAGCATGAACAGTGTGATTTGCCTAACTGTGACTCATAAAAAGGAGCCTCATAAACTCACATTGAATCACACCTGCCAAAAGACTGTTCTGGATTTAATACTATTTCAACTACAAATGCAAATCACAAGGAAGATACATTGGACTCTCTTCTCCTGACCTCTGTCCTCAGCTGTACACTTTCATCTCTCGGTCTTTACTATGTGTCTACGTGCACTTACTCTGCTGATAGTTTCAATGGACCTGCTTGGGTTAGCAAAATTTTGGACACAGATAAGTATTTTCAGAGTTGGAGACGTACCACCTCTTTGGGCCAAAGCATACACATAATAGCACAGAAGATGGTAGAAGCTGAGATCAAGGAATATGAACTGACTAGAAAAATGAGGAGTTATGCACTGTGTGCTTCAGCACTATTTAATCCCAGTTTTCAATGGATCAAATGGATTTGGCAAACAAGATCCAGGTTCCAAAACCCTGTTGTGGAGACAGTCACTGAGGAAACAGACTAACCTCACAAATCACCAGAGAGTGCAAAGCAGAACATCAGGTTAACTGAATCCAAGGTGATGTCCACAGGGCAAAGCCACAGCTGTGATGTTTTTTTCAGTCTTCCCCATGGCTCTGCCTGGCATGTGGCACGTCTCCTTCCACAGACAACATCCATTTTTCACTATTTAATCATGACTCCAAAATTCAGCATCACTTATTCATAAAATCACAAACCCACAAAATAACGGAGGTTGTCAAGGATCTGAAAGTCATCTGACCCAGCTCTCTGATGGAAGCAGGACCAGCCAAAATCCCACCACATGCCACATGGATCTTATCACACTACCATAACGACAAAGTATATCTTTTGGCTTTCCCTACAATTCCTATGCTTCAGCCTCTGAGTTACAGACCTTAGTGCTTGTCTCTCATGTTAGATACAACCACACTCTTATAGATTTTTTAATCCAGAAGCTTGCACCCTCCCCTGTCCTTCTAACTAAGCTCAAGTTTACAGGTTAAGCTGTAATTGTCACCTTTTCCCCAGTGAGTCTTTATATCTGCAGACCTTGAAAAAGAATTTGCAGTACTTTTGTATGAAGGATGACCTTTTTTATGTTCACTTTAATTTCTTGAAAAGTGATACCACAGAGGCAGATGGTGGGATACAATGGAGATGGAATTTCATGCTGCTTAGCTCAGGTGACTCCCTGCCATTGACACTTGATTCTGCAGATCCTGTTCTGATATATTCAACTTTCTCTGCTCATTGCGTAACAATCCTCAGCATCAGGGCAATGCACCATGTGCTGGTGGGTTATAGCAGTAGTGTGCTCAGTATGCTTCACTGTCCTTACCTTGGGTAACCCAGAACAGACCTTCATCTTAGGCCAGGCTTGATGAAGCTCTAAGCAACCTGATCTAGTGCAGGATGTCCCTGCTCTCTGCTGGAGGGTTGAACTAGATGTCCCTTCTGACTTGACCAAAAGGTCAAGAGAGGTGATTTTGTCCCTCTATTCTATGATTCTATTCTATGATTCTGTGTTTCAACACATACTATGATTCTGTTCTATGATAATGATATAATAGCCAACAGACCAAAACCAGACTTAAATGAGGACTGCAATGGTCAAAACCCACTAAAACAACAAGAGCAGTTGTGGATTCCTGGTTACCAGAGATATAATGAAGAAGAAACATTTTCTCCACCAGGCAGAATAAGGGAAGTCTATGTTACACAATAGGCCAGGATATTTGAACATAGAATCATAAAATGGTTTGGGTTGGAAGGGAGCTTAAAGATCATCTAGTTCCAACCCCCTGCCATGGGCAGGGACACCTCCCACTAGATCAGGTTGGTCAAAGCCTCGTCCACCTTGGCCTTAAACACCTCCAGAGAGTGGGCATCCAGTTCCAGTGTCTCACCACCCTTACAGTAAAGAATTTCTTATTTATACCTAGCCTGAATATCCCCTCTTTCAATTTACATCCATTATTCCTAGTCCTGCCATCATACGTCCTATTAAAAAGTCCTACCCCTGCCTTTCTGTAGTCCCCCCTTTGGGTATTGAGAAGCTACTATGAGGTCCCACCTGACCCTTCTCTTCTCCAGGCTGAACAACCCCAACTCCTTCAGCCTGTCCGCAGAAGGCAGGTGCTCCAGCCCTCTTATCATCTTCGTGGCCCTCCTCTGGATGTGCTCCAACAGCTCAATGTCCTTCTTACGTTAAGGGCTCCAGAACTGGACACAATACTCTAGGTGGGACCTCACCAGAGCCGAGTAGAGACACAAAATTAACTTCCTTGACCTGCTGGCCCCTGTATTTTTTATGGTCACAAATCAGTGACTAACATTCAGCAACTGTAAATACAGATTAGAGATATACAAAGACAGGAAAAATGAAATATTTACACCATTGATCAGCCACTGACATGAATTCTGGCTCCCTATTTCCAAAATTCCTGCATTTTTCTAAGTGGGTTAGGAAAACAGGTCAATAAAGCTACATAGACATGGTCTACGAGAATTGATTGCATCCTTCATGGACAAGATTGGCAAGTGTGCAATGTCTGTACCCTCCAGCTAAGCAGGCCCATCCCATTAGTAGTATGGTGACCATGTAAGTCAGCATATCTTGCAGAGCAGGCAGTATTTGTCTCAAAGGAGACAAAGTCTGTCAAAAAACTAATACCTACAGCTTCATATGTTCACCTATGAAAGGAAATAATTTTCTCAATCGTTCTATTAATGCCTCCTTTAAAGTAATAATAAGGTATCTGATAAGGAAAGCAGACATTTCCTTTTATAACATAAATTGCATTTAAAAACTGAAATGTTTTGAAGCTTTCTTAGAACACCAGGACTCCTTTTTCTGTCAAAATTCTTGGAACAACTTAACTTAAACTGAATATGTTTAATCTTGAATATCATTCTTTAAAAGAAAATATTTTATTTAAAAGATATTGTAGGTTTCATTAGAATATCAGATTTGAATTTTTAGAAGTTATTATTTTTACAAGTGACATCTACAGTTCCTAAAGTTACAGGAGATTATAAAAGAATGTCTCCATTTTTTAGTGTGTTTATCTTGCCTATTTGACACTACTTTATGTTCGGTTAGCTTCCCTAATCTTATTATAGTTCTGTTTGCATAAGATCATGATTTGGCAGAACTGCTAACTTTTCCACAGAGAACCATTCCACTAAAAAGCTAATTTTTCATTCAAAACATGAAACAGATCAATAAACAATAAATTCCCAATTTAAAAGTATTTATGTACACAGTATGAGCCAAAACACATTCAAATTCATATTTCAGTACTGAACAAGTAACTAACAGTGATTTCAGGGCAGTTGCTCCCTCTCCTTTTCCTCTGCAAACATTACACTTCCTACTGTACAAAATAAGACTCACCTATTTCCTTAACCTCCTCTATAAGGAATGGTTGTCCTTATCCACTCCATGAAAATGCTGCTTCCCTCCCACCCCCCAGGTTTCCTTTCTTAGGAAAGAACAGAAGATTCAGAAGTAGGCAAAGGCAAAGCAAACTAAAGAGATCACCTATAGAAATGTGACAAGCTCTTCCTGCAAGGGTTTAAGAATATTTTCCTTCATAATTCAGTAGGTCCTTACATGGAAACTTGGAGCTCTTAAGATAAAGATTACTGTTGTCTGCCATTTGGCAACAAAGCAGTTGTGAAGACTGGCAAATATCACTTTTGTAAACATTTTAATATGACAAACAATATGTGTTCATGTAATTTATGAATACCACTTCTCAGCCAGGAGCTATTAGACTACCAAACCATCAAGAAAAAAGCTCCTTGACTATTTCAGTTTGAAAATGCTTGTACTAACTAATTCAAAACATAAACATACTGTCTCCAAGAATTAGAAAGTTTAAAGAAATAAAACAGGGCAGTGTACTTACCAGGAAACTTAACAGCTTGACAGTAAATGACAAGATCTGATAGCTCTGGGGCTATCTGTCTGCTTTCCTTCTTATTTTGGGGAAGATAGAATTCTTCACCCAGCTCCATGTCATAAACCTAAGTGACAATTTCAAGAACATACAATAATCAAATTACTCATTGTGAAAGCACTCTCGTGTATCTTACTTAAGTCCTTAAAATCCTTTATCTTACTCTTCCTAAACTGTTTGCTGTCTTCACCTAACACAGCTCAGTGTAGGTTACTGACAGTGCAGCAGGATGCAAAGGACTCAGACAGAGTCAGTTCTATGTTTAGATAAAAATCCGTGTTTTGGAGCTATAGTTTACTAAACAGCAATGCACAGGTTCCTCTGTCAGATGATTTAATAAAAGGTAGTGTGGCTATTTTATACCATAGTGTGGTATTTTTAAGTTATCTAGATATACAAAGACACTGAAGACTCAGATGAAATCTCCAGTTCCATAGATATTAATGCAAATTAGATATCTAAATAAACTTCTGGATCTAGCTTCAACAAAAGTCTTTCATTGAGAGTAATGACAGCTAAAACTTTCAGTCAAACAGCCTGTATATATAATAACCTCCAAAGACTGCCCAGAGAGGTTGTGGATGCCACCTCTCTGGAGGTGTTTAAGGCCTTAAGGTGTTTAAGGGTGGATGAGGCACTGAGCAACCTGATCTAGGCTGCCTATGCAGGGGGTTGGAACTGCATGATCCTTAGGGTCCCTTCCAACCCAAACCATTCTATGATGCTATGACTTTTCGTGAACAGTATGTTTAGTATTTGTTCTATTTAATCTATTTTCTCTGGTGCGTCTCCATGCTTTCTACTATGTGTCTTCATTAAAGCACACTTACCATCTATGGCTACATTCCCTAAACTGCTCATATCCTTCTGAAGCAGATTATATCTTAAAGTGTGGCTGAGAAGAAAGGGGAGGAAAAAAAGCAGAACTACCTTTCCTTTATGATTGTAGGTAGCACAATCAGCCTTCTTTATTCGTTTGGCAGTCTCTTCATTATATTCAAACTGCAGTTTATCACTTGATAGTTTATTCTCAGGTCGGTCTTCAAGAATGTTATCTAAAAATTCATAGAATTTTAATAAACATCAAGACAAACAGTTTCAACTGGAAATTTAATTTGAATTAACAGTATTTGTGGATAATGCTGTGAATCTTATCTAATAACCAGATGCCAAAATAACACATTTACTGGTCAAAGCATTCTGTTTTAGTGTAACTTTCTACTTTAAAAATTTAATTCTCTGCTTTGGTTAATATGTTGCACTTCTTTTAAAACCCATCCTTTTGTGCTTAGAAGATGCTAATAACTTAGGATCAGCATCTGAAAACAGCTGATATTCCTGAAGAATTGCTCAAGTGCATACACAATTAACCACATCAAACACATACAAGTCTTTGTACAGCAAGTTTTGGCTTTCCTCTCCTTACATTCACCATGAAAAATATTTTTTACGTCTACAGAAATTCCTCATCAAAGCTACACACCTATTAGAGAATAATGCATCCAATGATTTGATCTTTACAGTCCAAAATACCGTAACTGTCACAAAAGAATGGTTTTATTACATTCCTGATATTCCTGATGCTTTGACCATATTCTTTTTATGCATAGCCAGTGTAACACATGCAGCCTTCTAGCAGTTTATGACCAGTTAACAGTGCCACATAAAAACAGCTGATTGCATTTTTCATCCACACTGAACAGGCTGGAGGTGCAGTGCTGATTTCATGCAGTTAAAATGCTCAACCCAAATGGCCTTTACCTTCCTGGCTGTTAGGAGCAGAAGAAGCACTAAGGACATCAGCTACAGGGCAACGGAGTCAGAGAGGGAATAAGAGTAAAGGAAATTAAGATTTACAGCCAGAGAAAATTAAGTGTCAGTTGTAAAACTATAAGCCTTATGCAAACCTAATTTATCAGTAAGGAAAATAAAACTTAGCCTATTATTAGATTAGTTTATTATTACAATTATTATAATTAACACAATTAAAGATCCCATAGCATAATCACTGTAATAAAGCAGTAAACCATGCTGCAGATTCCTCATATATTGCAAGCTGTGAATGTTTCTTGCTAGTTGCAGATTTGTCAGACCTTCTCTTCACTAGAACATCTCCCAGACATTACTTTCAGCAGTCAGCTTGCAATATTTCTCTAGCAAGTCTGGTAATAGAGATCCAAGTTTTTCTTAGCAATTCAGATCTCCTCTGTCTCTACCCCATCCCACACAAGAAGTATTCTTCTCAAGTAGCCAGTAAGGCCAACCAGCTATCTAGCAAAACACAACCGAAGGCAGTCTTGTCACTAAACTAATAAATAATATTGCTATCCCAGAGTCCTGAGCTGCATTCATTAATTTTGTGCCTGGTTTTTGCATCATTAAACAGAGAATCAAGTAAAGTAAATAAGAGACCAACTGGGAAGAAGCCCTGTACTGCAGGGCATGCTTGATCCACACATCTTCTCTGAACATGGTACCTAGAACTTAAACAGGTACCTATCACATTTGGAGGTTCAGTGAGTGAAGTCCCTGAATACCTGGAACACACACCCAGCTCCATTAGACTGCTGGTCCTTCTAGCTCAACATCCTCCTTCTGACAGTGGCAACTGGAGAGCATCATACCACTAGTCAAGGTCCACTTTCCAAGTACCATCCCAACATCCACAATCAATGAATATTAGGGATGTTGAACTGTACATTCCTATCCATAATATTTTCTTAAAAAACCTGTCTATGAATGTGCCCAATGCTTTTGTGAAATCTGCTACCATCTGCCTACATGATTTCCAGCAACAGCAAAATCCAGAACTTTATTACTAACTACATGAAAAATACTTTATTTACCCGTTTTAGATTGAACTTCCACTTATTCACTGAGCACTTCCTAGATGTAATAATAAGAATTCTGTTCTCCTGTTATCCACCACTTCATGATTTAGTAAATTCTGCTTCCAATTCACCTCTCAGTTTTCTCTACCAGCTGGAGAATTGCAGCCTTTTCAATCTCATGCAAGGCCACTGCCATGCTCCCTTTACTTTTATGATTGCCCTTCGCTCTACCTTCCTTAACTCTACCATGTATTTCTGGAGATGTGGGGGATGAGAACTGTGCACAAAACTCATTAAGATTTCATACAGAAGCCAGAAGATAATTGTTTTCATTACATTTTCCAATTCCTGAACTAGATGATTTATGTGCCCTTATTGCTGTGCTCGTACGAGCAAAACTGTAATAAATAAATAAATAAATATTGTTACCATCAGAAAGAGATTCATAGTCATAATCATATTCATCCTCTTCATCTTCTTCCTCTTCATTGGTAGGTGTGGGGTTGCTAGCACCATTGCTAGCCTGTGCTTGCATATGTGCCAGCTGGTGAGCCTGCAACACAGAATCACTTATCACATGACTGGTAAGTACTTTTATAAAAGAGTTTTCATCACTGTTCACATCTGAGTAAATTTATATGAAAGCACTGAATAAATATACCATGAAGAGGGAGATCGTGAAGATCAAACTAAAATGCCATCTTAAGGCTTTGAGTCTGAAGCAAACTTGTGTAGGTAGAAAAATATCCCATATTAAATATTCAGCCCAAGACTGCCTCAACCCAAACTGTAATATGCTGTTTTGGAAATAGAGTAAAATATTTTTTAAAAGATGGAGAATGTCCATATTCTGGTAAAATCTGTTATTCACTTACACTTTAATTCAACTGTGTTTTTTCACAAGGATTTGATTTAATTACTGACTAAGGACTGACATTGTTAAATTAAGGCTACCAGAGATGCAGCCTTGATTGTCAGAAACCAAAAAAATTCTCCTACAGGTGTAAGTATTACTTGAAGATCAGAGTCCTACATAAAAAGGAGTAAGAGTGTGTCTGCTTGGCTTAAATATGAAAAAATAAACAAACCAAAATTCTCCTAAAAATTACTACATACTGTATGCATACACACATACTCAATGTATATAATATTTCTCAACAAACATGATTAGCTAATGTTACAGCCCTGGTGAAGTTCCATGTATGTTTATCACATGGTGATGTTGCTAATCATATAATTATGAAATATAATAAAACCAGAATACTCTAAAATTCTTTTATGCTGTATCTGTATTTACTATGTATCTTGTCTACCTGTTTGAAATTGCTGCAATCTATAGTGAGTCTTCCAAGAATGAGCATACACTAGATTATCTGGAGTACTGTGTCCAGGTGTGGAGCCCTCAGTACAAAAAAGACATAGAGATTTTGGAAAGGGTCCAGAGGAGGGCCANGGGAAGATTTAGGTTGGATGTTAGGGGGAAGTTCTTTACTAGGAGAGTGGTTAGGTCCTGGAACAGGCTGCCGAGGGAGGTTGTGGATGCCCCGTCCTTGGAGGTGTTCAAGGCCAGGTTGGACGGGGCCCTGGGTAACCTGATCTAGTAAATGTGTTTGTTTGGTGGCCCTGCTAGGCAGGGGGGTTGGAACTACATGATCCTTGAGGTCCCTTCCAACCCGGGTCATTCTGTGATTCTGTTATACATACTAGAACAGTAAGAACTTCAAACATTAATTATTTCCAACACAAGTTAGGTGTCAATGCTTGCTATTAAGGAAGAACTCTACCTTCTGTTTCAGTATATCCACTGGTGTTTGATGGGCTTTCAGCTTCTTATTTTTAAGCAGGATTTTCCTTTTCAGTTTGCCAGGAGAAGGAAGCATGGGATCATCAGAAAAGTCACTCTCAAATAAAAACTTTGTGACCAGTTTATCTCCGAATACATTCTGAAATATCAAGAACATATTGGAAAGAACATTATGGAAAATCCCGAGGCATGTGGTCAGAATAATTCACCATCATTTATGACCTACCTTGAAAATTTCAGCCATCTTCCGCTGCTGAGGCAATGAGCAATGGTTTTCTATTGATATGATAATTGGCATGTCAGAGGTGATAAATGCATTGCGATCAATGGCTTCAACTACCTCCTGTGAGAAAGGAAGGTCATTGAAAGATAGTGATTATTCTGCAGCATTCAGCTGACTTCCTGTTAGTTGAAAGGGGAGAAGAGAAAGGAAGGCATCTGTTCTCCCCTCTAAAAGGAAAGAATCCACTATTTGCTTTCAAAACAAGCGCCTACAGATCAAGCTACTCTCACAAAAGAATTGATAACAGCTACTTAAACTAGTTATGTCGACAATAAAAAAAGACAGAAAATTACACATATGCTACAAAAACTAATATGGAAAGCATGCTTACAATCGAGTTCATACCACAGTCCACAATCCATATTCTATTAGAATTAGCCCATTAGGATTTGTTCTTTTCTAGCAGATGTATTTTTTCCTTCATTAGAGAAAAAGTTACAGATTTTCTTCTAATTTTTTGTTTCTATGCGCAATTACAAGCATACCTTAAAAGAGATCTTAGTAGTAAGAGTGTGCCCATGATAAATGATAGGCATCCCATCATCACCATCCCAGCAGTCTAATTCTACACTTCTGCAGCCTTGCAAAAGTACCTACAATGCAATTAAACAATGTAAGCATGTGTAAGCCACAGTATCATGTCATCAAAGCAGAAGACAGACACTGCAGAGCTAAATGAAAGCCCAATGATTCTGTGAAAGTGAGAGATCTCTGTGGAGTAAACAGCCCACAGCAGCTGCAGTCCTCAGGTCGAGAAAAGGTATGAAAATTAAGAAAGCATTTCTATTCATAGGAGAAATACCATAAGTCTTTGAAATGTACAAGCATTTTACAAGACACACAGAATCTGTTCACAGAAAGTGGGTCTTAACATAATATTCCAAGGGAGAGAAACATCTCCCTATTTCCTTGCAAAAGCAACTATAAAGTAACATGGCAATCTATTCCAGGTTGCTACCATGGCAGTAATGGACACAGCATCAGCAGTTTGATTGCTTATTCTTTTTCATGCTGTTTTTCCTTTTATTTATACAGAAGAAAGTCTGAAAACAAAACGGAGAACAAAGTAAAGAGGAAGGAATGAGGGAAAGATGAGCTAACACATGTGCTGGCACTCCGGCTTACTATTGCTACTAATATTTAGAACATCTATCACTGAAAGGGTTATCTGCATTACAACTGTAGATATTCTACTGAAATTAAAGATCTTGACAATCAAAACGATTTCCAGCAAAAACATCCACGAATGAAGAACAAATAACTTCTCCTACTCAAAATGGGAATAACTACAATTCAGGCAGTGGTGTCCATAGCTGGCATACCATGACTTCTGCAAGAGGAATCACAGAATGTCAGGGATTGGAAGTGACCTCAAGATATCATCTAGTTCAATCCCACTGCCAGAGCAGGAACACCTAGACCAGGTCACACAGGAAGGCACCCAGATGGGTTTGAATGTCTCCAGAGAAGGAGACCCCATACCCTCTCTGGGCAGCCTGTGCCACTGTTCTGTCACCCTCACTGAGAAAACGTTCTTTCATGTATTTCTGTGGAACCTCCGGTATTCCTGTTTGCCCCCACTGCCCCTTGTCCTATCATTGGAGGTCACTGAAAAGAGCCTGGCTCCATCCTTACTCTCCCTTTTTAAATTTTTTTACACAGTAATTAGGTCACCCCCCAGTCTCCTCAAAGCTAAAGAGACCCAGTTCCCTCAGTCTTTCCTCTTAAGGGATACACTCCAACCCTTTATCATCTTTGTGGCTCTGTGAATAACTTACATGAGCCACAACAAAGTGACCCTTTCCCTTCCAGTGACAACTGGTTGAGGGACAGGAAGAAGCTTTTCTGCATCTCACAAATTCTGGAGCCAATTGAGCTCTAACTCACTTCCCATCTATTACCAACCCAATACTCACATCTCCCTGTGCTGAGCTACTACAGGAACCTCCTCTGCAATTGCATTACTCAACACTAATGTTATTTGGGTTTTTTAAACACAGCCTCAACCCTCTGTTTTAAAACTCCAAGGGAAGCAGCACATGTGACAGCAGATGAGCCCTTCTCAACAGTGAGTCTTAATGTTTAGAGCAATGAAAACAGAACTCACAAGGAAGTTTGAAGCTTTCTCTAGTACTTGGTAAACACACAAACACAGAAATACATATATCAAAATATACACACAGAAACCAAAAGCCCTAGAGAGAAATCATTCTCTTCCTGTTCACAAACAATCAGGCATAAAGTCTAAAAAACCAGCGATATATTCCTAGAAGTAATGTTTTTAGAAGTTATAGTTCCATTGGAAATTTGTCTTTGCAGTGCAATGTAGAGTATTTGAGTAGTGTTTTTGACATCTGAATGAACTAAAATATTAGATCAGTCTTTCCTGTGGGAAAGTCTAATTTTAGAAGTTGGGTCAGACTGACTGGTGTCTAAATGCTATGAATCTCCAACTAGACCATTTTTTTTTGCCTTAGAAAAGGCATTTGAAGCACAACTGTGCTCACAGGCAGCTTTCCCACACATCATGTTTTCCATCATTTTGTGAACAGTGGTTTAGAACATTTAGATTTTCAAAGCAAAAAGGTCATGTTTCTGCGACTTGCCAGTTAAACAAACAAGTTCATGTTGAAAAGAACACAATGATCCAATCCTGCATACCTGACTGTAGAGCTCTACTGAGGACTCCCCTTTAAGCTGATGGCCAGTAAGGTATGTATTATGTGATGACTCTATGTAGTAATACGACAGTGGGAATTGCAAGTCTTCAGCATTCTCTTGTGACTCATCATTTTTGGAAGCAAAGTTGTCTTTATCCATTAAAAATCTAGAGGTGAGAAGATGGGGAAAATTTTATTCTGCCCTGAGTATTCTGTGGCTTTCATACAAATATCAATTCTTTGGTGTCATCTTAATAAATACATAAGCTAATAAGTGAACAGTTACCTTGCAAATCCTTCAAAAGATAGTAGCCCTTGTTGGCACATATTCACACTGGGTTCAAATTTCTATAAAAAGAAGAGATTTAAGAGAGATATAACAATTCTTGGAAATAAAGCTTTTCCAAATTTTCATTGCATTCATAAAATAATTGAAATATGTAGGTTTTGGCATTTCTTAACTGCAGGGGGTTACTTAATTTCAAAGTATATTAACTATAGACCATTCATAGAATCATAGAATAGTTTGGGTTGGAAGGGACCTTAAAGATTACCTAGTTCCAACCTCCACCTCCCACTACATCAGATTGCTCAGTGCCTTGTCCACTTGGCCTTAAACACCTCCAGAAATTGGTGACATTCAAAACTTTCTACATACTTTTGAATCACTTCAGTCATTGTACATAAAGGAATAAAACATCCATGTTTGCTCTGATTTTTTCATTAATAATCAAATAGAAATATGTGGAAATTGTGAATTTTTAAGTTCCAAATTAACTGCTAACCTCTATTAAAGATGGTCACAGACAAAGGGAACACAACAAATTGTCATGCCTGCTTTCCCAAAGAGGGGCTATCTCTTCACAGACAAAGCACACATAGCAAATAAAACTATTTGCATATTGGTTTTGGTTTGTTTTTTTTTAAGGACACGCTTATGGACAGCTGGAAAACTTTATACAAAATTTTATATTCAAGTATACTTTAGTGACAACATCACTGTGGAAGGAGATATCCACAGATATGCCAGTTTGACTACAAAGTGCACCAATGCTAGTGGGCAAAACAGAAGTAATAAGAGTTCAAGGAGAAAAGACCGAAACATGTTTTTATTACGGACCTGGATAATACTGAGGATTTCATCATAGGTGCAGTGTTCTCCTTGACAGTTCACTAAAAAGTCATTCAGTTGCTGGATTCCCACTCCAAATATTCCCAGTGATGTGCTTTCAACACCAGTACCATTGCTTACAATACTGGCAGCAGCAATTGCATCAGATATTTGCCTCTGGTTGTCTGATAGTTGCTGTCGACTCTTAATAAACAAACCAAGGTCTGAAACATTCCTAGTCAACAAATCTTAAAAATAAAGAAAAGGGAAACATAAACTATGAAATTGCATGCATTATACTGCATTTGATAAGAGACATGAAAACCTGACCGAATATCTGAAGACTTGCACACTAAATTTGAACAAGATCATCTTGTTTCTATTCATTAATATAAATAAAAGGAGACTAATATAATATATATATTATATATATACATATATAATATAAATAAAAGGACTTTTTTTTTTAAATGTGGACAAAGCCCCACACTTAGATTATAGTAACTGGAGAATGTAATAGTCAAGAGGTTTCCTTCCCCCTTTTCTCATATAAAGCAGATCTTGTAGGAAACCAGACAGGAGAAAAACAACCAACCAAATGAGACATAGGGCACAGCCTCACTTCTTCCTAAGAGCGTTTTAGTCCTTCCACAGCTCCTACAACCAGATACAATCTCCTGTGTTGGGCCTGGCTGCTCAGCAACAGGTTTTATGCCTGTTTTTTATGTAAAACAGGACTGCTTCTCCTCTTCTTAACTTCTAAGCAAAAAACCCTGTCTTACAAACCTTTAACTCAGTATTAGTGGATATACAGCACTGATTCTCCACTTAAACTTACAATCGACACTTCTTTATCAAAATGAGTCATGTTTTCTTATGGCAAATAACTGAAGCTGTTCAGCAGTTTACGAGCTATATTTTACTCTTTAACAAACCTAAATCAGGCTGGAATCCACTGCTATTTTCATCAATCTTCAAATGAGTGTAAAGTGGAGCAGGCTCTAAACCAGAACGATTGCAAGGTACAGCATAGACATCGAAAAGGTCTTTCAGATCCTTGCGGCTACGGACACTGGGAAAAGATATGATAAGTTCAGTTTTTGCTCTTTTGTAAACTCAGGTGAATGAGATTACCATGGAAAATTAAATATGTTTTACCTGAAAGATTTGAAGAGCTCTACAAATTCCACAAAAGTCATGTTACTGTCAGACACCATGAAGTTTTGAAACCCCTTCATTCCTCCTTTAACACGACCGTGCCAGCTACTGCTGCTCCATGTGCTAAATCAGAAAGAGACTCCTATCATCTGGTTGTGTTAGATTTCTACTTATTGAAATACTACACAGTGCTGCGTTAACACTTTATTTTTTGCATTTTTTATCAATATTTGGAAGAAGGAAATAAAGCACTGTCTTGGAAGATGAGTAATGACAGTTTAGGCCTTCTGGCACCTATTCTTTTCCCTCAAGACAACGTCAGATTTTGCAAGAATTAATAATATATATGCATACTATTAAAACTCTTCTACATGCTAAAGGGCCTGGTGCAAATGGGTACAAATGAAAGCATTCTCATTTTCCCTTTAAAGAAAGCAATACCAGTATTCTTATAGCACTTGGTGTTCATGAGATTTACTGAAGATTTGCTAAGGAAAAAGTAAAATAGATGGAGGATTTCTTAAAGCCTTACACTGCCAAAATAGTAATATTCTGAGTGGATATGCAAGAAAAAGCAATATTTTTTAAATGCATCTGTGGTTTCTTGTATCTGGGAGTATTAAAGGTGCAGATTTTAACAAGTATAACTCTTCCACTTTTTCAGCACTCAACACTCCTTGTTTCCCAGTCAATGGGAAACAAGAATAGTCAGGTTTACTATCAATTACCTCAAAGTCATGTCAAGCTACAGAACTCTTCTTCTTTTGAGCTTGGACAGGAGGCCTGGGGAGGCCATTTCCTTCTAGAAACAAGGTTCTAATGATTTCCTCCTTTCAGCTTTGTGGAGTGAAGAAAGGCAGAAACAGATCACAGAAACAACTAGCTGTATGGTACTAAGTATTTCAGTTGACTCAAATAGTATCAAGCCCAGCCAATTCCTTTCTACTTGCAATTGTTAACTTAAGCTGTGCAGCTGAACCAAGTCTCTCAAGCAGAGCAAATACATTTCCAAAACCCACATCCTAAAATCTTTAGGTGACTACAGGATTTACACTAGTAAGTGTAGTTAGGTCCTGATTTGAACTATACTTTAAGCAGGATGAACATAGCCCCTCGTGAGTTTCATGTATTAATTTGCAATTGTGGGCTGAGGTCTTGAGCCCTTTCCTGTTCCTGCCTTGTCACCAATGAACATACACTGCACAAATGGGATCCACCGGCATCCCCAAAAGGGAAGGAACAAAGCAGCCAGTAAAAGTACCAATAATTGTCTAGTTCTAGCCACAACTAACTCCAAAAGTTATAGCATTTGTTTCAAAATACCAGACTAGATGACTGTGTGTCAGGTTTTATTGTTCTGTAATGATCAAATCTACAAATACACTAATGCATGAATTTTTCCATCAGGTTCATTCCAAATAGTTCCAACAGCTGTGATGGAAAACCAGGTTTTTCCTTGTTTTCCAGTGTTGCTTAAGACATTTCAGTGTTCCTAAAGACATCTGCAATCACCTGCTACAAGCAGGCAACTTCTTACAGAAATAGATCAGAATCCCCAGTACACTCCTGGCCTGGAAGGGATGCATGTGACTGAAAATAGAATGTGATTTTAAAGTATTTAAAAATACCATTTACTTCAGTGGATAATGCTCAATTTGTTTGACATTACTATGGCAAGTACTGACATACTGCATATAACGTTTTGGCTACTAATCATTCCTAACATTTTTATCAGGCAAGAAAAATAAACTATGATGAGGAAAGTCTTTTGACTCCAAAACCAGACTGGGACTGTAGAGTACCAAATGGAAGACCAGCAGCAGGTGATACTGCTCAGCATTTCACAGGATCTGAACACTAAAGTGTACATTCCACAGTCAATTAATGGGTAATAAAATTAGATTGCTAAATAAAAGCCTGCAACCTGAAGAAAAATCCCATAACTACCACCAACCAGAACTGAAATTAGTAGGGTGTGGAATATACCGGTATACAGTTAATGAGAGAGTCAGTTTACTCTCTAAAGAAGAATGCACCCATCTTTATTTTTCCACATCCTGGTATTTGTTTCACACTGGTACTACCCCTGCTTCCTTCACCTTATAGGAAGGGTGAGATTTCCAGAAAACTTGGGAATTTGCTGGATGTACATTTGCTTTGAAAGAATGACAGAATACAGCTGTAGGCTACCTGTGTTTGGAAATTATCTGGACATCTAGATTGCACAAGGATTTATTCTCAATGCAAATTATTTCTAAGGAGGGCAGGAATGCCATGATTGTGGGTTATATATGTAAAAGCACAGTACTTCATTCTTTACCTGAAAGAATTACTACTATTTAAAAAGTATACCAAAAGTAGCCAGGTTCTTCTCTTTTTAAATCGCCATCATTATATTTAGATTGGGGGGGGGTTATTGTGATAAATGTCATTTTATTTAGCGCTTCTCACTTGGTGGAGACATTGATCAAATTTACTAGCCAGGTAAATTTAATGTACATCATTACAGGGCAAGAGAAAGAGAAAAGAACTAGAAATCTCTCTTAGTCTGCTCTTTCTAACTGCTACTATGCAGCTAACAGTCATCCCTTACCAGCTCAGTTTTCTGTGCTGCAGATACTTCTCTGCAGCCTGGTGGCCCTTCTGCTCCCCACTGTCCAAGTTCTGGGTTCTGTGCTGGATCACAGATTCATCCAATGCTCACAAACCAGTGTATGCCCAGCACTGCCTCTAAAATAAAGTCTTGTCAATATTTCAGCCTAAATTCAGATGTAAATCTGAATTAATAAGCTCTGTCAGCTCTAATCTGTTCAGAGCAATACAAATGCGTGCAAGGCATGGATCCTGTATTTCCTAGATTATTTCATTATCTAAGTCATTCCAACTTTCTGTTACTTTGGAAAATGGGCACTTCATTTTATCTTAATTTATGATGCTGCTGACAAAACTGATTTGGTATTGAAAGTAACTGGATTTTTAGGAAATTGCCGAATTAACAACAAAATTGGAGGAAAAACAAACAAAATGTGCCTGCCTGTGTTCAGTCTGTATGGGTTCCCAAGCTAATGCATCACTGCTATTAAGAGTAAGAGCTTCTGCAATGAATATTGCACTGCTCACAGCCTATAACTACCACAGCTTGTGGACTAGTGCCCCAGTCTGCTCCTACCTCATTTATGCCCAGTCCTTCTAAAGGCATCCATTCTGCCATTTTTTTCTGAGTGGGGCAAAAGCCTCAAGTTCCCATTGCTCTGTCCTGCCCAGCAATTGTCTCAGGTCTGGTACTGGCCTGTCTCTAAGACATCCTTTCCATTTTGGGTATGTGTTGTATCTGAAGAGGCTGAAATATGATGTAGCATATGTTATTGCCTGACAGATTGCCATTTACATAGTGTAACACAAATCAATCAGTTAGAACATGCCCTGACTGTGGGTGAATTGCCTGAAGGTAGAATCGTTGCTGAGACAATGTCCTACAAGACAATGTATTGTGGATGCTTTGAGACTAAGCAAGCTTCCCATTCATACTACAAAAGCCTCTGGAGCAAACATCCCCAGAACTGTACAGCTTGGAGTAAATCAGCTGGTTTACTCTAAAAGAGAATCCCAGGAGTGTATGAATACACATATTGTGCAGAAGAGACCTATTGCACAGGTCTCTTCTGCAAAGCAAAATGCCAGCTATTTGATAGCTTAGACTTACTGATCACATTCAAAGCCCTACAGATGTTTCTTTCTTTCAGCACATGTGAAGTGTCCACACACATGAAAACTGGCAAGCACAGATCAGATCTATCAAGGGTCCAAAGGATAAGTACCAAGAATGAAACTCCAAATCTTTTAATGGCTCACACAAATTGGGTTTAGGTAATGTACAGAACACGTAATTCTGTTTCTTAGGACAGATGAAACAGGCATACAGCTGTATCCTAAGAAAATTCCAGCAAGGTCATATCAAATTGAGAAGAGCATTGGCAAGTGACACTGGAGTTACCAGACAACTCTGTCAGGGAAAACTTGTCATAACCTGGGGAGGCCCTCAGTGTTAAGCTGCACGGGGACTGTAAAGAAACCCAGGACCGAAAGGATTAAAAGGAACATTAGCTGTCCATCCCCCCAGGAATGCAAGTTTTCCACAGAGCCTTTTAATTTCTTTTAGAGAGTAACATTTATTTTGGCATAAAAGCAAAAAGTAGATTTGCAGAACAGAGAAGCATTTTCCAGAGGTAAAGCAGTATTTCTTCAATGGAAAAGAAAGCTGTTCCAATCCTTAAAAAAAGATAAATCTCTGAGAGAAAAATCCAGCTTCATGCTGTGAATGACAGTGGAGAACAAAAAATAAAGTACACACCAAAAGTCTCAGAAAGGAGAACTAAAAAAAAGGAGCAGCCAACCACAGATGTCCACAGGTGGCTCTACTATTCATACCTACTGCCCAAGTCAAGCATTTTAAGTGTAAAAAAAATCCTCAACATAAACATTACAAAAAGACGTCTCTTTTCAAAAATAATGACCTGTCAGCAACAGTAATCACTTCTACTGCTTATCATTTCTCTCCTGAACACACCTAGGTTCACATCCTCCTTATCCTAAAAGGCTCTAGAAGGTCTCTGTTGACACTCTCCTATGAAATCAGGTGCCATTCACATTCCTGATATGTTACTGATTTTATATTATTATTACTACAACTATTACCACCACCATTACTATTTACAGAATTAATAGAGTATGTCAATGCACAACTACAGCATCATCTTTCCCACCGTCTAAGTAACACAAAAAGGGTGAATGTTCAAGAAGGAGAGGTCTGTAAGAGAAGGATTTCAAGTCTATTGCTGCAATTCCCTGGGTAGTACTGCAACAACCACCATGAATGTTAGCAAAAGTTAACATTTACTGTTAGAAATAACTTGTCTTGAGAAACTTCATAACTTCAATTCACACAACTGCAATATTTCTGATGATTTTCACAGAATCACAAAATCACAGAATATCCAGGATTGGAAGTGACCTCAAAAGATCATCTAGTCCAATCCTCCTGCCAGAGCAGGAACACCTAGACCAGATCACACAGGAAGGCAGCATCCAGACGGGGTTTGAATGTCTCCAGAGAAGGAGACTCCACACCCTCTCTGGGCAGTCTGTGCCACTGTTCTGTCACCCTCACTGTGAAAAAAGTTTTTTCTTGTATTTCTGTGGAACCTCCTGTGTTCCAGCTTGCACCCACTGCTCCAAGTCCTATCATTGGAGGTCACTGAGAAGAGCTTGGCTCCATCCTCCTGACACTCATCCTTCACATTTTCATTACACATAAGTCTGTAATTATGTTTTGGAGAAGATCTAGAAGAAGAGTTAAACTCCCTATTTTTTAAATTTTGGAACAGTATTCCAATCTGCTTCTATAAAGCCATAAACTGAAGGATGCTGCTTGGGAAATTGCTACAAAGCCGTCCTCAGATTTGCAGTATTAAACGTCCTGTGTTGTTCTATGTTGTTCTACAATGAGTTTTAGATGTCTTTCAAAGTCCGAGGACATAGCTTTTGCCAGATTTCATCAGTGTGGCACAAAATTGACATTTCATGATAATTAACAGTAATATATTTTTCTTTTCAAATCAAAGTGATTTTGTCTTTACCTAGACTGACTCTTGTTTGAAGACATCACAGGAGAGGAAACTGGTCTTGCTGGTGAAGTTGTTGTAGCTCCTAAATTAGGAGATCCAGATGCTGTCAGAGAGTGAGCTCTTCTTGATGGCAGGTTGGTAGATGGAGAAGCATTAATAATATTATTTTGATCTATGGAGAAAATAAATGTTTGTAACACAATTACAGCATCTATTGGCTATTGTCAAAGAGAGCTATATCATAATTCATACATTAATAGTAAGACACTAAAAGGATTTCAGATCTGTCCCAGGACAGTCAAAAACATACACTCTGAACAAAACTTAAATACTCGTGCAATCCAAGGAGAATGGAAGTGCTACTGAAACTGAGAGAACCACGAAGAACTACAGAAATTGACTTTAAAATTTATAGCATTTGGATTTTCAACTGCAAAAGCAATTTTATATCGTAATTGCATTTTTAACACCATAAGACATATCTGTATAGAAGGCTTTGAGCAAAACCCTGATGGATTTGTAGGAACCAAAGGGGTATATCTACCTGATTCTTCTTGTTCATCAATATCTTGTGGATCTGAACCACTTCTATTACGATATTCCTTACAGCTTTTTGCCTTCCGAGTTGCCATTTCATCATCAGTGGCCTCTCCACTTTCACCCTAGAAACAATGAGCATCACAATAAACATCCCAAATCCATTACTATACCTATCCTTTATCAAAATGAGATACACCAACTATTTCTTACGAAATAGCAGTAAAGCTATATATATCCTGTGGATCCTACAAGGCTAACAGCAGTAGAAAACTGAAAACTGAAACAGGATATATGGTGAAAGTGTAAAAAAAAAGGTGCTACCTCAGTTTGCTACCACACAGAAGACAACAATGACCATGCCTCTCTAAAGTGGTGCAGCAGGTTTTACACTATCCCACTGGCACACAGAGGCCATTGAGATTTCTCATGCTTCCCCCCCACTAGAATATATGGGCAGTGTAGAGCTGAAAGTCCTTGGACTTTCATCTCTCCTGGACATTGGTAAAAGTGGTTGAGAAAAGACAGGCGACTGACAGTGTTCAGTGTTCCTGTCACTCACATGAAATAAAACAATGTGCTAACCTGAGGCACCTAACTGTGGTGATGTGTTTTAGGAAACTGACACCAGCCTCCAAACATCACAGAATCACAAGGATTGGAATGGACCTCAAGAGATCATCTAGTCCAATCCCCCTGCCAGAGCAGGAACACCTAGACCAGGTCACACGGGAACTCATCCAGATGAGTTTTGAATGTCTCCAGAAAAGGAGACTCCACTTCTCTGGGCAGTCTGTTGCAGTATTCTGTTACCCTCACTGTGAAAAAGTTTTTTCTTACATTTCTCTGGAACCTTTTATGTTCCACCTTCTACCCATTTCCCCTTGTCCTATCATAGGAGGTCACGGAGAAGAGCACATCCTTTTGCTTTCTAATATTTTTATTATTTCCAATATTTTAACTTTATACTGAAGTAGCACCTAAAAGTCTCAACAAGATTCTGTCCTCTTCTGCTAGTCCCAGCATCTACAAGTGTCAATAATGCTTTAAGCATGAGAAAAGAAATGCAAACTATCAGAAAAAAATGCACCCAAAACCTGAAACTGCCATTTTAAAATTATCATCTTATTTTTTCTGGCTTAGAATACAGTTAACAATACAGTAAATATAGGAAGGAAACAAATCATAAGTAACAAAATACATGAATAACAGTATATTCTACCCTCATGAGTACTTTCTTCTTTTTTTTAGCTGTGCTTATTCCCAGAGTGTTGTTTCTCTGTACATTGGGCTTCTCAGTGCTTTTTGTGAGACTCCCTGTGCTTGTGTTCCTTGCACTCCATCGTCTGCCTCCAAACAGTTCAACAGCCTGAGCCAAAGTTGGGCCTTCAAACCTTCCATCCTCCTACAAAAATTCTCAGCATTAACAAAACAAAGAGAACAAGAACAGATATATTTTCTTAAGTAATAATGTATAAATTTCTAAGGAGCCAATAAAAGACAAAATATAAAGAGGAGATGATTTTTAATTACCCTTTGCATGAATAGCATGCCTCCTATTTTGGGGGAATAGAAGGGAAGGGGGTATTTGGTCCTAATTCTTAACACTCAGCATTGCAGCACCATTTCAAGTATAGTCATACATTTTTCAATAACATACTTATTCCAAAACTGTAAACACAGGATAAGCTTCATAACAAAAAAAGATCTAACTTCAGTGCACTGAAAATATGCAAAATTTGATACATTATATGGAGAATCAGATATTACTGACTTTGGCTGTATTACAAAGTTGGAGATTTGGTACTCATCTTTAACCTTAGCTTACTTGTAATGGAAACTAGATGTAAAACATTGCAAATGACATCTCTGAACTGTTACAAAATCACAGCATCTTTTACCTGGTAAAGGCTGACATACTGTTTCCGTAGCCACTGTAGTCTCTGATCAGGGAATCTCTTCATTTTTCTTACAGCTTTAGTCAATTCAAGCAATCCATCATACAGCATTCTGGCAGTATATTTAGGAGCAACAAAGTGCAGTAACTTATTATCAGTAGTCTGAAGTCCATAGAGTAGTGTTATACCATTTTCTTCAAGGGACATATTACAGAGTTTATTTTGAACACACACAGTGTGCATATCAATGCCAGAGTGTCCCATATATACAGCTTTGACTGAAAACAAGTCCAAAAAACCTTCCACCAGTCCAGTATTACTAAGAAACTGGTATTTGCTAAGTTCAGCAGTGTTACCCAGTACACTCAGTTTTGCCTTTGCGTTTGCAGGGCAAACTGTGGTAGATTTTGTCCAAGTCAAAGTACTATTGTCAGGCTGAAGTTGAAGAAAGCAGCGTGCTGAGAGATGTGTCTCTTGGTCATAATGAATGACTGTGGCCCCTTGTTGCATGAACTGGTGGACATCAGCCCTGATAGATAACACATACCAGGGAATGAGTTCTATCCCATGGCAGAAAGCCTTCTGTTGCTCTTCGGTTGAATTTGTGTCCCATTCCTTCAACTGCTCAAATATATCATTTTCAGAATCTGAAAGGTCTCCAATTATAAATCTGTATGTGAAAAGAGATGAGAGAATTATATATTCTGTGACACATGTGCTGATTCATGCTATGATTCATGGATATTTTCTCTGCTGTGGTTTAAATTAAAAGAATACTATCGCCAGTGTGTAGTCTGGACTTAGAGGAACATCTGTAGTTTTTACAGTATTACAATTACTGCTATGACAATTTAAAATTAATTAACAGGTGTTGTTACAATTAATTATAACACCTGTAAAAATGTAATTGCATTTTCTTAGAACTTTCCAAACATTACATTAACAACAAAAAAGTCTGCTTGGATCTTAAAGTCAAGTAATTCCAGTTTCTAAATCCACAGTATGAGACTGCTTTAGTTAAAATATCAAGTACCCTGCATGGAAACTGTCAGGAGGATCCAGTGGGCTGGAGACAGGACTTCTGTTCTCTGTTCTATTATTATTTAATGAGCAGGCATAATGTCCCTGATTAACACTTACAAGAATACATCAAGTACTTTGTCAGACACTTTCATTAGAAAATTCAATTTCATTAAGCAAAATATTAACATAAACCTTGTATACAGCAATCAAAATTTTGGAAATATTTTACTATAATTAGAAAGAGCAGCTGGAGAGCAACAACACTGAACTAATAAACGAGGTAGTTCAAGTAAAATTTCTTCCCTGCAGAAGCTTCTAACATGAATGGATTCACAAATGTTCAGTCCTTTGATACTGATTTTTTACTGAACACAAAAAAAGAGCAAACAGTTCCATCTACAGCAAAACTAACAAATCCAATTTTCCTAAGGATAAACAGACAATAAAATCCAAACCAGCTTCCTCCGCATACATACTCTTCAAGGTACCTTGTCCTAATAGTCTCAGTGCTTCCCCTTTGTCTCACCACAGTACTCTCAGCTCCAATCCATGACAAAAAGATGAATTCATGTCGTGATTTGTTCCAAGTCATATACACGATATCCCTCAGCTAAAAAGCACAAATAACCATTTGCTCTTCCTCAAATTCTTTTCTTACCAGGGTACTAATTAATGTCAGTTTTCCTCTTATTCCAATTCCAGACATAAGTATTTATTAATCAGTGGGCTCTCCAGCTCTCCACCAAATTTAACAAGAAGTGGCCAACAGGCTGAGGATTTATTGCTTGTAGTAAGGGGAATGACAAAGGCAGAACAACTGTATCAGCATTAACTGTAACTCTGTTTCCTTAAGAAATCTTCCTAAGAACAAAGGTCACACATTGTAACTCGTATAAAATATCTTACCAGAGTCTTACAGGTACATTAATATAGTTGGGTGTATTGTACAAGATTCACATCTACAAATTAAACAACTAGAGCTGCTCTTTCACTCCATGCCCTCAAAACAATCAAGTAAGTCTATAAAAATGCTAGAAAATGTATTCTGAGACTAGATATGTATAGCTGGAGGAGACCAGTATATCTGAGACAGAAATGGCAGGGCTTTTTTTTATGCCTTATTTAAGGACACAGCAGATTAAAATGTTCAAGAAGCAGGTAAGGCACACACAACATGTTGGCACAAACAGGAGTTGGCAGAAGCAACACAGCCATCAGTCACTGAGAACACACTTACTGAACTCGGCTTGAATCAGAAGCTTTCTTTATGTGTGCTGCACTGAGATGCAAGGAAATTAAAAGAAAGAATAAAGGAAACATTAAAATAGATTGCAGTTTCAGAGGGGGAAATCACATAGAATACAAAAAAAGGAAAAATTGAGGGTTTCTCCAATTATTTGAAATTGCATTTATTGTAATTAGGAAAGATAAAAGTGAAGATGAAATCAGGCTAATAATGCAAGTTCTGAGATCTTAATAGATAATTTAACTATTCTATAAAATCTATATTTCAAACTTGGGTTTTTTTGTCTTTTTCTGCTTACTTATTTGAAAACTGTCAAGACAGAGTTCTAAGATCAATGTTTAATTTTTATCTGGCACAGAAATTGTGGGTGATTAGGCAGGTCACTGATCATAGAGTAATAGAGCTTATTTGCTAACACGATTGTAACAGCAATTATAACCACTACTACCCTTCATTTTCTTCAAGTCAAACTAACAACCAGCTTTGGTGGGTTGATGTTCCACAATACTCATTCAAATCAGCAAAAGGCAAACTAATTGACCATCCTCCTTGCAATCTTAAAGTAATCAGAAACATGAAATACAGTGTATTTTTTCTGCCCTTATCATCTCAATACTTCCAACTGTGAGGTAATAGATAATTATTATACAATTTGTTTTTTACAATACTGATACTTCAGTCTCTCAACAAAGAGACTTATGTTTCTTCCTTAGAACTCTTCATTTGTTCATAGGATTAATAAGAAACTAAATATTGCAGCCCTCACAGGACAGAGACAACAGCATGGGGCCCTTCTACTTCTGCTGAAGTTTGCTCCTGTGCCTCACCCTGCTCTGATTGACCAGGCAGGAGATGGCAGAATACAAGTTGATGAGGTATTTGACCTACATGAATACTTCCATAAGTATTTTTCTACAAGTCATTATATAATTTTCTACAACTGTTAGAAATCAGTACTTAATCCACCAGTACTACAGACACTACTAACTGAGCAGTTAGTAGCCCGAATAAGGAAACACAACTTTAGTTACCTACCTGTTCATTTACATTTAAACTTTCATTTCATTGTCACATTAGCACTTTCTTTTTAAGAGAAAAATCAATTTCTACTTTAATTAGACTGAAGCTTACTAGATTATGTTTAATTATGAAGCATAAATAACTAATTTGCCAAGAATTTATTTCATAAATACATAAAGAGCATTTAATTTTCTCAATACTGTTCTTTTATATTTAAATTCTACTTTGTTCATCTAAGAGAAATGCCAATTTCCCTCACTTATTCTCTATTTGAACCGTGAGTTGCAAGCTGATTTTAAATCATATTATTTAGCAAAAATAATTTCCGGAAGACAGAAGTAAGTCAAGAGACAGCATAAATGGACAGAGAAGTGGGTCTGTCTTTCTCAGATTAATCTACTGCTCCACTTTCCAGAAGTAACTAAAGCCAGATGTTAATAATTCTATTAGAAACCATTCTTCCAGGAAATAATGATTATTTATTTGAAATGAAATTTAGAATTGCATGTTAATGGAATAAATGCATTTAAAACAGGAAGATGGTAGTTCCTTCTCAGGCAGTCACTTATTAGATTTTATGTGCCAGCAGCAGAAATATGTTGGATAGTTCTGAACATGTGATATTTCTGATACACATTATCAATAAAATAACTCCAGCAGTGACTCGCCTGCTCTTTTATCCAAGTCCTCATCTAATGTTACAGAGCTTCACCTCTGAACACTACAATTCTCTAATACAGTTACTAAGTTTCCAGCTGATCCATCTATATGGCTGCAACTTCACAGCAAAGCAACATTCTAGAAGAACAATTAACTTATTAAACTTTGCATTTACTTTGTTTCTTGCTGGTGGATAGTATAGAACATCCCAGGTCTTCCAAGTGAAATCTAAGAACACTGGGCTTTTTCATATGAGTAACATATAAGTAAACTTCTATGTAAAAGAGCAGGACTACAGCAACCTGGAAATTCAAAATGCGTACTGACTTAAAAATATTTACTGGACATAATTTAAAATCCTCTCCTTAAACGAAGAGGTCTTTTGAAGGATAATAAATAACCATTATTTTTGAAGGAGGCAGAACACTGCCCAAGCATGCAGAACATAATGTTCTGAGCTCTGATAACAGGTAAGTCCTGATGCTATTCCAGTCACTACAGATCAAAACTGTAACCTCAACTGTGGATTTTTAAAGCTCTATGTGTATGACAAAAAGGATTTATCCTTCCTGTGAGAGGAAGTAGTTACACCATGAGAGGAAGTAGTTACATCATGAGAGAAAATATAACAACACAGAGTTTCTAAGCATTTGAGTATCAGATACTTAGCAAGAAAAAATCTGAATGGGAAAAGGATAAATAAAAGGGAAGATGTTACAAGTCACCCATCTTTCTAAGAGCAAAAAACATGTAACATTCTAGTGATGATCAAAAATAAAATGAGACCTACTGGTACTGGTTTTTATCCTTCAAAGAGTTTTTTCTTGAATTGCTGCTTTCACTAAAATTATCTTCACACTCTTCAGATTCCAAACTGCGATTGCAGCTCCGAATAGTTTGAAAGATATTGTTTGCTGTTGCCTCTTTCTCTGGATTATTTAAACCATCTTGGCCTACTCGTTGCAAGAAATTATCTTGTCCATTGTAATCTGAAACAAACTAGAGACATCTTAAAGATTAGTATAGTAATAAATAAAGTATTATATCAACTTTATTAATTAAGAATATTTAGCACATATTTCCTCTTAATTCCTAATGGGATTTTATACCTACTTCCAATTCTAAACAGATCAAATCACCAGATAAATTAAGTAACATAACCAGTAATTACTCCAGAAAACTTCTTTAAACATGTCAGTCTTAACCTTTTCACATATTAGGCATTTGTTTTAAAACCAAAATGATAAGACTCAAAGGAATTGCTTTGTTTGATAGAGGAGAAGATGGATCCACTGAACTTCTCAATTCCATTTTTAAGGAATAGAAAACCTCCAAATTCCCAATTAGTTAAGCGGCAAGTCAGAGCATTTAACAGAAAGTAGTTACATCTTTAAGGAATTACATACTTACTTTATCCAAAGAATGAACATGATCCTTCAGTACTAGCATCAATTTCTCAGTAGTCTAATACTGAACTAGGCATTAATGACTAACTCTAAATTGCCACAGTAACTACAGGAGTTAAACTGAGGTTTGTGTAACTGAACAGTCTATTAACAATCTGCTTTGGAAACTTTAATTAGATTATGCCTCTGTATAAAACAAATAAGGTAAAATAATATCAAGTACTGGATGGTTATTAACATAACTACCTACAATATCGGCCTCATTTACCTCTAACGTTTCATCCTGGGAGTTATATCGTGGACAGAGTCTGATGAGGCTTGATGCTCCATCCAAAACTTCACAAAGCTCTTTTAAAAACACACCACAGAAAGGAACAACCTTACAGCCTGGAATGTTGAGTGCCCGGTTGACCACTTTCTTATATTCAGATGATGACTCATGTTGTGCCATAGCATCTTTCAGACTTCGCATGGTTTCAATATCAGACTGGTCCATAAATTGCCACATTTTTAAAACTTTTCTTGACCTATTACAAAGAGAGATCACAACATTTATTAAGAGCATTAAAAACAATTTGCATTCAACTTTTGCAATATGTGTAAAAGAGGAAAATGTCATCATTACCCTGAAAAGACCGAATGACATCAAAGTGTTATTTTTATGAAAATTCTAGTTGGTGGATAATTTTTCCCAATTTGTATTACTGAAGAACAAAACCAAAAAAGGTGAAACCACCAGCCTGATCTACTGGATGACATTCAAATAAAAGCCAAATTATATAAGACACACAAACAGGCTTCCCAACATTTTGATATTGTCATTGACTTATATTTATAAGGGCCAGGAAAAAAAACAAGAAAAGACTAAGGCAATGGCATAAAGATAAACCAGGAGGTTTACTGCAAAATCCTTTAATTATACTGTGAATAACCCATAAATTTAGCAAAAGTATGTTTTATAAATATATGTATTTAAAATCAATTTATATTGGGATTTTCTCTGCATCTCACCCATATTAAAAAAAAAAGTTTATGAAAATAAACATAACAGGATCATGTTCCAGATCTCAGGCACAAAGACAATGCTGTAGATGAAAAGAATCTTTGATTTCTAACAAAAAAAGCTCTTGACACTCCCCAGGGACTGGAAGTACTGTTGGGAGGTCTCTTGCCTTCTGAGCAATACAACTCTGCAATGGACTCCTCTGCCTTTCTATCCACACCCAGACCCAGAGATACCAAAAGGTCTGTGGAAATGCTAAGAGCAGGACATTCTTAACACTGCATTCTGTCCCAGAAAAAGAGGTTAATCATTACTAGCCTTCCTCTCTTCTCTTTTCCTCATGCTATGTAGATGTGTTAGAGATAAAATTAAGCCCTTAATTTGCTTTGTGGATTCCCTCATGACTTGCATGGCTTGGAGACTGTGGATGCACTCTGCTCAAAAAGACTCTCTGCGTCTCGAGTGATTCAAACATGTTTTATACACCAAAAATGTAAACAAATAGCTCAATGAGAATCCTTACTAAACCACAGAGAGTGACAAACCAAACACTTTTTAGCTTTGTTACACAAATATGATATACAAGGAGGTTCTGAGGAGAGAGATGGGAAATCTGACCTTAACTTTCCTTGTTCAGTCCAGTTTGCTGCCCCCTGCACTCTGTGCAAAGGCATTGTGTTCCTGCTCATCCTGCCCCTTACAAACCTGCAGATCTGTGGGAAACTAACCTTAATCCCATACTTCCTCCTGGAGACACTGCAGATGTGGCTATGCAAGAACATGGCAGCATGAGATAACAACAGCAGTCAGTATAAGTAAATTGGAGGGCTTAAAGAGTTTAACCACTTGCTGGGGTTTTGTGTTGTTCTGGGTTGTTTGGTTTTTTCTCAGTCTAAGAATGACCCTTCTAGAATGTTACTATGCCTATGTTTCACTTGCATTTTGGAAAATCCAATTCCAATTTATACTAGTTATAGTTGGTAAGAGAGCAAAGCCTGCTTTCCTATCTTATTTCACACTTAAACAATTTCTGTTGAAAAAAAACAAAAAAAAATTAACTAACATAACATCAGGAGAACCAGTTAGGCCTCCTGAGCAGTTGGGGAAAAAAAAGTTTCTAGCATGCTTCATTTTCCAAAAGGGATTACTAGGAAATCACACAGTGAGATGATGCGATTTAGCCACAAATTTTTGTTTAATCCATTGTTCTCCAGAGACATCTGCTTAACAGCAGCTGCAGTGTAATCTATCACTGAAAATTCATTAAAAAAAAAGAATTGCCAGTACCTTAGCCCTGCCAGAAATTCCATTACAGCATTGTAGTTGCCCATATTCCAGCAGCATTTTGCCACATGTACTAAATAGGAGAAGACTTCTCGTTTCTCCTCCATAGAACCTGCGGTCAGGATCAGCCAGGTTACCCACGAGCTCACCTTGTAAAATAAAACAGACAGTACATCAGCCAAGGCAATTGGAGCATTCATATATGCTTGATGGAGGCTGTAGGGGGTTTTGGTTTCTTCCACAAGGAGGGTATCAGTCAAATTTCACTCACACAGTTACAGACAAATCTCATATGTGTTGCAACCACACCTCCCACACAGTCATACAACAGGTAAAAAGTTCACTACTCTAGGAATATTTCTGTTAAGTAAAAATCTACTGCATCGTAATGTAAGATATTTTGAACATACATTCAGGTCATGGAAGAAAACAAACAGCTTAAGCTAGAGCTGACTTCTAAAGCAGCCAGAGATGTGAAGTGTAAAGTCTCACTAGCACAGCTTACAGATCTCAGCCTCATGCTGAGTAACTTTTGCTCTTACAAGGGGGACAGTGAAAGCTGGTAAGTTGAAATTTTCATATTAGCTTAATTTCACTAGTAGTTGTATTTAATGTACAAATCTGCTAGCTTCTATATGCACTAAACACTGAAAATAATATCTATTGTCAAAATCACAAATTAAATGAACAAGCTCCCTACCTTCCTAATGTGTCCATACAACCAACTTCTGTTTGGTGATTAATTAATGTCAGAATCAGAAGTTAATGTAGTAAAAGGATCTGTATTTAAACAAATTTTAAAAACCTTATGTTTTATCAGTGTGCAGATTTGCTTTCCAGTTTATGTTCCCACAATATCCATCAAAAACAGATATAATTCACATGGAAACCTAATTCAAACTAACTGCTCCTTTTTACAATATGATTCCCAGGGGTCCTGATTTTTGTCATTGTGTAAACACTTAGGAAGCAATAAAGGTGATCTGTTTACTGACACTGAGTTCCGTTTTTTTGTCCTGAAGGATTTAAGTGTTTACAGACAACACCGGAGTGAGGAGAGGCCCATAAAAACTAGAATAAGCTAGTTCACCTCCTGTATAGAAAGAGTGTTCTGAGTCTCTCACTACTAAGGGAGGTCAAAGAATATGAAAAATCTAAATTAGCATTTAATCTTTTTTGGCATGTCAATCTATCCAGAATAACAAATTAGAAATGTGCAGATGAGAAAGCAAATCACAGTATCACTTTAAGTCATGTACAGAAAA
>VZTY01008195.1:0-17698 GCA_013400935.1 Turnix velox | reverse complement strand
CACTATATTTTTAATATTGAAGGAATGAGTCATCTGGTTTTTCATCGGGTAAAGACACAGTCTGTACAGCAGGGATGGGGATATTCTAATGGGATGTGAGGACCAGGACCAGCAGGCCACAAAGATGAGAGGGCTGGAACACCTTATGAGGACAGGCTGAAGGAGTTGGAGCTGTTCAGCCTGGAGAAGAGAAGGTTCATGTGGGACCTGATAGTGACTTGTCAATACCTGAGGGGGATAAGAAAGGCAGGTGGAGGACTTTTTAGGAGGGCTCAGATGGTAGGACTAGAAGTAATGCTGCAAATTGGATGAGGGGAGATTTAGGCTGGAGATAAGAAAGAAGTCCTTTAGTGTGAGAGTGTTGAGACACTGGAACAGGCTGCCCAGAGAGGTTGTGGATGCCCCCTCCCTGGAGGTGTTTAAGGCCAAGCCAGATGAGGCACTGAGCAATCTGGTCTAGTGGGAAGTGTCCCTGTCCATGGCACAGGGTTGGAACTAGATGATCTTTAAGATCCCTTCCAACCCAAACTATTGTATGATTCTATGACCTATTAAAGAAACACTATTACACTTGCTCTAGCCCTACCCAACAACTTGGGTATGAAACACATGATCTGGAAGAAACACACTTCAAGTCTAGGGACAATCAAAAGAAACCAGATGAAGTACTGCTTCAGTAATTCCAGAATGGTTTTGAAACTAACGTGTAAGGAAAGAAAAGAGCAGGAGCAGATAGCAGGTACAGAGCTTTCAACAAAAGCAGACCAAGTGCCAGAGTCCAATGTTACACACAGAAACATGCTTGAGCAGTTTTCCCAAACACAGCCCTAATGCACTGTTGCTGCAAAGGCCACAGCACAAAAATTAATAAATAAAAACTACGCATATTGGCTGCTCTATACATGATATATGTAATCACTGCACTGGCTCTGAATGAGAATATGAACTTAGCTAAAATTTTATTTGAAGTACTAAGTTGTTCCTAAAATGTGAAAAATTAATCAACAAAAAAGTATGAACCTTCTGAAAAGCATGAATGTACAGAAAAATACAAAAAACTAAAAAAAAAGCATGACAAGGGGTGTCAAAATGAGGTCTAAAACAGAGTGAAAAATAATTAAATGCATTAAAATATCAGAAATTGGGAAAAAAGACAGTCAAATCTGTGACTCAAGGCTGGCATGGATTTGTGGTATATGCTGGAATAGATATAATTTTTGGATATCATTCTCATTTTCCACAAAAGGCTCTGCTAGGGAAAGCAAATGCTAAACATGCAACCTCGCCAAAAAAACTTAATGATTCTTTGGTATGAAATACCAATTCTGGTAATGACAGTTTGATTAATCTGTGTTTAAACATTTTAAATAATAACAATTTTAAATAGATCTGTTTTAATCTAAGGTAGTGAAGTTAGAACGGTCAGGAGAAAACAGGATCAATGTTAAAAAAGAATATCTAAAAAGGTAAGTTAATTCAGAGTGCCCATTAAGGAACAACATTAAAACTATGACAGGCACTTTCTGAAATTTTATTTTATACCAGCCTAGGACTGATATGAACACTTCAGTTGAACTCTTGAAAACACTCTGTAAAAGCAAACAAAAAATAATAAAGATCAGCATGAAGAATCCTTTGCAGTCTTGAGATGACACATGTATATGAAGCAAAAGACAAGGGCACAAAATGCAGTATCTTCCATGAAGCTCATCCTCACATCTCTTGCATGGCCTTGCAGGAAGAGCAGAAAATATTTTAAAAATCTTTCACTAAACAAGAAGGAAAAATAAGTTGCCTAAATGTCTAAATTTTAAAATATGAGCAAAGGGAGATACTACACATTGAGTGGAATCGGGGACAAGAACTGAGCATTTGAAGGAAGACATAACACACATGCCAGCTTTAGAAGAACAATATTCTAAATAAAGTGGAAAGAACTGTGATTTTCAGGAAATACTATGAAACAAATTAGATGAAACTTATATCTATTAATGAAACATATAAGCATTAAACAAAACTTAGTAAATATACTAATGGATTTTGTGATTTATTGACAAATAGATGAGCAGTCCAAAGTACACCGTCAAAGGAATGCCTCCAAAGGAATCACTGACATTCACAAATACAGCTGACACTGGATCCTCAAAACACCTAGTAATGCATATACTACATTTTTGATGCCTGGGATGCACAAAGCTTCCTCTGCACAAGTGGTGTTCAAGAAAAAACTAAATTTTCAGGATTTCTGTTCAAATGGAAGTTCAGAATTGGGATTCCTTAAATGCTCTATGCTACATGTATCTCACACAAAAGAAAAGCAGAGATCAATACTGTATACATCCGTATTTCTTGGTGACCATGGAAATCACAGTAATTTGAATGGAAAACCATGGGGTTTTCAATCTGGCAAACAAGTAGCACAGGCAGTATTCTGTAGTGGCACAATTTCTCTGTCACTAAAACCAAGCATGATCTCTGCCTCCAAGAGAGGGTTTCCAAGAGCAGGGTGAATAAAGCAAAGGACTCTATCCTTGTCAGAAGTAGGAAGTGACTTCTGGACACACAATGGCACCTTTTCTTTCAGCAGTTCACTGCTGGATGTCTTGCAGAGCTACCTCCCTAGCTGCATCACACCTGAGAAGCACTTACTCTGAGGATGAAGTACACTATCAGGTAGCCAGCAGCCTAGTTAACAAGGTTGCCACTACAGCAGAGCCAGCCCCACGACCAAAGACGGCTCAACCCAGCAAGTTTGCTGCACTAACCATGCCAAATAGATCAAACATATGGTGAGTATTCATCAGCATAAGCAGCATTGCTTTTTGGACCCAGTTTAAGTGTTAAGCAGCACTTCAATGTCAGACCACAATCTATATATCAACATATTAATCACTATTTCCTTAGTTTACTTTTTTCACACTCAACTTACACAGTTCTGTTTATGTAACTAATTTTACCCTCCCTTGAGACCAGAAATCACCACAGTGACATAATTAATTTCCACTACAATCCTGATTAATCTGAAAAAACTTGAGAAAATGTATCTTGGCTTCAATCTACATGACTGCAAGACACAAGTCATAAATTAAAACAATCCACTCAAGTTGAAAGCAACATCCATTTTATCATTCGGATGGATAAAAATGAGTGTCCTTCAGGATTGCTGCCTGCTAATATTAAGCATTTAAAAAAACCACAATCAAATCAAAGACACTTAGTTTAGATGTAAATATTTTCTGGTGAGCTACTGACTACATTGTGTCAAATTAATATAAAATAATTGTAAAGTAGCCTCATTTGAAAATTTTCAGAGGCACAGGAGCTCCAAATCTTCATGTGAGTGCACAGGATCTGCATCAGATGGTCGGGTGATGCAACCTGTAGCGACAAACTCAAGCACAGTAGTGCTCAGAAATCTACATAATTTCAAGTTTTTTGAAATTATCTGTACCTCACCTCTTGCTATTTTAGCTTATTAACTACTTTAATCACACCTCTACAAGTTATTTTTTATTAAAAAGAAAATTTTTACTTTCAATAAATTTTTAAAGGCTTTCAAAGGTTTTTTGTCTTACTTCAAGTACAGCATTCAAATAAATTCAGGTTCAATGTTGCTAATGCAGTTGTAAGAGGCATGTTATGCTAGGTGCTAATCTTCAAACATACTGTGAATATTTTTAAAACACTTTAGTCTCATTCAGTGTTGCAATTTGCTTAACTTGTAATTTTTCACAAGTGTAGCAATGACAGACCTTTATTTAGGATAGACAAATCTTCCTCCTTCAGGACATTCCATTTCTGAAGGCTCAAGAGACTTCTGTTTCGATTTTCAGAATTCCCTATTAATTTGTATCTTTTTTAATGGCAATTAAATAGACAGGAGAACTCCTATAACTCAACTGTCAGTAGAAGTAATTTTTAAAAGCAACAATTAGCATCTTATTAATGAAAAATAAACCCATACTAAATTTTCAAACATGGCAGATTTATATCAATCATTCAAAAAAAAAGAGACTACATGTCTGACTGCCTAATTCATGACTTATTTTTAAAGTCATGTCTATATGCAGGTAAAAATATCTCAAATTGTCGAGGGCAGGATATATTTTATTACTGATGCTTGTACTAATAGGATATGAAGGATGTAAAAGAAATACTTATGACAGCTCAAGATATGAAACAGGACCTTTAAGTACTTACAAGGGTAACCTGCAGGACTTCCTACCATTTACATTACCGGAATCCTCCATGCAGAACATAGGATGCAACTGCACATAGTGCATGTTGAATTATTAACTGCATCCCTAAATTTGCCATAATTTACTTTACTCACTTTCTTTAGTCTTCTAATTCCGAAGATTATTAACATTCATATATGTAAACAATATTCACTATCATTTATACAGCTGCCAGAGCATGTATTTTGTACATAGTTTGTTTTTTTCAGACTGTCAATGCAGAAGTGGTAGTGAGGGAGCAAAATACTAAGAATTTCCATCTATGAAGTTTTGTTATTTGTGCTGCTTTACACTCAGCTTCCACAGTTTCCCCAGCTTTTGAGTTTATAAGGCTTTTACAGAAATTCCCAAGATTCATACTTCAGAGGGTGATGCTACATGGAAGAAATGAGGTCTTCTATTTTTGTATCACATTTTTTAGGGATTCCATAGTACTTAAGAGATGCAGCTTTCAGCAGCCACAGCTGTGTGTACCTGAAGTTTAAAAGCATTGCCATCAAGTGAAATAAAATCTATTAGCTTGCCACATAGTTATATTACAGTATATATCTTTCCTAATACATCAAAAATTAACAATGGATATATTTCTATAATACATTGTAGCTGATTTAATTACTGCCTACATTGGAGCAATAAAGCAAGCAAATTTTACACTGACATAACAAAGCATATGCATGAGAAGTGTCTGAATACAAAACAGTAAGTTGATTTTTCAGGTATCCAAAGGCTAAGCATGACAATCTGTAACTCATTTAACCAATAAAATAAAAAAAATCAACTGAAATCCAAAGAATATTAATAATCCAGGTAAAAATAATTACCCTCATCAGATATCAAACACTGTTTAGGGCAAGAAGGAAAAAGCAGAATTCTTAGTATATCAGCGTACTGCGATATTTCAAGCCTAAAAATAGATATAAAGTCCTTTTTTCACAATACTTTCCACAAAGGAAAATTGGTGTTGAGGGATATTATTCTTACAAAACTTTAAGAACAGATTCTTATTTATGAGGATTTTAAAAAAACTAGAAACACACAGAATTTGCACTAACAGCTGGTGAGAATGAGTCCCTTTGCACTGCTAACTGTGCACAAACCCACCATCACAGACTGATTCAAGGATCACAACATGCAACACAACAGAGGTTTCACTGAAGCTTCATTATCAAAATTTCTTTAGCTTTTGGTATACTATGAAACAAAATTTCCAGATGCATTTTTAAAATTCTGAGTATTTCAAACTGTATTACCTTACAAACAGATGGTTCACTTTACATGCTTGGGTGAAATTATATAACCTTACAAAGAACATTTACCATTTTAAATCTGATTAAACATTATTCCAAACAAGGACTGGAAACAGTCTGATACTTGTACAAACACAATCTTTTAAAAAGTATTATGCAAACCCATTTAGGCACTCCAAAGAAATGCTGAACTAAGTGAGAGAGTGCAATATTTATTTACATTCCATTATTTCAGTAAGATGATATGCCTCCATTTTGCTAATAAAAAAATTTACTAATTTAAGTAATTAAAAATAAAACTATCTTTTCGTTTCCTAAATGGACATATTTTTACTTAACTTTTCTGACTATAAGAATGACCTAGTGAATGGTGAAACCACTCTAGCAGCAGCAGTTCAAAAATTTTTACCTTCTAAGCTTATTTTTTGGTAATTGAATCTTTCAAAAAATAATTTTATATATTAAACTTCTTATTTTTCAGTTACATACTGAGATTACCCTCAGACAGCTGTCTAAATGATCTTTAAATTTAGTGCAACTTTTCATCAAAGACACCACAACTGCTTTATTCTCATATCTCAGTATGGAAAATTAATAGATTCTTTTTTTTTCCTTAATTTATTGGTTTTCTTTTACTCGCAGCTGCAGCCAGAAAGACCAAGTTACAAGAGATTCTTCATGTTTATGTCATGCAATACTTGAAGTTTTAAAAAATGTTTTCATAAAAGTCAATGTTTATATGATGTGCATTGAAATTATATTTCTGTGGTTACTTTGCTGGCAGAGAAAGACAGAACAGACAACAAGGACAGATGGAAAAAAGTATGTTATTACAGTTCTCATTGCCCTAAAACAAACAGGTACCATCTTTCTAATCTCCTCCCAGCAACCAGGGCTCTGCTAACTGCAAAATTTCCGGACAGTTTTCTCACACAGTATTATAATCCATGAAAACTACATTTCTAATAGTCAGTGCTCCAGCAGGGCAGGAAAATGCATTACTAGTATTATTTTTATTATATGCACAGCCTAAGAGAAGCCAAAAGCAAGCAAGGAACTAAAACAACACTAGATGTTAACTGTATTTCACTCTCTTCCTCCCACAGTAGCCACTAACTCATGATTGGCTTTTATTGACATTTAGTTACAGGAAATAATACCTGTCTCTAGGGTGATACATTGCATTGCTCTTACAAGAATCTATGATCAATTTGGTATAATTAGAAGCAAAGAAAGTACTCTCGCTGATGAGTACATGTCGTGCCCAAGTCTATCATGTAACTACAGTGTTAACTGAACTTTTAAAAAGATTATGGGGTTTATTTATAGCTGGTGATAGAAAATGCGTGTAGCCCAAAGTATTACTGATAAATAAAAATCAGACTGCAAAATACCTTAATTAATTGTGTACATATATATTTCAACACTTGCAAATTTGAAGCTGTACACTTTTTAAAATTACAGGAGAAGTCTATTGCTTAAAAGGTTTTCCTTATTGACACTCAGCAATAAAAACAGAACTAGAACAAACTCCAATATTATTCAATCAAAATCTTATTTGGTCACCTGCTGTTTAAGATTTGAATGAAATGCATTCAGAGTTACAGAAATAATGCTTTCTTCAAACATTCAAAGAAACAGAACTACTGATACTACCAGGTAAGAAAACAGACCAACCTTTTACTTCAAGATGTAAAAGACAAACAGAATATCAGTTCAAAGAAGTTAAAGGCACAGAAATATCATTCCCTTTCTCTTCTATTATTTGACAGTTGTTGCAAGAAAAAGTCAGAAAAAACAAAAAGATCCATTCTAGTGCCAAATTCTCTCACAATACATTAAGTAAAAATATTTACTTTCCAGATTTTTAGTTTTTCCATAAATGCCTTCTGAAATGTTACAAAGATTTTTGCTATGTTTTCTATGCATTGCAGCTGCATTTTAATCACAGCACTACAGAAGAACATTTCTCATAAAGTTTCAATTTCAGCTACGTTCAAACAACCATGACAGTGCTTACACCACCCACGACAGCTGTAGATGCTGCTCCGTTTTAATACAGCCAACAAAATTTCTTGTCTGGTTCTCAGAGCTTGATGCCACACTATTGCAAATCCATCAGGAGCACATGTAAGGTCTCTCCATTCTGTTCTCCTCCTCATTTAATATCTAATAATTCTTACATAATACATTTTTTCTGCAGCATAGTATGCAGTAGCTTCAGTAGTACCTTCTGTCTCTCATCCATTTGCTACTATCCATAATTTTTAATTTTTCCTTTTCCATGCATCTACTCCAGATGTTGAAAGGTCCTCTAAATCTTTGATTATTGTTTTTAACTTTTTTTTATTAACTATTTCTTAAACAGTAGTGACCACGATTTCTACAGCAGCATTACAGACCATTAAACTTCAGTAACAATCTCCACCATGTCTATCATCTTTCTAAAGTACCTTTAAGGAAGAGAAACTTGAAAAAACATGTCTATGCATGTAAATGTTACAACTCTTTACTGACTGGGTAGTATGTCACAGGAACTGTCTGAAAACTCCAACAGACAGTAAATTCTGCAGAGAAACTGCAACATCAGCAGATATATAAGGTTTTTATTTTCCTGTGAATATATTTTTTCCCTGTGAATTTCTGTAGAGACTTGAGATTTGAAATGACTCAAACCTTTTTAGAACTACAAATTAATTACAATGCCAGAACGTATTCCCTCTTGTTTGGTGGAATTCAAGCCCTGACCTTTCTCACAACACATTTTTGTCCCTGCCGTAGTCAGGGGTGTTGGAACTAGATGATCTTTAAGGTCCCTTCCAAACCAAACTATTCTATGATTTTTTAAACAAGTCACTGGGTGTCCAAGCTCCTTGTCACAGCAGCTCCCTTGAATAAAATCAGCAGGGAATAAACTGATTCTTGAAAACCCATGTCAAGAAAAGACATGCAGAAAATGGAGACATGGAGCCTCAGGGAAGGAGCGTGATGCTCTCTCAACTGAGCCACACACCCAGTTCCTTGCTTTACCCCTGAATTTAAGGTCACAGCACTCACTAGAGCCACACACCCCCTCGAAGTAAACAAATCTTGCCTCTTCCATAATTTAGAGCCTGTCATAAGGCCAGACTGAATGAGGCATCAAGTGGAAGGTATCCCTGCCCATGGTAGGAGGGTTCATACTAGATGATCTTTAAGGTCCCTTCTAACTCAAACAATTCTATGATTCTATTCCACTGTCATCAAGGAATAGGTTCACAAATCACATTTCAACTCAAAGTGATTCCATCTTGAGGCACAATCATGAGTTTTCTCCTTGCATGTGAAGTTAACTGTGATCCAGATTTCACACTATAGGCTTCTTACCTAAGTCTCCGAGTATTTCTTTCTGATCCCTTTCACACTTTTTGCTCCCTCTCATCAGGTTTACAATTCTCAGAACAAGCACATGTCAGAAACAAGCTTCCACTGCAATACTAAGAGACTGAGTAATTTTCAGTAATTTTACAAGACTCTCAAGGTGTTATAACCCAATACAAATGTAATGAAATGCTGAAGCTTTCAAAAGCATCAGCTACTGCCATTCTACTGCTGTATAACAAAAAATTAAGTGTTTCTGATGGATCATCAGCATGAATGATCACTGAATCACCTCCAGTACTTTACGAAGAACAATCTTACATAGGTAAAAAGAAAAATCACATTACTGTTTTAAGATATTATGCTCACTGTTATGATAAGAAGGGAAAATAACAGCAATTATTTATTGCACATCAAGTGTTTTATTGTTTTCCAGAACAAATTTTAGCTACTGCAAAGGGCACCTGATTTCTGATTCAGTCCTGCAAATCTTCAAAGACCATTTCCACAACAAATGCTTAATGCTGACACTCACTGTGCTTTCTTCTGTGTAAGTCTTTCCCACGCCTTCTAGATCTCACTGAGCTAAATACTGTATTATGTGTTAAGCAACACTAACAAATAGCAAAGAGAAAGATTTACACAAATTATTAGAAGATATTCACACTCTCTGCATCTCATCAGTAATGATATTTAAATCATTCACATTTCAAAGGCAGTAGGTCTGCAACTTCAAACAATATCTACCGCTTCATTGTGAACCCTGTAGTCAATGGGAATTTTCACCTTCACTCAAAAACAGGGGCTTCTGGGAGTTACTGGAATTTAAACAGTAAATAATACTAGTAAAATATAACCTCAATAAGACCTTTTTTTTTCTGTATTTTTCACTTATAATTGGAAAATATTTTCATCTTCATTCTTCTTAATTAATGACTTCTTTTCTGATACTCCTGTAGCCCTCATTCAAAGTTTCCATAAAAATGTCAGTATTTTTTCTACTAAGTAAGTTGTTTTGTGTAAGAAAACAGCAATTATTGACTGATATTTTAAAGAAATGTTAAAAAGTGCTACTTATGGGCATGTAGTATCAGAAAAATTAATAGCAAATTGCTTTTGCTTTATAACTCTAAAACCTCTACATACTTCAATTGCTCATTTAACAGAATAATGGCATGAAATAATTTTTTTCCCATTATGTATCAGGAGCTAGTCATCCTAAAAGTTATTCTGCCTCCCACATTGAAAATACACTTCAGTATTTCAATAGGCAATGCCAAAAAAATCAGCAAGTGCTCGCAGCATTTTGCCAACAAAAGCATGACTCTCTGCACAAGAATTTTCTTGCCATTTATAAGCAAAGACATTTTGGAAGTTCATGGCTTTGATCAGCAATGGTAACTCATATATTCCACCATAAGATAAAGCAGATACAAAAACAGGACTTGATATTTTACAGTAAATTCACTTAAACATATAACATTTAAGTTTAACCAAAGTTATTCCAATTTACATTTAAAATAATCCATTGCACTATAGATTGCATAATCTATGTACTAGATACTCAGGAATTAATTCAAATTATATGAAAAATTGCCCTGTAGCATTACTAAACAAATAATGCTAGGTTACAAACAATACTTGCAAAGTCACAAAACTCCAACACTAGGAGATACAACATTGACTCTTTTACCCAAAGGTAACTTTAATGTTTAACTTCTGATTGACAAGGAATAGTCAGAGTCCTTTTTTACAAGACTTCTCCATCTGCATACTCTTCATTCTGTGACTGTTCCATGTCAGAACAAATGAAAGTCAATTTAATTTGTACACTTAATTGAAAATTTCCCAGCAAATTGCTCAGGCAGGCACTGGGCCTCAACAGGACATCCTAGAGCTTGGCCACTTCACCTTTTCCCCCCACTGCATGTACCATGGTGATTACTCTAACAGAAAGACCACAGAACAGAGGACCATGGCAGGGTCAGCAGCTAGATTCCTCTCCAGCCATGCACCATCATCATTGTCTAGCTAAATAAATCAGAGCCAATTTAAACAAATTTTTTTCCTATAACAGAATTATGTGAGAAGAACCAACATATTTACACTATTTCAGCTGCAAAATCTCAATAACATACATGAAACAGAAACACTTTGAAACATGGTAATTATTTAGTCACCGATTCTTATTTGCCTACGAAGTATGGAATTCACCGAGGGTTAATACATACTCTGATCTATTTACTTGATTTTGTGCTGTCTTTTAGATAACAGCACAATTTTCTTCTCTTAATGAAGCATAGGAATGTGGTGGATAACAAACTAAAAAGAGTTCAGGTCAAGGCTATCTTAATTTTATTCGACTTCTGTGAATCTAGGAACTGCTAACATTGCATATGGCTCACACACAAAAATAAAAAGGAAGGAGATTGTTCTACATTTTCTGCAACTGAGATCTGAAATTTTATTTAGGGGTCATCAGAAGATCACCTCACTAAAAATAAAGTAAAATCTTAGTAAAGCACTCACAATTTGGCCTTTGGGAATGTGCCATGACAAATAAGATACATTCAAGACACACAGTGATTAAATAAGTAAACAGTCCAGATTAGTGTAGTTAAATTATACAGAATACAGGAACTTTATAGAACTTCTGTGCTGACTTTTAACATGATGGTTAGTCTACAAAAACTTCAGCTCCAGATCAAAATAATAAACTGACTAAAAGTATACCCCATAGTGTCAGTATAAATACAAAGAAATACAACTCTATAAAGTAAACAGAAAGAAAAAAAAGCACAATGTGTAGAAAAATCTTAGGTTGCAGTTTCCCAAACTCACTGAGCAAATCGGTCACATAGCTCCTATTAAATTCAGTGGAAGTTATTTAGCTAAATTCCCTGGTCAACTTATGTTCAAAAATTTGTCACTACAGCTAAATTCAACTCTGAGAGATAAAGGAAACAACTAACTCAACCCATCTAAGAAGTATCTTAAAAGTTTTGTCTTACCTCATTAAATCTTGTCACAAGATGTTCTACAGGGTTATGCTCACCATTGGGGGAAGAAAGAATAGTAGCAGATATAGAAGCTTTGATAGATGGCAACTTGCTTTGACATTCAGCATTACCCAAATCCCTGGTTAAAAAGCAGAGGTAGTCAATGGGTAAGACTTTTTGATACAGCTCCTGCTCCTGCTCAGTCAGAATGCTGGCAACCTCTTCTGGGAACTGGATGAGGTGCTGCAGTTCTATCAGCTCTTTGCTGATACCAGCCACACTGGAGGGAGAGATGCTGGAGCCAGCCATAGATGTGCATGCTTGACGTTCTAAAATAAAACAAATAAAATAAATTCTTAATTTTTACCTTAAGCTTTTGGAGTGGGCTGTGCTAAACCAAGACAACTTGTTCTTTTTGTTCTGTTAAGCTTTTAATTAATTTCTTCTGCAGTACACTGTATCCTTTCTACTTTATACTTAAACAACCTAATACTATTTTAGAATCTTGGGATTAGATAAATAGATGTTAACTAGGGCTTCTAAGATTTTTTAAGCTACCTGCCAAAACATGGTTGCTTCCTGACTTACCCAAACATCTGCTCAATCACCTGCTGTCTTGTCTAAACTTCAAATAAAAGGAGCACATGGGCAGAATGTGACTGATTTGCCTTCAAGCAAGTCCATCAAATACAGGAGGCCTTGACTGGTGCACTGGGACACCACTGCCTCAAGAAATTAATGCATAAAGATGACACAAAACCCGTGTGATCAGCATTTTTGTTCTTGCTTTAGGACACAATTTATCTGATGTCACTATGTGGTGAAACTAGATGTTCAAAGTTAGAAATGATTTCTCATTCCTCTGGGAAAATACATGAATCTGGGAATAGGCATGTTTTACAGTTATTACAAAAGATTCATGGTAATTTTATAATATCTGAGCAGTGATGTCCCTTGAAAAGGAAAACTTTCCCTAAGAAGGAAAAAGCCAAGCCTCCTAAGACCGTGTAGGAAGCCTAAAACATCAACACAATGATTCCAAAACAGTGAGTATGAGTCTTCTGACTAGATAAGTTTAGAATGGATTCTCTGAACAATAATTTTTCAAGAATTACTTAAATGTATAAACAGTCATAGTAGGATATTCAGTACTTCTGCTTTCCCAAGAAAAGTTTATCTTTTTGCATTGATACACAAAATATCTTTAGAGATTTTCTGCACACACATAATGAAGGTACACTCTAGATATTTTACTTAATTTTTTTTTTTAATATCAGTAAGTCCAATTTCATAGAGTGGACAGTATTTTCAGCACGTAACATGGATTTGGCAATGCCACAGAAATACTGATGCTTTGCAAATTCAACATCGTTTGGCAACTACAGATGCAAACACATCTATCAATACAAAAGGAAAAGAAGGCATACTCTGTAGGGAGTCCCCAGTCAAGTAGTAATTACTGGAAAAGAGATATCTAATGCAAGAGTCAAGATGAGNTGATTCAAGCAACTTCTTTAGAGATTTTCTGCACACACATAATGAAGGTACACTCTAGATATTTTACTTAATTTTTTTTTTAATATCAGTAAGTCCAATTTCATAGAGTGGACAGTATTTTCAGCACGTAACATGGATTATGCAATGCCACAGAAATACTGATGCTTTGCAAATTCAACATCGTTTGGCAACTACAGATGCAAACACATCTATCAATACAAAAGGAAAAGAAGGCATACTCTGTAGGGAGTCCCCAGTCAAGTAGTAATTACTGGAAAAGAGATATCTAATGCAAGAGTCAAGATGAGCTGTGCCCTTATGCATTGCTCGCTGGTAAGATTCTTGGGTATATTCTCAAGAATTCACCTTTTCATTACAATAGCAACTGTAAACCTCACCCAAGTTCACACTTTCAGCAGATCTAAAGTCGACATGGAGCAAAGCTGAAGTTCAGAGACAAAGACCTCAAAACCAAGCAAAAGCTGACACTGAATTTGCACACTGCCTTGTCCAAGTACAGTCACTTTTCAGGCTCTACTAGTACAACATCTCAACACACACAAGTGACCAAAAGGGGTGGCTCCACAGGGTATCTCCAGACTGCTAAAAACTACTAGGAATACCTCACTTGAATTTTATTTCACCAGACTGACTGCCTATTGATCAAGTCCAGCTGAAAGCCATTGCAGGGATTCTGAAAGTCTTTAATGAAACTACCTGAGAGACAGCATCATCTTCTGTAACAATGGCTTCACAATCTAGCTTCATTCTAACATAAAAATGAAGCTGTCAAAAACTAAATCATTTGGTGGAAGCTAAGCCAAGATGATTCAAGTCACAGTCTAAACAAGATCAGCCACTGGCATTGCTAGATTTGGAAGAAGATTGAAATTAAATAAAAATCCTCTTGATATGAAAAAGCTGAATTTCAAACTGACATTTCACAAGTCTCCATTAAGCTGCAAGAACTAAATAAAAGCTCTGTCTTTAATATAACAGTACATGGAACAAGCTGCTGCAGCAAGAGTGCAGCTGACACCCAAAGAGAGGAGAAGAGGCCAAACAGAGTTATGAAGGCTGACAGCTTATGGCTAAAGCACAGTTACTGCTTTACTGAAGAACTAGAAATATAACTTATTTCTGTTTACTATTTCTACAATTAGAAATATTTCTTTCATCCATAATTCCCATTTTTTCAAGTCTTGGCTGTTGACATATTTTACCTTTCCAGATTCTGATTTTTTACCTTTCACCATTCCAGTCTTCCATGTTTCATCATAGAAAATCTAGGATCCTCATTCTCAGCTTTACTGCCTTCCATACTTTACACTCTGCACAAGAGCCTACTCCTCTTTTTTCAACCTCTCTACTTATTTGCTTGTACTAAACTAGTACTATTTTTTTATCTCTTTCATGTCCAGCTACAGTTCTCACTACAATTAACTGCTGCTGCAGTAAATGGTATTATTCTTTGTTCTCTACCAAATCAAGTTATTGTTAAACCAAGCAGAAGAATATGAGGACCCTGACTATTCTTTTGCAAGTTGTCTGAATCTGAAATTGATAGCTTTGCTTATCCTTTTGATAAACAGCTGAAGCAAATAATCTTTCAAACAGCAATCTTTTATTTTTCAAAACAAGACAACCTCTGAATAACTTTATAAAACATAAATCATTGCTACCATTGCTGATATAGAGAGAAACAAAAAGATCTCATCTAAGAAAAGAATAATCTAAGAATGGTAGATAATACAGAATGCCTGCTTCAGGATACTACTCAACCTAGGCCTGTCATAAACTCTAAGAAACACTGGCTCATAAATTATTAACTTTTATTTTTTAAAAAACTTTCTACAAGGTTAAGTAAGAAGCCCTTCTATTAACAGGTTAACTTCAAATTATCTCAAGCTTTATTGCTATAAAATTTAGAATTTCCATGTATCTTCTATATATATACAAGCTCTATAAAAGCTATACTAAAAAAATAAATTTCAAATATGTAAAAATCATGTGTCCATTTTTGTATATATACAAAGTCTTGAAAAACTGGTTTTTCTCATAGTTTTGTAGAACCATATTATTCTTGTGCTTGCTTTAATAGCAAGAGGTTGATTCAGTATCTTTTAACATCAAAAACAAGGAGTTTAAGGTAGAAGACAAATAAAATTTCTATAAATAAAATTGTGAAAAATACTGCTAGAAGGCTAACTTTAATTATCTGTAATAGTTCATATAAATTTTCCACATTTATATTTTCTACTAAATACAGTAGTTATGTGACATGTGATATGCACTAACAAGAAAAGGATTTTTTTCTGTTTGTTTAGCGTATTTCTAGTAAAAAAGGTGCTGATTTATTAAATTGTATTTCATCTTGCAGATAGATAACTTATTAATGCACAGAGTATGATATAATTGATGGTCAGCTGCACTCAGTTTTGTCTAAGCACAAATTCAAGACTGGGTTCTAGCAAAGCAAGTGGAATTCATAAAAAGGCAGAAGGAAAATAAAATACAGCCCTGACTGTAGTAACACCAATGTCAAAATTGATAAACCTGCATAAAATTATACTGGTTAAAATCACAAAGTTTTCTATGTTAATAGTGACCAAGCAAGGACTGTGGTACAGAATTACTTTCACCCCAGCTCAGACCACAATAACTCTTACATTTTGTACTTGTACAAATGTGCTGTGGCTATGGGAAATGGGGAAAGACACTGTATTTCTTCAAAAAGTACAATTTCAAAAGCATAAAAGATGGAATTTTACATTCAATAAAGTTTGATGAATTGACAAATTACTGGATTTGTGTCTTAAATTTATTTCTAGGATAATTTCCTTTCTGTACTTGCTTGGAGTAGTATTCTCTTTGTACATTCAAAATTCAGCAGTTTGAAAGCAGTAAAGTGAAAATTCACAATCACTAAGAAAATGCTCACTCCTCTGGAAGGCTGTTGGGAGATAGTGTGATTATGAAAAAACTCGTGTTCTAAACCAGAAGACAAATTCCAATAGCTGTAGGAATAGAAGTAATCATACAACATATTATAACATGTTGTGATTTGGTTGTGTTTTTTATAACAGACTTTTCTTCCATGAAATTATGCAAAAGTCTTAATGAATTATTACTCTGAGCTGATATTAAAATGTAATGTAATAAATGGATTCTAATAGAAGTCCTCTTCACAAGTCATACTATAGACATCATCCAAACCATCTGTATGCTTTAAAAGAACATATGGATTATGTTTACAGTGAGAAAATAAAAACAGACTAATGGAAAAAATTAAAAGAGCCAAAGGTGAGCAAATGTCAATGCATATAATACAGAAGGAAAAACACAATAAAAACCTCTCTCAAACAGAAGATACATGACTACTTAATTAAATCCCCAGTTTGAGATACCAATCAGAATAACTGGGATAGCATTGTTTTACTGTCCCTTGGATGAGATATATCTCAGTACCAAACCAACAAGCTTTTGGTAATTTCCTGCTACTCTTCTAGATAATTAAAAACATTTCTCTCTCTTTTGATGAACATGGATACACTGTTACCAATTTTGCCTGCAAGCAACTCACACCAGTATCAAAGGGCCTGATATTACAGTTGGGGAGAAGACTGCCAGAGAACCAGATCAAGTTAAATTTCAACATAGCAATCACTAAAATTAATAGATCCCATTTCTTCTTCAAATTTACTTATGAGTCAAGTATCAAAGAAACAGCTGATGTATACACTCTCTCTCTATATCCCTGAGTCTAGCAATATGTGCTACTCCGTAAAACTAGATATCAGCATGCCCTGAAAATTATTAGCAGGGTGGCTCTGGGGGTGTAGGGTCCAGAGTTCAGTATGACTTGAGCATCAGTAAGCAGAAGATAATACTCTGAACAATGCACAATACTCTGAACAAATTCACAGATGATGTCCTGAGGAAAAGATTAACTTAGCCTATATCTGTATGAAAAACAATCCCTTATCAGACCAAATAATATTACAGGCACATTCTGGGGGCACAAGATAATTTTCAGGTTTGGAAAAGAAACACTAAACTTGACAGCTAGTTTAAGAATACCTGCTTTGATTTTAATTTGGTCATGGTAATAGCAAGACAGTGGAGAAGGTGATCTTCTGTGGTGGAGGGGCAGCAAGTCATTGCAATGGTCCTGGTGAGAAGAACAATAGTTTCACCAGTACAAAGGAAAAAAGGAAAAGGTAGAAATCACCTGTAGAAAACAATTTTGCTGGAAACAGATCACTGTGGAACTATGACCTACATGAATTTTTATTGAGGCTCAGATTTTATTGTTGAATAGAGTTATGAAACCTCCAGAGAGGATTAAAAAAAAAAA
>VZTY01008192.1:0-72027 GCA_013400935.1 Turnix velox | reverse complement strand
CCCTTCCAACTCAAACTATGTCGGCTATTCTCTGATTGAGAGAGTTAATCCTTCTTTAAGGATTCTGGTAAAACAATGACCCATCACTGCTTGCATTAACCATTCAATCAACGGTGGCTCGAAACCTGAATTACTCCCCAGTGTGACTTCCAGTTTTCAAAATGCTTGATTTGCCTCCTGATCACTGCCCAACAGCTTTCAAAAATTTGTCCTCTATAGATATTCAAAACCAGCAGGATGGAAACTCTCAAAATACCTAGTCTGCCTGATTAAAGCTTGAAATACTTTACTGCAACTCTGGCTTCTGCTGATTCTCAATATAATGACAACATAATCTGCAGGACAGTCTTTTAAAATGTTATTAATGTAATTGAAATCAAGATTTCTATGCACAAAAATTAAACTGCTCAACATTTCCTACCCAGAAACCTCCCCTCATCCCAGCAGGTTTCACCAGCAGGACCAGGCGGGGACGGCTGAAGGAAGAAAACCCTCAGGGCATGACGGTCCTGATGGTGCCATCTCCCCGGTTCCCTTGGACCGTCCTCCCGTCCTGCCGGATCACCTCCCCAGACCCGGAGGGGTTAGGATGCGAGCCTCCTCCTCGAACGCGAAGGCGAAAAGCACTTTCCTCCCGCTTGGCGCAGCCTGCCATGACGCTGAGACGCCGGGGTGGAGGCTGTACAATACCGAAGTCACGCTGCCGAGATCCGCCCCCGCCGGTCCCGTGACAGAGGGCGTGGACCCGAGCCGACCCATTGGAGCGGGTCGCGCCGGGCTGGGGTTGTAGCTGCGCTATGGTCAGAGCCATGGGGCTAGCGGGGCTGCTGCTAGGGCTGTTCCTTGTGCCCGCCGTGTTGGTGAGCACTCACCTTCGCCATGGCGCACCTCCGGCCGAGCCCGTCCTGGAGGCAACCGAGTTGGAACCCGCCTCGGGCGCCTTCCGAGAAGATTCGTTGTGGCCCCTGCCGCAGTGGCTCAGCACGTCCCACCAGCAGCTGCAGCTGGCGCCCGGCCGCTTCAAGCTGGTTCACGGCGCTGGCTCCTCGGCGGGGCCGGACTGCGGTCTGCTGCAGGACGCCTTCCGCAGGTGAGGGGCAGTGGGGGGCAGAGGTGCGGAGTGGGCTGCGGGCGGGAGCGATACCTCAGCAGCATGGTCCCTGTGTTTCCCCTGCAGGTACTACGAGTATATCTTCGGGCAGTCCCGCCAGTGGCCGTGGAGGCGTGGGCCGCTGATCGGCCGAGGGAACCCCGAGCTGTTGCAGCTGCAGGTGGTGATCGAAGCCCCCGACCCCGGCTGTCACGGCTACCCCCACCTCGCCTCCAGCGAGGCCTGTGAGTACCACGCTCGGCCGCCTGTCGCTGCCCTCCCTGTCGTTAGTCCACCTTTTCCAGTCATGTGCCCAGCGCGAAAGCTCAGCAGAATTTTTTAAGGAGCTGGAAGTCAGGCTGACTGAGGCGCTCCAGGACATTGCACAACAGCAGAAGATAGTGCTTATTCCTGATCCAGATCTTACCTCGCAATAAATAATGAGGCTGGTTAGAAGTGTAACTCGTGATTTTTGCAGTTTACCTAGTGTTCAACTAATTTACCTGTTACTGGCATTTCTAGTAAATGTCGTGAAGGACAGAGGGGTCTGTAATAGTGCGCTGCCCCATTATATGGGGCGTGCAGATCTGTCTGTATTCAGGAGGTCATTTTTTCTTTCAGTACAGAGACTGACTCTACTTGTCTAGTGTCATTAGAAATAACGCCATTGAATTTGAAGCTGCCTAGGCTGTACATAATGCATATATGGTGTTTCTGTTTTGCCTTTACAACTGGAAAGTGTCTACTGAACTTCTTGCAGTATTGTAAATCTGTGTTTATTTCTATAAGTAAATACAGAAAATATTTTAAGCCATGATGGTTGAATTGTGTTTGTTCAGCTATGCTTCTTGAGTTCTGTAACTTAACAGAAAAGTGGAGAAGTACTCTAACATCAAGCCATAATAACTAAACGTGTTTCATAATAGAAACAAGGAGGAGTTGATAGTATTGCTTCTTGTCTGGACAGACTGGATTCATCTAATTCAGTCTTGAGGTCATGTTCGCTACTAGTGTTGTAGTTTGGGCTGGGCTGACCACAAATATAAATAGCAGATACTCATAGCTTTTTGGTACGCAGGATACAGATCCTTACAAAACCATCCTTTTTATCCTAAATCACACAATTGCATTTCTACCTGACTTAGACAGAAGAGCAATCCTTTTACTTTTACTCAGTCTTCTTAGTACATTTAGCTAAGCAGTGAAATTTATGTGTGCAGGTTTATCACTCATTTCAATGCAAGTGATACACAGAAGCGAGACTGCTAGTGCTTTAGATTTATTCTTTTTTCACAGTCAGGTTATTATACCGCTTTTTTTTTTTTTTTAATTTGAACTGATTTGTAAACTTCAGATTTAACCAAAACTGCTTCTTTTCTGTCAAGGAATCTGAGAGATCATGTGATTTTTAAGTTGCACCATCCATTTGTCCTTCTGCTGTAGGAGTTTCAAGTTACAAGTAACATGGAGTTCTCCTCATGTAATAATCGGGTCTTTCCAGACTNATTCTTTTCTTTTTTCCACAGTCAGGTTATTATACTGCTTTTTTTTTTTTTTTAATTTGAACTGATTTGTAAACTTCAGATTTAACCAAAACTGCTTCTTTTCTGTCAAGGAATCTGAGAGATCATGTGATTTTTAAGTTGCACCATCCATTTGTCCTTCTGCTGTAGGAGTTTCAAGTTACAAGTAACATGGAGTTCTCCTCATGTAATAATCGGGTCTTTCCAGACTTCAGCAATGTTTTTACTTTGTTTTTACTTTCTACTTTTAATGTGATAGCTTGTTTAGGGAACAAATACTGCAATATGCATTTCAGTATGCAACTGGTCACTTGCTGGATCGAGCCTCTGTGTTTTGTTAATAGAGGGAGTACGGACAGTCAGTGACTTTCCTGTAGGAAGAGTACTGGAGATGTTATCAAAATACAAGATGTCTGCCTCTCTCCCTGCTGGCTTCTTGCCTGCTTGTATAAAAGATAGCCATAAGAAAACTTTTTTTGTATTTATTTAAGGTATGCTATATGTTAAGAAAAAAAGCCTGTTGTCTTTGAAGTGAACCACTGAGTAAACTACAGTTTATCACAGAAAGATTAATGGAAATTACAGTCCTATTCTAAATTCAGTTTCTTAGCCAGAACTTCTAATATATGCAATCGGTGTTTAGGTTAAAATGTAATCTTTCTTTATGTCCCCAAGTGACTTCACTTTGGTGATTTGGACAAATATTGAAACAGTATATCTTATAACCAGCCATTCTTTCATGCTGAGCCCCATCCTATAAATCACTATACAGCAATTTATTCCTCTGATTTTTCTTCTCTACATCTTCAAATGTGTGACTCTTGTCAGTTTATTACTGCTTTGATCTTTAAATAATGTTCTAAATAGATTTATAGGTGTGGTGTATTTTTATTCATATATGTTTATGTGATTTAAAAAATAAATTAATGCATTTGTGTTTGGTGTTGGTTTCTTTTTTTTTTCACTAAAATTTACTGAATCACCTTAAGTGGAAAAAAATTAATGTAACCTCTTTTTTTTTTGTACTGTTTACTTGAGTAGCTCCAGACCTGAAATTTAAGGGAGGATTTTTACAGATGCTTTCAGATATCATTCATATTACCTTTCATCATCTTACTGTCCTAGTACACATGCTCACTAGATTGTGGGGTCTGGTTTTTATTTCTCCTTTGTAATTATCTTAATGATACTTGCTTTATCTCTGTAAGCTATGTGACTTAAAAAATGTAAGCATGACCTATATGAAAGACAGGTAAAAGGAGGAGTAGACTTTTGCATTAGGTCTGGCTTAGTTCCTCAATTCTTATCACTTATATCTTAAGCAGAAATGTATTACCTGATGGTTTTAAATCCCTTGTGTTAAACTTAGCTGGAATTCTGGCCCTTGTGCAATGTTTAACACTGACATTATTATACACTGTATTTATTTTATCACATTTACTGATTAACTGCTGACTTTCTAATGAGTAGCTTACATTATTTCAGGGACACTTAAATAAAAAATACTGGCATGGCATCACCATTAAAAATAGCATTATTTAGAATTCAAAAAAACCCAAAAGATGACTTTTGGTACTTGAAGATTCTTTTTACTGCCTGTTAGCTTTGTTCTGTCATCCCATAATGTTTGGGTTTATCTTTTTTTTTTTTTTGATAGATCATTTAACTGTAACTGAACCTGTGGCTATACTGAAAGCAGATGAGGTATGGGGTGCTTTAAGAGGTAAGCTGATCCTTTTCCTGTAGAGCTATTTTGTCTCGACTTAACATAAAGTCCACATCAGGCTAAGAACCATCTGACTACTGAGCCTTGCCCTCATTCAGTCTTCACTGGAAAAGGGAGACCAGAAGGATATACCCAGACATGTGCTGGTTAGATTCTTCAGCTGAGAAGCACCAGAATGACATCCTTACTGTGCCTAAAATCAGCCAAATTAGCTGAATCTTAGGTGCTAAAAAAGTGGTAAGATTCACAACATGAGCAATAAATTATTTTCTGACTTCACCTAATACCAGACATGTCACCAGGAAGACCATAATGCTGATGTTTCAGTTTGCTGTTCTTACTGGAATATTAGTCTAAAATAGCAGACTGTTTCATGCTAAGTTAGAAAACCCACCAATTCAAGAAAGTGACAGGAATAGAGGCATGACAACACCAGAAATTCCTCCTTTGCTCTCAGTGACTTTTGTACTATTGAAGAATTAATGTGGTAGTAGTAATCTGTGGTATTTTTGTGTAGTGGTGAGCTTCAATGGTTCTCTCATCAGAACTTCCATAACTGTGGTGCTTGTGCAATTAGTGAAACTGCTAGAGAGAAAGAAACTCAGCTGCAAAGCACTCTTCTTAGCTTTGAGAAAAACTGTAAACAGTTATGATCCTGTTTTTAAGTAAAACTTTAAGGGCAAGTACTGAGTTGTACACCAGATCCTTTTCTTGATTTTTTGTTTGTTTTTCCCAGGTTTGGAAACCTTCAGTCAGTTGGTTCATGAAGATAAGTATGGAAGTGTAAGTAGAACCACATTCTTTATTAGTTGCTCTTCTAGAGGAAGCATGTCTACGGATTTAATTAAGTACTTTTTTGAAAGTTATCCTTAGAAAGCTGGTAACACACTGAAAACTAAGTACTTTCTGTTTAAAGGGATAAATAGAAAATGAGAATTCTAATTTTTTAATCTCATTCTAATAGTTTCTAGTCAATGAATCTGAAATTGATGACTTCCCACGATTTGCTCATAGAGGAATTCTACTGGACACTTCGAGGCATTATTTACCTTTGAAAACTATTCTAACAAACCTGGTAAGTGGGCGGTTTTGTATCATTAATTATGAAAACTTTTTGCATTTGTGTTTTGTCGCATAGAGTGGGTAGCAGCTGGTATGAAAGGAAGAGTCATTTCTACTTGTTGACTTCTAAAAGGACAGAGTGAACTTTGCTAAGTGAAGGTCAGAGCTAAGTTTTATGATTCTTTACTGGTTTACGAACAAGTGTGCTCCTCCCACCTCTTGTGCCGGCTTGAATCCAGGCTAACCCAATAAAAATCGGCAGCAATCCCTTCATTGGCATATGGTAATTGAATGCTTAAGGCAGCAGTTCAAGTGCCTCTCTTGTGTTCAACTGCTGTACTATATTTCCAGGAAGTGCATGTCCTTAAGGAAGGAGTGACAGAGATAAAGTCAGGAGATACCATTCTTTGTGGAAAGATGCTATTTGACAGAAATAAGACATGCTGTAATTAAAACCACTGCAAATAAATCAGATGAGATAATTTTGGGGAGTGGATAAAGGAGAAAGCTTTTTTTTATTATTTGGTGGCAGCTCCTGAAGAGATTTTTCTCATTTCTTTAAAGGAAGCATAGTGGAAAAAAAGGGTGTCCTGGTAAGAAATTGGAAGAAACTGCGTTGCAATTAGTCACAGTGTAGAGAACACTGCTCACAGCAGGCAGTTCAGCTAGTGTCTCTGACAAACTTGAGTAACTTGGGTATGTATTTAAATGTCCATCTAGAGTTACAATTCTAAAATAAATGTGTTAACATTTATCTTAATTATCTTTAAGATCAAAAAAGGGAAATACTGAAACTGTCATAACTGAAAACACAAGGGAACATTTCTCCATCTGGCATACTTTTGAAATGGACTCTGTAGAAGTCACTAGCAAGTAGGGATGTTCTAGATAGTAGGAAATGCTCGTGATGTTCAGTTTTCAAGTCCAGAGTATTTAGGCAGGAAAGGACTGGGATTTTTCTAAGCTTAAATGGGACTACCCAGATATGTTCTGATGTGAAAGAAATTCATAAGCATTTTTATCTGTTCCCCTTCTATCAGCCAGTGTGGCATGATCAAGAGCTTGATCATGAGTGATGCAAAGAGGTGGCAGAGGAATGGATCAGTAGTATAAACAGACTGTCTTTTGCTGTGTCCTTCTAGCATTTGTTGAAACATGGTATGTTTTTTCTTTGAATGCTTGGGTATTGAAGTTGTTGCTTTGTACTGAGACGAGACAACCTTTCTTGCATAGATTTTCTGTGAGAATGAAGTGTTTAACTAGACTTCATTGTATTATTTGTTACAGGATGCCATGGCTTTTAACAAGTTCAATGTTCTCCACTGGCATATAGTAGATGATCAGTCATTCCCTTATCAGAGTATTTTTTTTCCTGAGTTAAGTGACAAGGTGAGTAAACATTACTGGAGTCGAGTAGGCGGCACATATTTCATGAAAAGAGAATGCAGAGCCTACCAATAACTGAATATATTTTCTCTTTGACTGATTGTGAAACAGTACCATAGGACCAGAAATGCATGTGATTTCTGTGGAGAACATGGGGGATGCATGGTAAATGACCTTCCTGACTATAATGTGCATGCTTGCAGCTGACAGTGGTCCTCAGAGTCTGCAGGCCTTCAAGCACCAATAGCTTGCAAATAATCTTTTGTAGTGAGCAGTGCATGAGTTTCTATTGGTTTGTTTATTTAACTGGTAAAATTCCTGCCACTGAGGCAAACATAGAAGTTTCCTGTCAGCTCTAGGTTTGAAATCACTGCAGTAGTGTTTTTGCCCTTTCTGAAATCTAGTTAGCTTCACAAAACACAGCCTATTAGAGGCCCAAAACTGATTGTTTTCTTAAACAGATTTAGTGATCTAACTTTTTTATTTCCCAACTCATTGCAAATTTTACTAATTAATGAAAGCTTTCATGAGGTTCTTGCTCAGTCATGATACATAAATAGCCAGATCAAGCACGTCTAATTAGGTAGAGATTAAAATCTATATTGTAATAATTGAAAAGAAAATTAAGTAGAGCCTAAGCTAACCCTCATAAAAATTATATAGCAGATGCCATGAATACTTTCTTATTTGAAAGGTGCATTGGGTGGTGCCATCAGAGTATTCTTCCTCATAATGGCTGTGGAGCAGTGTTCCATTCCCCACTGGTGGCTGGAGAGAAGATGGGTTTTTGTCTCAATAGCCTTCTTTTTGAAAAGCTTTCTCTTTATCTTATTTTGAGTATCTCAGCTGTGGAAACTGAAGCTTAAGATGCTATTAAATGTGAAAAGTCATGATGGTTTTCTTATGTAGTTTGATTCTTTCACAGACAAGTGCTTCACCATACTGTTGCAATCTGGGTCATTTGGTGCATTTGTTGTCTGTGTTGGAATTCAGTAGCACTCAAATTCCGCATCTCAAAAGAAATGCACTCTGGTCCTAAATTGGATATTCTATTCAATTAGCACAGGTTTTGGAAGAAGATACTTTCTTTCTCACTTGGCAGACTTTTTTCCATTAGTCTTTCATGCCACGTAACATGGAACTAATGGTGTAGAGTAGGAGGGCAAAACTAACTAGTCTCTATACAGAAGAACTGGAAAATATATTTTTTTTAAAAAATCTGATGGAATAAATGCTAAATTTTCTATTTCCTTCAGTAAATGTAAACTAAGGAGGAAAGTCCACTAAGTCTACTCAGGAGATTTGTTTTAGTGTGAAAAAAGGGATTAATTTTAGTGGGTTTCGGTTCCCTTATTCCCCCCCACTGTCAGCCTAAAAGTACTGTCACTGCAGGTGCACTTGTGATGAACCGGAAAAGGATAAATTAAAGCTGCTCTCTAGTCTAATTTATAACTGATAAAATGTTTTGTAATCTGTTTCTAAATGTGAATACTTTACAGGGAGCGTACTCCTATAACCACATCTATACTCCTACTGATGTCCGTTTGGTGATCGAGTATGCCCGGTTTAGAGGCATTAGAGTTATCCCAGAGTTTGATACCCCAGGGCACACACAGTCTTGGGGAAAAGGTATGTCCAAGCAAGTATTCATTGTTAAAAAGGTACCAGTAAATAGAGAGTAGCAAGCAAATTAACTTGTTAAAAAGCAGCTTTAAAATTTGAAAGGCCCATATTGCTTTAGATATATTGGTTGAAGAGCCAGTGCTTAGTTTTGTTGTGTCTAGGTTTCCTTTTTTGTGTAGAGGTAAATTCCTAGCAGGCTGAGGCAGGACACCTACCTTGAGCCATATATCTCACACCTACTTAGGTTTTAACAATGCAGAATATTAGAAAGAGAAAAGAGGTCTCCAGAGTGCACTCATTGTATTTGAATTCCTTTTAATTGGCTTCCTTCCTAAATCCATTAAAGTTTTTTCATCCAAGTAGTCATTCCAGGTTCAGTGATATATTCCATAAATCAGTGTATGTTTAAATCACAGAACTAAAAGTCCATGTTGACTTTCAGTTAAAAGGTTCTTCAACCTTGGGCAAATTGTTTTATTTCATCCTGTCTCTATTTGATTTTATTTAGGTTAATGAACACTTAAGTCATGAGTATTAACCTTGTAATATGGTTAACTGTCTCTTCCTGCTAGTCAAGTTAGCATACCAGCATGGAACTGAATATCCTCTATTAATTGTTTCTATCAGGTCAAAAAGATCTTCTCACCCTCTGTTACAGTGGCAAACATCCATCTGGGTCCTTTGGTCCTATAAATCCCATTTTGAATACAACTTATGACTTCATGGCTAAATTCTACAAAGAGATCAGCAGTGTATTTCCAGATGCATATATTCATTTGGGAGGAGATGAAGTGAACTTCGATTGTTGGTATGGTGACAGTTCAAAGGAAACATATCTGATACCACTTAAACTTAATGAAATCCATCAGTTATGAAACTAAGTTATGGGAGACTATTTTCATGCTTAATCCAATGATCTCTACTCTTGGTTCAGTAATATTTACAGGCAGAGCGTTTGTGGGCGTTGACTGTCAACTGAGGTTGTGCCGAATTTTGCTTTGACTTGTAGTTTTACAAGTATCTATGTACTTTAAAGGGTTTCTTCATGTAAACAAAACTGGCAAGAAGAGAGATAGTGTGGTAGAAAAGTACAGTTGAAGATAACTAATATTTGAAAAGTCTTTTCACTTTTCAGAACATTTGCTAACATTAGGTATTATAGTACAGACTCCTGCTTGTATAGCCGGTATAAATAAAATTTTTCAGTTTGGCTGTGTGTGGACTTGGAATACTTTGGAGTCTGCTGGAGTACCTAATAAGATAGAATTTGGAGCTGATCTGATTTCATGAGTATTCATATTGATCTAGTTAGTATTTGTCCTGCAGATTCTGTGTTATTATGGCTCAATTTCCAGACCTGTTGGAAGCCAGAACCCCAGCATGCTTAGGAGGTTGAGAAAACCCACTAAAGAGCCCGAAAGAACAACAGGAACTTATGTAGTTCTGTCAGAGAATAAGACTATTTCCCTTATTTCAAATCAGGATGAAACTGTTTCAAAGTATCTAAGTCAGCTTGCTGCTTCTACTCTGCTGTGCATTCCAGGCTGTGACATGCTTGAGGCATCAACTGGTCTGTGCATGGGTGGAAATGGTTGAGAAAAACCTTTTTTAAAATAAAATTATTTGTTTTTTAAACTTTCTTTGTTGTCATTTAAGGAAATCTAACCCTGAAGTGAGAGAGTTCATGAAGAAGCAAGGATATGGTGATGACTATGCTAAACTGGAATCTTACTACATTCAGAAGTATGTTGGTGTTCTAATTAGTGCTCAGCTTTTTGCAGCCACTGTCTGAGGGTAGTGTTAAAGTGCAAATACTGAATTTCATTTAGGATAGCTTGTATTTTAAAAAAATTACATAATGGGTGCTGCTCACTTTATTTTAGTACACTGAATATAAAATGAAGACATGTGGGCTATCTGCTGTAATATCAGCATGCAGGGCAGGGAGGAAAAGTCCAGTGTTATCTGCAGCCACTGGAACAGGTTGTCCAGATAGATTGTGGGGTCTCTTTGGAGACATTCAAAACCCACTTGCACACGTTCTTGTGACCTGATCTTAGAGTTCCTTCTCTGGCAGGGGCATTGGACTAGATGACCCTTTGAGGTCCCTTCCAATCCCTGATATTCTGTGTGATTCATTTTCTCATTTTTTAAAAAAAAATGTTTAGACAACTGTATAGGTTGCAGGTAGTTCTGAACATCATTTTTTGTCACAGCATACATGGGAGAGTATCCTCTTCAAGGCAGAGCGCTAAAGGCCAAAACCAGAAAACAATTATTTTTATTGATGCCCTGTGCTGGGAAATGTCTCACGTGCCTTAGAGTAGAAAACTGCATACCTGTACTGAAGTTTACAAATGTGATCCTATTTCTACATTCTAGGATTTTAGACCTTGTTTCCTCCTATAACAAAGGATATGTTGTCTGGCAAGAAGTGTTTGATAACAAAGCGCAGGTAAGATGGAAAAGATACATAAGATAGTCTTATGTAACAACACGGTATTGTGGGAAACTATTGAAGAGTATTAGTTTATGTTTGTGTCTCTTAACGTAGCAGGATAGTTGTTCTGGTAAAACCAAGTACTGCCTTGCTGTTCAGATCTAGCCAGATGCTGCATGTAGGAGCCCTCTTAGAGCATTAATGTCTGTAGTGCACCTCAGGTGCACCTTCAAGACACAATACTTAGTTTCTAAATCCGTCATTCTTTTTCCTGGTTACAGCAATTAAAATTAATGGCTTTGAGTTTTGTTTTGTTTTTCTTTCTTTTAGTTGAAACCAGATACTGTAGTTCAGGTGTGGATGGGAAACAACTATGCCCATGAACTGAGCCGTGTCACTGGAGCTGGGTTCACTGCTATCCTGGCAGCCCCCTGGTACTTAGACTACATTACTTATGGGCAAGACTGGAAGAAATACTACAGTGTTGAACCACTTAACTTCTTTGGTTTGTTACTTTTTGATATTTATACTGATTTTCTCTGTATGAAAATCTTTGATTCATAATAAGGTTTAAATGGAAAGATTCAGGCTATATAGAGTGGTTATGCAGTCACTGTGATCATATAGGCTGTAATCAAAGGAATTTAATGTCTGATAGAACCCTGGAAAATTCCCAAACAAAAATAATTTTATTTTTTTTTTTAAATGGAACTTTCCACTTCTTGCAGGTAAAACGTGTTACCTTCATAAAGCATGCAGTGATGGTGATTGTCTGAGACAGGACGCTGGACTGAGTGGACAGATGCATCATGTGTTAGGGGCAGAGTTGTGCAAAATGGTTGTTGGTACACAGACAACGGATTCATGTATTAGCAAACTCCTGGAGCATTAGCCTGTTCTAGAAATGGGCTAAAACTGATGCATATATCTTTGTCAGAGGCTTTCATTTTATGCAGGGTAGCTCTCAGCTCAGCAGGGAGAACACTTGATTTCATAACTTTTCCAGAGCATGTTCTGTGTATAATAGAATTAAGAATCTCAGTCAGGACTGAAATCTCTGGAGAATGTCAGAATGCTAAAGAATGTCTTTCAGAAGGTGAAAGGAAAAATCCCTTCTGACAGAAAAGGGAAATGGTTTTGATGGTTCTTGCATTCATTAACTGGACAACCAAAGTGTTTAGTGCTTAAGTTAAATGTTTTATATTAGGAGACAAACATAAACATCAATACTCTCTCAGTACTGGAAAATAGAATTGTTGATATATGCTCATTTTCTGGACAAATAGAAATTCTAACTTTCTGCTTTGACTTAAGGAACTGAAAAACAGAAAAAGCTTTTAATTGGTGGAGAAGCATGCCTGTGGGGGGAATTTGTGGATGAAACTAACCTCACACCAAGATTATGGTATGAGCTGCTTTATCTTTAGATTTAGAAAGCCAGCTACGAGGAGCATTAATCCATCCAACAGAACTGTATGATTTCTGTGATGAATCTGACTCGCTATAAAAATTGATGCTTCTGCATATATGAGATCTGGTATTAAGAACTTAATCCGTTCTGGTTATATATACCTACTCTGGAATGCCATGTATCTTTACAGGCCTCGAGCAAGTGCTGTAGGGGAAAGACTCTGGAGCAGCAGGAATGTGACCAACTTGCAGAGTGCTTATGAAAGACTGACTAATCACCGATGCCGCATGCTCCGGTAAGATCTGTAACCATAATATATCTTAGTTCTTACACCTTTCGACCAAGGGAGATAAAGTGCAAGTCTGGATTGCTAGCCTAGAAAGGCAGGGATGAGAGCTAGGGCTAATAATCTAACCTGACTGTGTAAATGTCATGTTGTGTGCTATTGTATCCACAGAAGAGGACCAAGAAGAGAAGCTCTAGATAGTTCTATAGCTAACACTTTCAGAATGTTAGTTTGTTAACTTCCTTCAGTGAAATTCTAGAAATTCAGTGAAATTCTTGCCCATTATGTCTTTCCTGTAAAGGAAAAAACAACACCATGATTAAATTATTTCAGACAAAAAGGGTATTAAAGGGCATGCAGGAGGAATATATAGACATGAGACTTTTAAAAAAACATTCTGATTTCTTATTTTAAGTAATAATTAAAGTCCTGAAGGAAGGCATCCAAGTGGAGTTTGCATGAGCTATGATCCTGAAGGAATACTTGGTTGGGCAAGGAATTCTTGATAGTTTAATTTGTAACTAGTGTAATCAAAGTCAGTTTGTAACATATTCTTCTCTGTAGTTCTTTCCTGAAAAGCATCTAGAAAAATTACTGCTAAATTATTGTTAGTGCTGTAAATCTTTGTATAATTGCAGCTGTAGAAATTAATGATGTATTTCTAGGTTTTAAATCCAAGTTAGACTACATTTTTGAAATTATACAGTCAGAAAGCATTTAGATTTTCTTGAACACTGCTGCAGAGTTGCACTGCAACAAGAATGGAACATGACATTTCATTTCTCTAAAAAAGTTTATGACAAGACATTGAAAATCCCAGCAGCATCAGGAAGCACTTCAAATTTGTTAAAAATCAGCTTTTCAGAGAATAACGTGTAGCATCAGATAGACTCAGCACTTAAAACTCAAGCACTCGTGTTCCTGCAGATGTCTTAGCATGATTATATCGTTACCACCTTTGATCAATGAAATTAGGGATGACTGAAACTCACCAATTTTGACATGTGTTTGTTTCATGCTGGCTTACGATAATGCTATAGGAAAATGGGTATACATATGTAATTAATGTTATCTCCCTCAGCCATGAGAAAAAACAGATACATAATAAAATACTTTTAAAGAGCTTTAAAAACTTATGTCCTGTCACTTAACAGGATTTGGGCTCAGAGAAAACCCTGATACAAGTGAATACCTCTAGGGTTAGGGCTTTGCAATGAATTAAGCCATGCTGTTCCCAGGCATGGGTAACTATTGGTCTAACTCCATCTTCTTCCTTAACACTGGCACATGTATTGCTCTACAGGGAGCTTATGCAGAAAACCAGCTGCTCTCGTAGTGCTAGCATGAGAGTACTGGAATGCAGGGCAGACTAAGTACTGGTACCTCCACACTTTTTCCTTAAACTACTTTCTGGTGCTAAAAGTGCTTTGCTGACATATGAACATACTGTGAACAATTCCTGTTATAAGCAAACTTTCTCAATAAAAGGATGTCCTACCAAAAACGGATCCTTTATAGAGGCTTTGAAACAAAAAAGAAATGCAAGAAACTGTTCCATGAACATTCCTTGGAGCTGCAGTTCTGTTGCTGTTCATGTATGTGAAGCTTCCTTACACTGTGTGATCTTAAGGAGCTGATTTAATCAGTCAGACTGCTGTTATGTCTTAGAGCATGGGCAAACGTCTATGTCCCTAATAATGTTTTTATATATAGTGTATATATACAGACCTTGGCAATTACAGCACACCAAGGGGCTTTTCCAAGCAGAACCAATGACTGGCTCATTCTGTGGCCAGGGTGAGGGAAGGGGCAGACAGAACTTTGTAACAGCTAGATCCGGGTTGCTGCAGCAATAGTAACTTCACCTGTCCAAGGCCTGTGCTGTCAAAATAGTATTATTAAAGCAGTAGTTTCTATTTAGATCTAGACTCAGCTTCCTCTAGGATGCAGCAGCCTCACTTGCAGCAAATGGTAATGGGAGAAGGGAGACAAAGGGACATCATACAGCCCACAGACCTAGGCAATAACTCTGTCTTTGAATAAGAGTAGGTCTTGCTTGGGAGGCCGNTAATAATGTTTTTATATATAGTGTTTGTGTTTAAAGCCATGTGTGAAAATAATAATTTGTGTTAGTGTAGACAGAAGATGTCCTGTTTACTCCAAAAAAATGCTCCCCGAAATTGGCTACCAAAAAAATGCATCACAATTACACAGCACTACACTATGAAGGAAATGTTGGAATTGGAGAATGGGGGGAGGGCATGCATTCTTATGACCATTTTTCAATCAAAGCAATGGATTTTACAGAACAAGAAGCTAATTAGAATGTGAACTTTTCAAGCTGTTGTCTAATATCTTATGCATTTCATACATAACTGTATTTAACTAAAATTATTACAGTTTTAATCTATGGTTCATTACAGCTAAGAACAAGGCCCTTTTTCACTCCTATATCTGCTATTTCTTGGAAGTAGTTTTGCTTACACAAAGGTTGAGAGCACTGCTATCTCTCTTCCTGCCTGTACAACCAAGTGTTTGATTATAATTATGCACATTCTACTTTCTTAAAACAGCCGTGGCATTGCAGCCGAACCTCTATTTGTTGGATATTGCCCTCATGAAGCAAGAGGGCAGTAACTGCTGCAGATTTCTAGTCAACAACCTGATGTGCCTCTGGGGATAAACATATGCAGGATGCTGTTTGAAACCTGAACAAGGACATCATTTTAAAAGTGAAAATTTTATTTGACATTCGTGTTGGAGTAAATATTATGGGGTTTAGCTTTCATAAGATATGGGGATTCTTCACTGTGAAATCCTGAAATTTGATATCAATTACCTATTTCAGTTTCCTTACATTCTAAAATTAAGGGAAAATAAAGATACAGTTTGCTCTTTAGTGAAATGTCCTTTTATTTCTGAGTATCTAATCGTTGGAACTCTTCTACGTAACCAAATTACATCTCAGAACTGACTTCTAAAACCTAGCAAGTCAGCACCATTACATCACTCATCCCTAAAGGTCAAAACCTCAAAAATCCTTCCCAAGGTGATGGACACGGATCACTGCCCTGGGAGAACTCTGCTGACTCTGAGAACTTAACACTGATGTTATGCAAATTGCAGAAGCATCTATTCAGGGTAATTTGCTAAAGCAAGCTCAGGTAGAAATTATAGCCAGTCCCAAACTCTGGTTCAAACTGTTTATTAACAATACAGAATTAACAGAAGTAACAGCTTTACTATTTAAAATACTTCTGAACATTGTTTTTTTTCATTCAGCAGGAAAAAAAATAACCAAAATACAGATTGCCAGCACTGTAAGTTTACTTTGTTTGAACTTTGCTTCCTTAAGTAGCAATCAGTCCTCACTGCACATTAAGGTGACCTTAGCATTAATTTCTATGAAGAGAACTGCAAAGAGAACTGAGGCAAATCATCAGTAAGAGAAGATTTTGCAAGTAGCAAATTGTGGTTGTATCTCTGGTTCAGCTGCCCTGCAATTACAAGGCCTTGCTAGAAGAAATGTCTCTTGAACCTTCCCTTGGACAGTTAAGAGCACCATCTGCTCATATGCTGTTAATTCACCATTTACTACAACCAGTTTATCCCAGAAGAACATACTGGTGTACATAAACAGGCTCCTGAAAATACCTTACAGAGAAGATAATATAAAATATCATTATAGTTCTCCATGCAAAGCAATCACACCAACCCTGTTCTCTTCTGAAGAAGTGCACTTTGCTCTTGACTGTTCAGGGCTTGGTAACTGGCAAGCTCCAAAGTGAAGGTTGCTGAGCCTGATGTTAGAGAACGCAGGATTGTTGAGTAGCCCTGGGCAAAATGGAGAACACAAGTTGCTTCATTTAGGATCAACAGAAGATAAGCTGGTAGGGTAACGGAGAGACAGAAGTATACAGCAACATACTATTAAGTTGGGGTTTTTTTAATATTACTGCATTAAAAGTGCAATACATGCACGAATTGACCCAATATACTTTTCAAAAACATATTCTCGGTAAAACCTGTTTTAATCGCCTTTTACTATTTTTCTCTGACTTTCACTATTTTTTTGAAAACTTTAACAATCTGAATTGGGCACAAAACCATTAGATTTGTGGGCACTTGTTTCAGACCTTCAATAATTAAAACATAATAAATATCACCCACTTCAAGCTTATTCATAGGTAACAAATAAGAGGAAAAGTTAACTGAACCCTGAATATTATTCAGTACATTGATTTGGCTTTTACCAGTAAAATAATCACATACCATCATTTCTGCTAGTGGAACAGCAGCAACTATAACTCTGTTATCCTGACGACTCTGTATTTCCTGAATGCTACCTCTCCGCTGTGCAAGGTCAGCTAGTACTGCACTGAGATGATCTTCGGTTACTGTGATCTCGAGGTTCATCAGAGGCTCCAGTATTTGCACACCAGCTTTTTTCAAAGCCTGAATGGAAGGGAAGGAGACTTACATTGAGTCCTTTTATTTGCTGGGACACTGACATAATAAGTGCTTTGGTAACTCAAAACTATTAGGTCTGTAGCCAAAACATTACATTGCCTGAGAAGAATGGCTATGAGATACTGACGTAGATGTATTTCCCCTGTTGTATATCATGCTGCTGTGTTGTACAGCAGCTTAGTTTCACTGTACCTTTTGCATGCAGCGGGAGACACAGGCAGATACCATTGTTTGGGAGGTGTCAGGATGCACCATTAGAGATTGCACTGTCACATCTATATCCTGAACTGGGAATCCAAGCAAGGGCCCTAGGAAAAAAAAAAAGAGAATTAAAAGTATATTTGTTTTTTGTAACATTAAGACACATGCAGCAGAGCTTAAGGATTAGTTTGGAGCTTCTTACTTTCCTCTATCCCTTTATCATTCCCCTTCCTCTCCCCAGTGGCATGAATCTTTTTGTTCCTCACTCTGCTATTAACTAGCTTTGCTTTTCTGGCAATCACTCTTTCTTGCTCTCCTTATCAAAAGCAAAGATAATTTTTAGAACCAATAAGTTTCTGAGTGTGCTCATCCTTACAACCATTCACAAAAATGAAGTTATTTTTAATATGTTGTAGTATCTGTTAGAGCTCATCTATTAAAGCAAGACCTTATTTGAAAAAAGTAGTGAAATCTTTCATTTTAAGCAGAAGTGAGAACAGATTCTTTATTTTGCCCTTCTCAACACAGTATGATCCCATCAAAGCCTAATGCTAACACACTGCCATAACTGCAGAATTAACTCAAGTCCGTGAGCAATGAACCATGCAGAGTCCTAACTACATCATCTCCCCCAGCCTAAGGCTCTCACCCACATCAAAAACTCTGTTAGACCACATGGTGAGCCTAAGCCTCAAGTGAGGACAAAACACATTTTTCCTACAGAGAACGTGGCCAGATTTTTTTTTTTTCCTAAACCACTTCTGTCACATCAGTGTGGCTTACATGATGCCAGCAACTAAATGTCTTGTTTCTTAAGACTAAAAGACAAACCAAAACACTGCTGAGTGACTGAGAGAAAATCAACCTTAAAACCCAAGGCATATTTCCACTCAGCACAGTGGGAAGGAATGTTTAACAATTTTTTCTGTTAAGGGAATTTCATAATTTCCTTGTGCATCTAATGTTGATCCATAAAAGCTTCTATTTTTAAGGCTACCAAGGAGGTTTTTCTTCCTAGAAACACATCATTGTTCCTTTCAGAAATGTTAGGCCTGTATGCTCTTATAGCACTTCCTTTACCTTGAATGCATGAATTTGTTATTCCGTTTTCTATGGCTCCTTGGAGTTCTTTGGGCAGCCTTTCAATGACACTGTCAGCATATTCAATGAGGAGTTTTGTAGTTACTCTCTCTCCCGACCTGGGCCTCACCTCTATCTCTGCAGTAACCAAGTGTCGTTTATCTCCTACTGTTTTGTCTAATGTATCTGCAAGGAGAGGAAAACAACCAAAATTACCGTCTGTAAAAAAACCTAAAAACATAAAATTAATCTCAAAGATACTCATAAGACAAATTAAAGTAAACCAAGTTACAAAACCAGAAGCAAGATGTTCCTTTCATTCACTCACTTTACCTTTAGCTTGGGCAGCATTTAGGATAGTTTCTCTGTATGCTATTTGAAGAGGTCCTAAGTAAGTCTCAATTCCATATTCCCGTTTGATTCGGTCATGAATGATTTCTATGTGTAGTTCTCCCATACCACAAAGAATAGTCTATTAAAAAGAGAATTAAGATGGAAGATAAAAAACATACAAAGCTCAGGATTAATACAAACTGTTTAAGAAGTTTAATGCTGTTTAATGCTCTTAATAGTCTCCTAGAAACACTTCAAATTCTAAAGAGCCTCTAAGGAGCCTGGAGAGAAAACAAGACTGTTTTAGGTCATCTGACACAACATGTAAGCAAGAAGATAATTCCCACTGCTGTAACCACTATAAAAAAAAGTCATTTTACAATATTTTAAAGTCTACATGATTCAGTATTTTTTTAAGTACAGAACTGTCAAAAACACACACAGCATGAGATGAATTCCTCTACTCTGTAAAGCACAAGTACACAGGGTGCACAGAATTTTGTATATAGGTGATACATACATTTGGAGAATGCTATTTATTTGATAAATTCTTAGTATGCAAATTAACTAACTGAAAGGTTGATTTAATCTCAAAACCTGGTTATAAAGTGTGCAACTGAAGAGTCATCTTACTTGTCCTGTATCAGGATCTAGCTTCACTTTTAAACTTGGATCTTCACGCTGAAGGCAACTCAATGCATTATCCAAGTCTGCATAAAAATACCAAAAATTGTAACTAAAGCTTCAGTAATATGAGAACCATAACAAATGTCTAATCATATTTTCATCAAGGTCAAATCTTATTCTCAGAAGGAATAAAAAGGACCCTACAGAAGCACAGACTTTGGCCAACAGTCAAATCAAATTACAATCTGCAATTTCAGGTTCCTTCCAACAAAACAACTGCATACTCCAGAGTGCTTTAATTTAGTTATTGAAAATTCTATTCTCAGAATTATATTTTGAACTTGTATGGACCTGTGTTTCATCAAGTCAATAAGAAGTACTTCACAATATTCTACACTGTACCTTGTTGTTTGGACATTGAAGGAGGCTCTATTGTGCAGAAGAAGACAGGGTCAGGGACCTCAACTCCTGCCAGCAGAAGGCTCTCAGCATCACTGACAGACCTCTTGTGTCCCACAGCATGCCTACCAGCTCGGCGCACTGCAGCTACTGCAGAAGCCTTTGATGACACTATGGTATCTCCAGTGGCACTCTGCAGATCAACACCCAATGACCCATAAAACATAGGAAAGAAGAGGGAAAGAAAGGAATATAAAAAGAACCCAATCCCAAAATTTAGAATAATTCTGTTACTCATGACCATCTGTGCTAAGCTCCACTTATTTACTTACTTATAAATTGCAATTTGTCCCTTCAAATAATTAGATGTATCTTCAAGAGTAAAACCTGTGCTCAAATTCAGACTATCATTTCTTTGTCCTACTCACTGCATTTTAAATATAACTTTACAGTCAAGATACAAAGCCACAAGGAACAGTACTGAAAAATTTAAATTGGCTTATGCATGCCAAAGTTAGTTACATTTTAAGAAAACTGCAAACAAGTTCTAAACAGCCTGTTCAGACAATGAAACAATGAATTAGTAAGACTGACAGAAGCAAGCATGAAACCAGCTTACTCGAACTTAAGGTACACGTTTGCTTTTGGTTAACTACTTTGGGAAATCCCTGTCCTTTCCTCCCCTTAGGAAGTCTCTCCCTGGCATTACATTGTATTTTAAGAGTTACAATAAAAATGCAAGATCAGTAACACACATTCAGTTTTCAGTCCCTCCTATGTAATCAGCACTGCATCTCTCAGGTCAATTACATTGCAATACTTGATTTCAGAAAGAAGTACAGGTATATGTACTTTAAATAAAGGAAGTTTACTTTACATATGTCACAATAATCAGGAATATATCTGAGATATAACACCATAAAAGTGAAAAGCTCATTATCAAAAAAAAGCTCCCTTACAAAATCAGTATTTTCCATTACCTGTTTTAGTCCAACAGTAAGGGCAATGTTGCCAGGCATTAGTGATGGTATTTCAATTTGCTGGTCAGCAAAGGGGAGGAGCAGCCGGCTCATTCTCTCCCTGAAAATTAATTTTTTGTATTACTCAGGACTTATGCAGATATTGCAACACTACACTAAACCATCTCCCAATCTTACTCACGTGCAACTTTTATTAATATTATACACAGCTGACTGAGGCTTCAGAGAACCTGAGTAAATGCGAATGAAAACCAGTGGTCCACGACATTTATCATGGAGAACTTTAAATGCTAGGGCACACAAGTCATCCTTGTACCACTGTCTGCAAGATAAAAAGCAAAATAAAAAAGCATACTTCTGGGACTATCCCACTCAATATCACCTAAGTTCACCTAACTTTCCACTCATTTAAGAAGGAATATGTTTGTCATTGTAATATTAGTAGAGGCAGATAATTAAAAGTTATAATTTATACCAAAAAACATTAACTTCAGAAGTTCTAGCTCCAGCAAGAGTCATGTGACTCAACCAATACTGAATATGATCCCCTCACCCTAATTTTGTAAAAAGGCAATATCCTTGGATTAAAAACAGACTTTAGAACTCCAAAGTGCAAGTCTGGTAACCTAGGATAAATTCCAGTAACACTGATCAAAGCAGGTCCTGTACTCAAGCGTATTTTTATGTCCACACATCTTTACTGCTATTTTAAAACAGTATGCAATTCTAAAGATAAGAATGCTCTGTTAATATGATTCCTCTTATGTTTTACTATTTGTTTTTTCTATTTCCTTGCTATCCTTTTCTCCCTGTACTTACAGGAACTCATACGAACGTTCATTAGGTGCAGGCAAGTACATAACAATAGCATCCAGTAAGGGCTGCACTCCTTTGTTCTTCAGTGCGCTGCCACAGAGTACAGGTACCACTTTGTGAGCTAGTGTGACTCTGCGGATAGCAGACTGTAGCTGCAAAAAATAATTATTTTCTGTTAACACATGAATAACCTGATCTAGATGTTCCTGCTCTGGCACGGGGACTGGACTAAATAATTTCTTGAGATCCTTTCCAATCCTTGACGTTCTGTGATTCTGTCAATCATAATTTCATCTAAATTGTATGTTCTGGTTATCAGATATTGATAACAAATCCCGCAAAATTAAGAACTATGCTTAAAAATATAATATTTGTCATCCTGATTCTTTCCAATGCTTGTAATGAGCTCCAAACCATAAACCTAAGTGTTTAGATGCTAAAACAGAAGATGCTGCTTTTAAAATATCTAAGTATTTCACATGGGTCTGCAGCTGTTCTTTTTTCTATCAGGCCTTCTGATTCAGCATGTTGTACCTCACCACTTTCAATGTGCAGCATCTTAAAATCCAACCAGTTCACTGAAGTTGAGATGCTACTTTTATTAGTCAGAATCAGCAGCACAGACATTAGGAAAATTTCACCAACCTGTCTGAGAATAATAATTCATGCATTATCAAGAAAAAATAATTTTAAGCTTGAATATATTTTGTCCTAAATACACAGTACTGTAAATTTACTGCAAAAGCTGGTGTGATTTTTTTTCTCTGTTCATAAAAAATGTACATTTGCCCAAGAAAGCATAAGCCATTCAGAATAATGGTTAGTAAAGATCTGTTTATAACTAATAAATGTAAAAATGCAAAAATTACCTTGCCAGCTGGTATTAAGTCAAAATTTTCACTATACTCTCCTAGAACCAGTTCAGCAAATTCATCATCCAGATCTGCAACCTTCAAGAGAATAATTATTGTTTGGCAGATAGCAGTATCACAAATATATCCAAGATCTCATTTACTTAGGAAAAATAGCTAAACAGAGAAGGAAAAATGCTGTCGAAGACATTAAAGATCATAAACTCAAACCACAGGAAATTATGGAAATTAAAGTCTCAAGAAAAGATATCGGGGGAAAAAAATAACCCCCCCACTTCTAAAGCTGATGTCAGGCAAAACACCAGTGATAGTGCTTATAATTTTGGCCTGAAACTGAAGAAACTTGCACACTGACAACTATGAAAGGTATAACCAAATGTATTTCAGATCTGCAAACAAGGCAAAGTCTAAAGCAAGCAAGCATCAAGTAACCTTTGTAAAACAAGAGTTATACATAGGAAAAAAAACAGATGAGCCCTGCGGGCATTTTGACCTTCATTTCAAAGGCTTGAAGGTCAAAGAGCTCATCTGTGCTTTTAAACTGTACCATTTAAATTTTGCAAATATGTAGCTACTCCTTAAAGCTCTCTCAAATACACCCTTGCTCTGTCATACATTCAAGGCACTCTCCTCCCTCTAGTGGCTACGATAGCAATTGAACAAATACTGAAATTAATCCCTGCTAAGCAATTACAAGTCTAATCAAACTGATAGTTAAAACATGAGAGATAAAAGAAAGTGTTCATTTAATTAAGTGAAGGCAAAGTCATGCAAGATGACTGATACTAAAACTATTAAATTTTACACTGTTTCTGATAAGGAAGGTCAATAGTATAGAAGGCACATTAAAATATTTTATGAACACAAGGTTATCTCAATTATTGCACTTCTGGTCCACCCCTTCCTGGTCCAGGAAGGGCCAAGAAATAAAAGGAAAAAACACAGCACTGTTCATGCAAAACTTCCTGTCTTACAATAAATTACTTAAGATAAGGAGGCTGAGTGATAACATTGCCATTTAAAACCTGTAAACTTTGAAAACCAAAGTGCGTATGTGTTTTACTACAAAATGTATTTTTCCAGTTTTGGTGTTTCAAAGGAAAAGGAAAGCCCTTTTATCATCTTTTTATTCATTTGCATGGACTTCCAAAAATGCATCAATATCCAAGATAAAACATAGCTGTTAATCTCCCAAATTCTACTTATAAAAATGCATCCGAATGTGATCACTACCACAACTCAAAGTTCTATGTAAGAAAATCAAATGTAATTAAAAAATCGAAGCCTTTTTACTTGGAGAGAAAACTTGCTTAGAGGCTCTCAAGTACTACCAAATATTTCAATATCATGACCTAAATTATACAAAATCACTACCTTAATTACACAAAATCACGTCAGACCTTAAAATGCCAGCTGAAGAACTAAAACTCCTGGAGAGATTATATAAATGTTCTGCTCTGCTCTACAAGCAAATTATTATTTTACTTCCATTAATTTTTCTTCACTCCTAAACTGTCAACTGTGCAAACACGATATCAAGTAGATGAAATTTCTAATACCTCCCTTAGCTTCACAGTATGACAATCTACATTATAAATATATTTATACTGTTCTTTTCTCATTTCTCCCACGGACTTTTTGGATGTATTTTGAACAGGACTTATAGGGGGATTCTGCAGCCTCTAACAGTATTTAGCACCATTTTCACCAGCCTGCATCATCCCATCCAGCTTCTACCTGCCACTGAAGAAGGCCAAGGACATCCTTCAGGTTCTGGGTTACATCTGGCAGGCCTCATATATATATAAGTATCTTTTCACATCTAAAACAGCACCAGATGCCACATTAGCCAACTGAACACCAAATTTAGTGCCTGTTATCTTCAGTTCCTCCATTTTAAAGCAGAGACTATTTTATACATATATTGTACAGCCCAGGCACATACATTCAGCATGTTTTGCTATCTCATATTAACATCGCATTTGCCATCTCATATTAACATTTGCAATGCACATCAAGTACCTTTGACAGAAGGCAGTGCAGAAAATTTTAAATTCCCCTCTGATACAGACTAGAGATCAACTGGCTAGGAAACAGCTCTGCAGAAGTCAACCAGAGGGTCCTGCTGGACAAGTGAGCAAGAGTCAGCAGTGTCCCCTTACGGTGACAAAAGCTAACAGCATACTGGGCAGCATCAGTAAGAACACAGCAACAGAGCACAAAAAGTCTTCTGTATCCTCTGCCTTACACTTGTGAAGCACAAACTCTAAAGTCCAATGACAAAACAGTAAGGTAGTTGGAATGCATTTGGGGGCACAGACGTGTTTATCTGATTTGGATAGGATTAGGCAGGATGCAAATGCTGCCTCTTAGTACTTGAAATGGGGATGTGGAGTGCTTGCTTCAGGGAAAACACAGGCAGATTCTTCTCAGTGGTACAAGGAGAGGACAAGCTGCACTGTCACAGGTTGTAACATGGTAAATTCCCATTGGACAAACTGTTATAAATAACAGTTTTAAATATATTATGTATTTACTTTAGAACTTTACTTGTTCTATTAAGGCATTTCTGGTATCCTGGACTTCCTGGAACAGGCAAGGCTCATCAGCCTCCAGCAGAGGCTTTTTCTCAAAATTTTTTCCATCATCCAAATCAGAAGTAGGTTTCCAAATTATTTGTTCCTTAGTCACAACATCAACCAGTCCTCTGAAGGTCTTGGCTTCCCCAATGGGCAACTGCAAACAAGAGTGGAGATTTTAGACAGCTGCAAAATTAAGAGTCGCATTTGAAAGAAGTTACATTTGAAAGAAAACACACAAACATTTAATTTCCAAGCTTACCTGTAAAAGCAAAGGATTCACCTTCAACTTTTGTTTAATACTCTCCACAGTATATGTAAAACTGTATTAAAAAAACAGAAATCAAGTGTCACAAAACATAATAATAAAGTAAAATAGGTTTACCATTCCTTATGTGTGGCAAAAATTACTCATAAGGTCAAGAAAAATATGAATGTGCATAATCAAAAATATATGCTGTATTAGCACAACTGGTTTGCTCTACTGCTTAACAGAAAAACTTCAAGTTGCTCGATTAGATACATTCTAAGTTTTTTAGCAATTATCAAAATAACTATGTAAATACCTTGCCCCATTTTTGTCCATTTTGTTTAAAAAGCAAATTCGTGGTATCTGATGTTTGTCTGCTTGTCTCCAGACTGTCAGAGTTTGGGCCTACAGCAAAAGATAAAGTGGAAACATTAGCGCCAACTGACAAACTATACACACCTCAGCACCGCTGAGGGACTGAGTTCAGAATTCTCAGGGAGTATCCTTAAGGGAACTGTGCTGAATGCCTTGCAACAATCCCATATTTAGCAGCACAGATGAACAAAAGCAGCTTTGTCACATCTCTCCTCTCAGCCTTCATCATTTCTCATCCTTCACGAAGGCCACACAGATATGTGGGATGAGAACATGAAAAGAAACTAAGCATCATAGGGTATACATACAGAAAAAAACTCAGTAGAGACTTCAGACTTTAATATTTAAGTAGACACATGAGAGAATTTCTGTGGCTATACATGCAAAAACTACCAAGGTTTAGTTGGTAATCTGTGTACTGCCAAGACATTTATGACTGTGTTTTTATTTTTAAATTATAATACATATACATGAAAAGCAGTTAAAATTCAGAACTGGTTTCTTGCCAACATATAGAAATAATGCAAGAATTTCCTATATAGCTCTAGAAAAAAAAAAACACAAGCAAAACTAACTGTTCCGTTGTTGGGGATGGAAGCCATTACTCAGTTCAGGTTCATATATATGGTACTTAGATGGATTTCAATAGCAAATTAAATAATGGGACTTACACTGATCAAGAGTTCTGTCATTCCTCATCTAGAAAAAAGGTATGTCCCATGGAACACACTGATTTCACTACATGTAACTTTTCTACAGAACTGAACTACTAAAATATCTCAACTTAGGTCATGAAATTCCACCCTGACTTCACATTTTCTGCACTATGCCACAAAGGGATTTTTAAACAGGCTGTTGGAGAGGGAGAAATTATGGCTGAAAGTTACACATTTATTACATAAAAACTGAGAATGAAAAATGACCAGCTATTAATTTCTTTCCACTGGTGAGAGCTAGCTGGAAGCATTCACTTTTGTCAACAACAAAATAACAAAACCTCAGACTATGTGTCCCTTTTTACTGTGGAAATTCCATGTACTATATGACTTGCAATTAAATGCTCAGCTTCAAGAAGCTGAATTTTGGTCAAGCACCAGAAGTAGTATCACAGAACAACATCTCTGTATTATCATTATTATTTCAATCTGATTTCAGTCATTAGACAAAAAAAGAAATCTAACAGTTACTTTTACCTCGACACCAGCTGAGGCATCAAACACTGCTACAGCTCCATCCAGGACTCTCAAGCAACGCTCAACTTCCACCGTAAAGTCCACGTGACCTAAAAAACAATTATCCTTTTATACCATCATAATTCAAACAGGCCATTAAAATTTTTTATTTTTGTTTTTTTAGACTGCTTAAAACAATGCTGCCTTTACTTGCAGAGAAATATACCCATCAGTCCTTGAAACACAGAAGATGGTTAATACTGCAATCCTACAAATACAAGCTGTGGTAATGTCCGAGATCATTGGCTCACTGTGAGCAAGCTATATTAGGCATCATAGACAAAGCTCAGAGCTCAGTACTTTTTAATGCTGCAATTTAACCAATAAGATATCGTACCATATTTAAACTCATACAACATTCTACCTCATCTACTCTCCCCTAATGTGAATATTGCTGAAGTGTAGTACCTGGGGTGTCAATCAGATTGATTCTGTAGTCTTTCCAGTCAAATGTTACAGCAGCAGACTGAATGGTAATACCACGTTCTCGCTCCTGTATCATGAAATCTGTTACTGTGTCCCCATCATCAACGTCTAGTGAACAGGGAGCAGAATGTAAGTGAACATGCTTTAAGACTTAATTATATTGCATGACAGCTGTGGGACAACTGGCTTCTACATGAAGTACTCCTCCTGAGACCTCCAACTGCATGGCACATTGTCATATACTATCAAATCTCCCAACTGAAACTCACTGAAATACAAAAAGTATTTCTAACCTCCAAGTGTTCTTATGAATCCAGAATAAAACAGCATTCTTTCTGTTGTTGTAGTTTTCCCTGCATCGATGTGGGCCATGATGCCAATGTTTCGGATTCTGCATAAAGCGAACACAATGCTTTCACTGAGGTGATTTCTTTAAATTCAGCCACATTTAGTTGTATAAAAAATTAATATTCACTGAGAATAGCATAACAGATTAATATTGTTTTGCTCTGTTGCTTATCTGATACAGTGTGCATTCTGATACTGCTAATATTGGAATAGTGTGTTTTCCTCAGATCAGTACTACTCAAGAGTTTTGGAAAAGATTTCCACACTTGGCTTCACAGTAATAACACTCCCTGGCCTCATCCTCATCCATCTACTCCCCTTGCAGGCAGAATTAGGCCCTCAAATTTCTCATTCACCACAATTCTTGCATCTGGTGCCTGAAAAAAAATCCACTGCTTATATATGTACCCTTTATGTATCAAACACAGCACCCAAGTTCTCATGAAGATGTCTTGATTCTTTTCCTTTCTGAAGTACCTCACCAGTAATTTCCAAAACAGCTTCACTAGCATGCACCCTTGTTCACCTTTAGTGAAAGCACTCAGGATAGTAGTAGTCATCTAAGGGAATGTCAGCCGCAAGCTACTTCTCTAACAACCCAGATGCTAACTACCTTGCCCTGGTCACCTAGAACAGCCACTCATTACCATGAACACAAAGCACACAGCCCTGTTCACAAAGTTCCAACTGCCAAGGAATCCCTTACCCCTCTTTCAGCTCCCAGCAGTCACCATGGATTTGGAGCTTCCCTAAAAGCTCATTTTGCATCATCACAACAAAAAGAGACAGTATAAGGCCTCTCTGACCAATAACAGCCCTATATTGAAACGTCAGAAGGGTATAATTAATGAAGTTCTAACTTAATTTAGAACACACATGTGAGCTATGCAACAGGCAGAACAAGTAAGTTTTTATCACATCAAATGCTTTGGCTGTAAGTTACATCTGAAAAATAAGATAGCATGGCATACCTGGATATGGGAGGATTAATGACAGAACGTAGAGACTTAACATCTCCTGGAAACAAGGCAAAACAATAGTTTGTAACACTGATGCTAATGTAGAAATTACAGATTTTAACAGACATATATATTTTTAAGAAAACTCAAAAACAAGCCTTGCTAAAGAAAAGACTCTGAGCAACAACTCATAACTCATCACAACCCACAATTTCTACCAGCTCAAATTTTTAAAGATAAGTACTTGATTTTCATTAAATATGTCTCTAAAAGAGGAGACACAATTCAAAACAGCTGTAATTTAAAAAGCAAAGAACAAAACACAACACAAAAAAGCCAACACATAAAACTATCATCAGCATGGAAATATCTCACTCTGCAGAATTAACAGCAAAACATGCCACAGTTGAAGACAACTATAAAGCTGACATTCATCTGTAAGGGCTATTAGATACCAAATCGCAACTGTTCTCTCCTTTAAACACCATCATTCTCAGGAAGAAAATGCAAAGTGACCTGACTTATGAAAACATGGGACTGGGGAGTACTTTCTTGAAACATATTTCCTCTTGCATCCTACTGAGTTAGAAAATAAGCTGCCAGGTTAAATCTTTATGAAACTAATCCATCATTCAGCTACTCAAGCATTTGAATTGTGTTTCAGCACAACTGTCCTATCAGCAAAAATTCCTTCTAATTTAAATTTTGGTTTTGAAGGATCTTATTCATTTTACTCACCTTTATCCTGAGTCGCTGAAGAAAATATACTAATGATAACTTAAAACCACTATTTAATCAGAGTCCTGCCTTTTTTTCCTTAGCTAGCTGCCTATCATAAGTTACTTGGTAACCAGTTAATTCTCCAGGCAACCAGACAGGAGCTCCAGTTCACTTCCAAACTGACTAAACTTCCTATACCACTCTATCCTTTCTTTTCTTCTCTAAAGGCTTTATGCTATATGTCCATTAAGAAAAGAGCAGCAATACAAAGCACTTCAGTTATCAAACATTTAAGCTGCTGTGTTTGGACTTCATGCCCTAAATTCTCTAAATATTGACAGAAAGAAACATAAATAAAAGACAAGTTAGAAAGTATTCTTACTCATATTTAGGGTAACTCTTACAATTAAAGAAATAATCCCAGCTTATACCTGGTGGGGAACTGGAGTTTTGTAAACTGCAGCTTTGCTGTGTCACACTTATGACTCTGAATTTTGTCCTTCTGAAACACACATGCTTAAAAAGAAAAAAAGAATTTGTACAGAATAGTTATCCCTATAAATTATCACTCTGTAGCTACTAAACTAGAAAGTGTCTATAAGAATTGATACTTTGTATTATATATAATTACATATGCTCAAAATACCAGCTATTTGGAAGCAGAAGCACGAAGACAGAATCAACAAGGTTTAACCAAATGTAATCCAAATGTTACTCAGAAAGTCCAGTAAAAATTCATGATAACACCAAAGGATGTTATTGGAAGCCAAAATATTTTAAATAAGCGTAATTGCTAGTCTAAATAATAAAAATGCAACAATAACTGCTAGGTTATCAAAGTCACAGATAACTGAAAAGTCTATTTGAAAAATTATAAATTTTGACTTCCCCATTCGGATCTACATGAAGTCCAATTTCAACATGAAATTATGCTTTCTGTCTGGACACCAATTTTTAAAATAAGGGTAAAAAATTAAAACTTTTATCCAGAGTAATCTGAGTAGTTCTTTTGCTGTCAGAGAAAGTCTTAAAATTTGGGAAGCAGTTTACCTCATTGCACAAACTGTATGACTTCAACACACTCACTGAAAATTTCGTAATTCCCAACATTCTGGCTCCCATTTCTAAAACCGTTCCCTGCCAAGGTAAATAAATATTATATAAAACATTTATGACCACAAGCAAGAAAATACATTACTTGCACGCAAATCAACCATGAAACTTAACTGTTTCTAGAGTTAGACTGGGCTGCTGTCTTTCAGATTATGGGTTAAATAGATGTCAGACCTGTAAAATACAATGTTATTAGGCCTTAATTATACAATATAAACGCATGCACACAAACACTAAGCCCACAGGTCCTTATACACCCTCACACAGCGGTTCAGCCCTACACACATCCCCAGCTGCATTTCGCCCACCAGGGCGGCATGGCGGTAGCACTACCCACATGCTGCCCAGTCCAACCCAGCCCCAGCCACCGCTCCGCACACTGATAATGCCCTGGCCGCCATACACGAATCAATGAACGAGAAGATTTAGCAGGGCTTGGTCTGGGCAGGTCTGAGCCCGAACCCGGACCTGGCTGGGAGAGCCACCATGTTGCTAGAAGGCGTGCTCCTTCTTCCTATGTCCGCCGCCTAAACTGCACTCCCTCCGTGCCGTTCCGCCCCAGAGCCTAGACCTCACAGACCCAGCGGACAAAAAGCGCCACCTCAGCCTCTACTTCCCCGTTTCTCCTCTCTTTTTGGACCCACCAAACTGAGCGTTTAACCCTCGGAGGAGGTGGAGTTCCGCCACTACCCTAGCAGGAACCAAAGTTGCGCAGGTGTTTCCATCGGCGCTGAGCTGTTTCCGGTTCAACCCCCCTTTTCCGCTGCTGAGGAGGTTGCGGGGCGCAGGGCTCGGTGCAGTGTGTGGGGACGTCGTGGAGCTGCTGGCATGGTGGGAGCTGGGGCTGTGGGAACGGATGGAGAAGGGAAATGGGTGGCAGCGGGGTAGCAGCTGCGGAGCGGTCTCCAGCGGTCACAAGGAGCCGCTGGGCCACGGCCTGTTCAGGTCCCCGCCACGTGTCCCGGTGGCGCCATGCCTGGCCTGGCAGCTCCTTGTGAGGCGAGACCCGCTTACAGCGGCGCCCCCTTCTCTTCCCCTCACAGCCTCAGAACGAGTACATCGAGCTGCACCGTAAGCGGTATGGGTACCGCCTGGACTACCACGAGAAGAGGAGGAAGAAAGAGGGCCGGGAGGCCCATGAGCGGTCGCGGAAGGCCAAGAAGATGATCGGTCTTAAGGCCAAGCTCTACCACAAGCAGCGGCACGCCGAGAAGATACAGATGAAGAAGACGTGAGTACCTGCCTCCTCTCTGTCGCCGTCCCCTTTGAAGGATGAAGCAAGAGATTAATGCCATTAGAGAGGACTATTCTTTGCTTAAGTTGCGCTTATAAGTAGCACTAAGGTGGTTGGAGAAAGTGAGGTTTGCCACAGTGAAAGCCCTTCCAAGTACTTTTAGTGGGAGTTAACAAAAACTTCTAAAATTATTCCTTAAGAGAAGTATTAATTAACAGTGGTACTAAAGTAATTATGACAAAAATATGAATGCATTTGCATTTGTGGGTTTTTACACTGGCTGCGTTTCAATGTATCAAGAGGCAGCAGGCATTTTGAAAAATAATATTAAAAGAAAAAGTACAGTAATGCACAGTGTTGAGTGGAACGTGAGATTCATCTCCCAGGATAAATTTAAATTTAAGCATAGACAAACACCAATTTTCTGAAAATTTTCACACTTGTTCTGAAATCAAAATCAAAGTGGTAAGCAATATTCGTTATTGCTACTGAACATACTGTCAGTCCACCTTGTCATTGTTGTAGCTTTCTGAGTGTCAACTGTGTTTTTTCTTTGCTACTTGAAAAGGTGTTTGATTTATTAACTAGCTTGTAGCCCTTTTTTTTACCCCTAAAATGCTTCAAAAATTAATGAAACACAATCCCTTTTACACAAACATAGCTGTCAAATCATACTATTTAGAAGAGTAGTAGTATGTTATTTTTTGTCAGAGAAAAGCTACTGTCAAAGTCCATGGCTGCTAAGGTGATTAATAAATTCCTTTAAAGATGCACATCTTGTTTTCCTGTCTGGGTGGGAATTGTCACCTTTTTATGCACCGTGCTATTCATTAGTTACATTGTTATTTATTAGCTTGCCTGGAAAATCATGTATAAATACTCCTCAAATATAAAAATGTGCTTGCTTACAAAAAAAGTGCTTAAAAAGTTTTTGTTTTCAAAATGAAAATTTTGAGCAGGCTAATTCAAAAGGCTCATGCTACATACAACTTTTTTTTCCCTTGCAGCATTAAAATGCATGAGAAAAGAAATACAAAGCAGAAGAATGATGAAAAAACACCTAAAGGGGCTGTAGCAGCAAAGCTACTGGACAGAGAGGGCCAGTCCAGAGCTAAGGTTCTTTCAAACATGATCAAGCAGAAGAGAAAAGAAAAAGCTGTAAGTGATCATAGTTACTGTGACCAGTAATTTTCTTTACATTCAATTCTAACTGCAAGTTCTAAGTTGTATAAGAAAGTCTACCACTACTCTTCAGGGAAATTTTACTTCTGCTTTGGTTGTCCCATAATTAGCTGTGTAGCATGTGAGATTGTGAGATTAATGACTCTCTTCTTTTTTTAAATCTCTTTCAGGGGAAATGGGAAGTTCCTGTGCCAAAAGTCCGTGCACAAGGAGAAACAGAAGTTGTAAAAGTGATTGGGACAGGAAAGAGAAAAAGAAAGCCTGGAAGAGAATGGTTACAAAAGTTTGTTTTGTTGGAGATGGCTTCACTAGGAAGCCTCCTAAATACGAGCGATTTATTCGACCAATGGTAATATTCTTGAGACTTAAAGAAAGTTTAATTAATAATTCTTTTGACTTAATGCTTTGAGTTGGTGTGGTGAAGAAACTTGTAAACACTTGTTTACTGCAGATGTATAAGATTCTTATTTGTTTTCTTGCAGAAATCTAAACTTCAGGTAGCCTCAGGGAAGGGAGATGCCCCTACAATCACAGTCTGTGTTGAAATTATTCTGCTTTTATTTTCATGACTCAGTTAAAGCTATGAGCTGTCAAATTGATGTGGAAAGCACTTTGAATAGCTTTTAAAGATGAAGGCATATTTTCAAGCTGCTGTATTTCTGTCAGCTGCAGAAGTCAGCTCTGTTCTAGGACTCCAGAACTCCATTCTGTCTTGTTAAATAATCTTGAAGCACAGTTGTGACCATGTGCAAGGGAAGTGCTGCTTCTCCAGCTGACTTTTAGTTACACATCTGCAGAATAGGAAAAATGTTCTGGCAGCTTGGCAGTGCACAGGAGGAAAAACTAGATTCACAGTGTAGGTTGTCTGTGAATATTTATATTCTGTCCTGCTCTATCCCAGGAGCCAGCAGGACTCCATTGCAGGCTGCTTTATCACCATTTTGATAGCCATCTTCCATAGAAGCTTTGAGTAGGTTTTTATTGACACTGAAAAGTTCGTGGTACTGAATAGTACTTTAGAAAGCATAAGCTGGTAGATAGAAAGTTCTACGAGACATGGGTATTTAAAATACTAGTAACGTGAAAGGGTTTTCAACTTTACAAGAAAAGTCAAAAACATTGTTCACTGTGTTACCATAAACACTCGATTTCTTCATGGAACAGAATCTGAGGTTGTAAGTATTATTCTTGTCCTACAATTGAGAATTTATATCCTTGAAATAAACGTGGAAAGATTTATCTTGTAATTAATCAGGTTTTAGAACATATCTGTCACTTTATAGTGGGTAGATAGGATTCTGTATTTGTAGTTGTCTTATTCTTCCTAGTCTCTCAAAGCATGTAATGCTGAGAAAATCTAGATTAGTTGACAGTTCAAAACAAGTCTTAACTCATTCTAACACTCCTTTTGCAACAGGGATTGCGTTTTAAGAAGGCACATGTGACACATCCTGAACTTAAAGCTACTTTTTGCCTACCGATCCTTGGTGTAAAAAAGAATCCTTCTTCTCCTTTGTATACACAACTGGGTGTCATTACCAAGGGTACTGTCATTGAAGTGAATGTGAGTGAGCTTGGCCTTGTGACACAAGGAGGCAAAGTTATCTGGGGTAAGTAGTTTTAAAAATTTTGAGCTTGCATTGCCTGAAGTGTTGTTTAGACCATGTCACATAGTCATAATTGATCCATTGCTAAATGTTACATTTGGACTGTAGCAGAAGCAATGACTGGACAACTCAGAAACGTTTTAATTTTAAGCTTTCTGTTCACTTTTTCAAAATCAGTTTAGATGAAGTTTAGGACAAAGACAGCTTGGCTGTCTGTGTCTCATTAAGTAATGCTTTAAGTCTATAAAGACTGAATAATGTGAACTATGAAGACTTGTATTGTTTGCTGTAGAAGTATGGTCCTATGGTTAGGCTGACTTAATTTAACAGAGGGGTTGATCTCTGAACAATAGCAGAACCTATTATGTTTATATTTGTTTTTAAATCATCCATTTATTAAAGTTTTAAATCTTTGAGAACTTCCGTTTGCAGCTCAGCAGAAGGCAGATTTGATAAAGTATTTCTGTTTTGGACAGGAATTGCCTTCACTTGAGAGATTTGTGCATTGATCTTGAAAGCATAAAAAAGTGATTTGTTACATGGACCACTTGAAGCTTTTGTAGACATTTAGTATCTTTTTGTTTTTAGGTAAATATGCACAAGTAACAAACAATCCAGAGAACGATGGTTGTATTAATGCAATTCTACTTGTTTAAGTTGTGCTGTATCCATAAACACTGGCTGTGTGCTGGTGCATCATCAGTACAGTTTCAGCAAGTTTGCAAGATTGCTGCAGCCTTCAACCAAGCAAGAACATTGTCCCCCGAAAACTGAGGAACTTTAACGTGCCAGAAACAGCTGCTTGGGTTTTTGTATTTGGATACAATAAATAAAAGTGAAGGGTATCGGTTTGAGCTGAATAATTTTTTTAACTGCAGTAGTTTCCTGACTTCGATACATTGTTTAAGTTTTTAATTCATCTCACATTCTTAGTGAGGGGAAATAACAGCCTATCGCCCGTGATGGCCTGCATCAGAGCTAACAGTGCAGAAGGACATACTAAGTTGTGTTTGCTTCTAGGAAAGAAAACAGCTGTAATGTTAACTGTAGGCTACACTGAAAACTTTGCATTGTTATTACCCCTGCAGAAGCATGGTAACAAAACAGCAGCATGGGGATCGGGGGAAGAGAAATACTCCGCCCCCCCCCCCACTCTCGCCAACTATTTTGTCTTTACTTTTTTGCCTCCGACTGCATTCATGGGAAAAAATGAGGGTGGGAGAGTGAAAAAAGGAGTAGGGGGCTTAATACGGGGATTTAAAAAGTGGTATTACAACCCTGATACTGTAACTACTTGTAACTATTCTGGTGACTTTAAGGAATGCTCAAGAAAAGATAAAGATCTCAAGCATCAAGTGATCAAACTACATTCAGTTTTTATCCTTAAACTACCAAGAAGCAGAAGCTGCTTTTGAACTGTAAAGTTTCAGCAGTGAGCTGTAACTGCACAAGCAGTCTCCCAGTCAAGACATGGGTTGTAAACAGCGAACAATCTATCACTACAAATTAGCATTTTATATCCTGCTTTTAATAAGCAGTCTTCCCCTCCAGCCAGGGAGCTTTTAATAAAAGTCCCAAGTAAATCCTTGCAAACTTTCTCCAGTTTACAAGGGTGTTCTTGTCTCTCAGCATTGTAAGAGGAAAACTATCAGACAAAACTCTCAGGGGCCTGAGAGTGAATGTATTTGCACTGGGGGGGTTTCTTGCTATTTGTTTGTTTCTTTTTGCATTAACAGAAGTTTAAGGGTAGATGCAGTCACATGCAATAAGCAGGCCAGGTAGTAGATAATACAGAGTAGTTACGGTTGAAAAGGATCTCTTCAAATTATATAGTGCAAGGTCACATCCAATCAGATGTTGAGTATCTTCAAGGATGGAAACTCCACCACCTATCTAAGCAGCTTGATCCAGTGTTTGCCCACTCCTGAGTTTAGAAGTATTTTATATTTAAGTAGAATTTCCTATATTCCAATTCCCATGTAGTCTTGTCCTGTCACTGGTCACTGCTGAGAATAGTCTTGTTCCATTTCCTTTTTAGCCTCCTCCCTCACTAGCTAGTTGCATGCAGGGTAAGATCCTCACAGCTCTTCCAGTGTGAGCCAGTTGTAGTTCTCATTCTCTTGCATGACAGTTGCTTGCTTCCAGATCTTGAATTCTAGCTAGGAAGCCAAGGCAAGCTGCTTTTGTACTAGCTTTCTAACTTCTTTTGCATTACCTACATTAAAAGGTGGTACTTTATACCAAAGTCTTCTCTCAGAGGCTATTTTGTTAGTTTAAAATGTTGCCCTAGTCTAGATTTAACATTACTGTATTTTTTCACTTTATTGTGTAGGGACAAATGATCTGGTCACAAGCCACCAAGCTTGGAGAGAGGACACTGTGTCAAAACAGATAATACTTTTTTTAAGTTCCTGTTTCCTTAACTGCACATTACCAAATAATAAAGAGAATAATTTTCTACATGTCTCAATAACGTCACTACTTTTTGAGCTATAAATATTTAGATGAGTAAAAATGTTGTTGTACTTGAAACATTGTATTACACTGTAGGAAGTGCATTACAACGTTTCTAGTTGGCTTGTACGCAGAAAAAATAAATGCTAAGCCCTCAACATCTTGCAGAGTTCATATAAACAGCAGACTGCACAAAATAATGTACTTGTAACACCCTATACTTTTTCATAAAAGTCCACTGCTTAAATGCACTAATTAAGTGTATGACCTTGTTTTAATCAATGAAGATTTTTCAATTCATCATCTTTGAGCTTTTAAAGCTCCTTTGTAGTAGATTGTGCAATGACGCTAGTTCTAATGAACTGAACCTCTTAAAAATGTCTCCTGTATACCTGGAAGAACTCAAAATAGTGAAAACCAAGAAAAGTTAATCACAAAATATAAGTTTAATTACTACTACAAAAGATTTCAAAAGAAAGGACAGCAATGAAAAAGGAAACATTAACACTGTAGCAAGACTTTATTACAATACTCTAAAACAGCAAAACTTCATTTGCAAGTTTTATAAACAGTATCACTACTTTAGAAAACATCTAACACCACAATAAATTTAAATAAATAAATTTAAAAGTGTATCCCCTTTTAAGTAATTTTTTTTTTTTCTTCAGAATGGTCACTTAAAGCAGAGAAACTGAAATTTAGGCCTATTTGTTGCTATGTTTAACTTACTACTGTTGATGACACTGTAAATTATCAATTTGATTACGGTCATCTACAAATGAAATGTATGAAAAAGCAACAAACCAAGGTCAGACACCATTTCAACCAAGTTATAAGCACTTCTGAAGTAATATATATATGTTTTCATGTAAAGAACTATGAGACATGAGAACAGCAAACAAGAATTTTGCATAGAATGAAAGCAGACCAAAATAGAATTGTGGGAGAAATAAAGAGCAATCCATTTAAAAATTAACAAACAGTACAAGAGAGACATTTGAGCACATGTTGTACTCAATACAAACTATTCACCATTTACTTGCAATGCTGATGTCACAAATTGATGTTTTTTAAACTCTGTTCCTAGTTTAAATAAAGCTCTAAAGTAACACTGCTTGCTTTCACTGTACACATGTAGTTCCACAGCATGTTCTAACAGCATTTGGTACAAAACTTCTATAAAGTTTATGTTTTAATCACTGGTTGCTGGTGCAGTAAAATTTTAAAATTGTTTTACCATGGTAAAACTCTTCAGTCAATACAGTTGTCAGATAGTATATTGCATTAATGGACCAGAAGGTATATATGATTAAACTACTTCCCCAATAGTACAGCAATAAAAACTGCAAGTTAAAAGTCAGTATTTTGACTTAATTTAAAAGTGTATCCCCTTTTAAGTAATTTGTACAAGTTAGTACTTACTACAAGATGATTGATGTCAAAGAAGGTGTTGCAGAAATTAACTCTCCTGTAGTTCAAAGGCTTCACTGCTGCAATCACCATTACAACAGTTTTCAGCACTGTACCAGTGAGCAGAATTGCTACTTGGACCTCAGCTTTCTACCAAATTTATTACCCCAGATTTACAAAGGGTACTTAAGTATACTTAAGAGATCTGAGTTTTAGTGCAGTATTTACAACTGAATGACAGAAATGAGATCAGAAAGCTGACTGTTCTTAGTAGAAACCAAGACAGATCTAATAATTTTTGTTGTGTTTATGTATTCAGTATGCAAATATATTAGAAGACAATAACTGAAATTGGTTTCAACTCAACCATGAAAAGTAAAAGCCAGATGACATTACCTTCTCACAAGCACCATTTTCTCACTTAATAAAATACAAGCATAAATACACATATCAAAAATCCATCTGGAACTATTTGAAATAACTGGGACTCACTTTTTGTAAGCAAAAGAAATTTTTTTGTTTTTAATAGTGGGTACATTTGTAGCAATTGAAGTATTCATCAGATTGATCTTTAGGAAAGCCTGCCACAAAAACGAACATGAGTCTCAGTACAAGAAAACAATCACCCCTTTTTAAGCTACTAGCTCTCACAATTACTAAGTTCTTAGCAATGCAATTGACATGTTTTGTAGGTATTTTTGGTTTGGTTTTTTTAGCACACAAGTCTTAGCAGTAAAAGAGAAGCCGTACAGAAAATAGTAAATTTTGACTCACCTGCTATAGAGGAAACACTGGATTAGTTCAGAAATGCCTAAGGTTCACTTGAATATGTTTACAAACAATCATGAAAAAATCTATATATACCAGTCATCTAGTTCATAAAGAGAACCTGTAGAATGATAGGAATTTAAAGCCATCTGGAGTAGCTCAGATACCACAGATTTCACTTGGTAATCTCATGCATCCTGAATCTGAAGTTTAGGTAATATATGATCCTTAACAACTACCTTTTTCCCCCAGACACACTACAAGCTGCTTTAAACAGATTAAAAAGGAGCATAGTACTTCATCAGCTAACTGGAATAGTATTATTATATCTTATACAGTTGAAATATCTTAAAGTGTATAAACATAATTCAAGTGTATAAACATAAAATCCAAAATCAGAATCTGACATTAGCTTCACAGAGGGATAAAAATTGAGATAGCATTGTAACTATTCAAGTGAAACTTTTACTCAGTCTGAACAGCAATTTTGAGACACAACGGGTGACTAATACACTGATATTGAAAGAAGCATGTAACAGGACACATAGCAGTGTGATGTCCTACTATTAGAACAATTGTTCTTATTCCTGAGTTTTTAACCCATTATAAGAGGACCTTCATTTATTGAAAGAAACACAGGAGTAACTTAGTGTATGTGCGCCAAGTTTGGCAGTATGTATGCTTTGCCAGGAGAACCTCTGAAGGGAAACACATGAAAATCCTGGTTCTGTTTTCAAACTACGTTTGGTTGCTCCTTTTAAGATTAACTATGAATTGTTAACAGAACTGCAATCTATCATCCCAAGGATGACACCCACATTAGAAAGTGTGAATCTGAAGCATTTGTAAGCCGATAACTTCTAAAAGCAAGGAAATTTGATGAACAAGCATTTGATGAACAGTAATATTTATGCCAATGAATGCCACAAGCATTTGAAATACACACCTGGCAGACACAACATTTTAATAGTTTCCCCACAGCATCAGCCAAGGATTTGGAAAACACAAAGCACCACTTCCATTCAGTCCAAAATGAGATCAGAACTTGTCATATCAATTTCCTGTAGTATGACAAGTAATCAAGCATCCACTCACCACAGGCAGGTAGTTAGGAAGGCAGATGAAGCACTTCTGTATGTACTGGAGTTTATATACTGTACATCCTGGAAAAACAGGCTTACCAAGATGCTAAATTTGGAAGTTATTTTTCTCTGTAGGTTCTTGTGAAAGTGGAAATCTCCTGATTTTCACATGATGAACTTAACTATCAGAGTGCACTCTGGCAGACACTCCACTGACTGTGATCCAACTTACTCAGTTGTTTCAAGCTACTCTATGATGCTGCTCAAGTTTGAACTACTGAGTTATACCTTCTCCTGTATTCTGAGACCTAGAATCTTACACTCTCTTTATGGAAAAAAATATGGGGAGGGAACAAGAAAGCAAGGATTTTCCTCATTCTACTTCTCTCTGTAGTACATGACAAAAGGTTTAGTGACAGATTGATGTCTGGCCTCATGGAAGTATATTGGACTTCACAGGATCTTGAGAGGGCCAGGAATCTATGCTGCATTTTTCTCCCATGACTATCACCCCAAATACACAAGCTGTTCCCTTTGTTAGCACAGCTACATTTATTCAGCATGTATGGTTTATAAAAGGAGGAGATTGCCTGTTTAGTTTCATATTCGGATGAAGGTCAATGTCTAGTGGTTAAAAGTTCAGGAAAACTTGAGGAAAGGTGATGAATCTTAAGAGGAAGCCCAACCAAAAATTTTGAACATGTGTGTCCTGTGTCCCATATGGTTTAGTTACACCCTAGTGTTTTATGCAAGATAATAACTCTCATATAAATAAATTAATTAGCAATCATTTTTAAGCTGGTTTTCCTTTTTTCTTGGGTGGACCTTTGTAGCCTTTGGCCTTTCTTCGCAAATTTCTCCGATCTACAATAGGTACCTCAATTTCTGCTTCCTCAGAGCTGCTGTCAGCAGCCCGCTCTGCTTCTTTCTGCATGTACTGATCCACTTGTTCAGACTCTTCCAAGTGCTCTTCCAACTGGTTCTTCTGTCCTTCCTGCCCCGAAGGCTGCTGAAAAGAAACACCCTCAAGTTCAACCACTATCAAAGAGCTCTGACTCAAGGCAACAGGGGCCTCCTGTGAGTTGTGTCCTGCTTCTGTATTTTGATCTTCCAATGTGGATGCCATTTTGGGCAACACATTTTCATAAACAGATTCTTCTGCCGCTTCATTCGCCAGAGAATTGGGCAGGCCATTGTCAGAAGGTTCTTCCTTTGATGCTAAAAAATATGGATTTTCAATGCCAGTCTTCTCACTTTCTTCCTCTTTGTTAGAGCTTGATAATCTATTTTCTTCAGTTACCACTTCAGAATCACTTGTATTTAAAATCTGTGGGTGAAGGGGAAGGGTGGAGAAACACAACAAAAGGAACAATTAACTGAAGATATGAGAGGCTGTGTAACCAGTCAGTCTCATGCGAAGAGGCAGGATAATTTTGTGAATTGCATTTGATATCCTGAGTTGCACTTCTATTTTCAAATTATTCAAATGATTACTCAAGTACAGTAAAAATATTTTGGTATCAATCCCAGGGGGGAATTTTATTTTAGACATATACAATTACTACTTTACTAGCAGATGACTATCTGCTTTTGTACAATAAACAAGAAACAGTAAAATGGTATTCTGTAACGGTATCACAGAATCACACAGAAAATCAGGGTTTGGAAGGGACCTAAAAAGATCATCTAGTCCAATTCCCCTGCCAGAGCAGGTATTTTATAGTAATTACTAGTTTGCACACTGTATTGGGGCAGAATTACCAGGCAAGATAACAACATGGCTCTTCAGTCATACTCATACTACTATTTCAGTGAGAAAGAGCTGTTTCATCATTGCCAAGGCAAACTGGAGCAATGCATCTTTCTTTTCTCTATGACATGAATATATATAAGCACCACTTCTGAATATTAAAACAGATACTAGTATATACTATTAATGGATTTACATAATCTGGCCTAGTATCTGCTTCTCTTGAGAATTTAATATGATGGTAGGGGCTAATTTCTACGTGTTAACTAAAAAAAAAAAAAAAAATCAAGAATAGCAAGATACTGAAGAAAAACCGACTTCACATTTTGTTTCAATTCTCTCACCTTCTCTGAGGCAGTATCTTCTGAAGTTTTTGCTGGAGGCTCAAGGATCAATGGAATGAGTAGTGTTAAGGGTTCTTCTCCTTGACTCTCACACTGCACTTTTAGTTCACCACTTAGAACTTCATTTGCTGTTTCCTCTGCAGCCATAAGTGAAGTCTTAGCAGCTTCTTCTGTTACCTCACCATTAAAAGGTTCTGATGGAGTTTCCTAAAAATCACATTTCTAAGTCACGCTTATGCCCAGCCATTGATGCCCAACATTATTGAATGTATTTGTGATCTAAATTTGCAGATTAATGTAAGCATCAGATAACTTGGGTACCTAGAAACATATACCAAGGAAACATCTTAGCATAGAATAGGTAACTTAACCAGCATATCAGCTTGGTGTTACTGAGCCCAGCAAAGCAGTTTTTATACTAAAATTCAAGCTGTTAATAAGCTGTAGATAGAAGACAGATTCTATACCAGCCTTAGCTTCACAAATATACTTCTCAATGAAGCATCAGTACAAAGAAAAAACAAACCAAGAACTGATAGTCATGTGGGCCAAGACAGAAAGGATCATATTTAACAGAAACTGGAACCATATTCCAATCTTAGCTGCTACCACTACCATATGTAGCTCACCTCCTTCTCACTCAGTTTCTCAGAGGGTGATACATGTAGCTCCACTTCTTGTACAGATTCATTTTCAACAGTCATGTCCTTATTCTTCTCAACAGTACTCTCATCAGGTACTTCTGCTAAGACTTCAGAGTTTTTAGATGCATGGGCAGGAAGTTCCAGCCTGTAGCAGGTATTAAGAGATATCCCTTAATCTTTTAGGTTACTAAATTTTTGTGATCCCAGCAGGGAAATTCTTTCAAAGCAATTACAATCGCTATATTACATACTTGCCATAGGAAGTAAGAATCTAGAAAAAAAATTAATCTAATAAATGGCTAACTCCTCATCAGCAAAAAAAAAAAAATCAAACTAGGAAAAACTGCTTTATAAAATGAAGACATCTGTCTCACTTCCATTTTATGATAATAAATTGTTTGTTATTTTAAATGTAGAAAGTAATACTTGGAAGCCACAAAGGGGCAGGGAGCAGACAGTGTGTGTCTATAAGCATATACACTCTCACACACAGTAAAACAGCCGAAGTTCTGCCTTCTGGATGGAAGCCAGAATAAATTGGTACTTCAGGCTTTGTCTTGTATGAAAGCTATGGCACGTAAGTGTCACAATTCTGCATGTGCCCATTTGATAATTATTACGCAGAATAACATCCCTTAAATGGAGGATGGCATTTTTCTGGTCCAAAATTTAAGTTTGAGAATATTGTTTTTAAAATAGAATTTGTCTAAACAAAGGACTTTACTTTGAAGATTTAAAGCTCCCTGTAACTATTTATTATTATTAAGTGACAAGCAGTGACCCAATCTCAAATTAAGAGACTATGACTGCAATATACCACCATAATAAGAGGTCAGGAAGGGACAGTTCACTGAAGATCACACATAGTATTTCAGTGTGTGTCCAATCATATTACCACAAGGAACTATGGTGTATAAACACAGATAGTTTTGCCCTCATGCAAGTTCAGTTATGAGACAACTTCTTACTATTATTTCCCGTTTCTGTCCAACACTACATTTTGATGCAATCACTCCTCAAATGATGTCTCAATTTCCTCTCTCACATTAGGTTTCATTTTTAACAGTGTTAAAATCAAGCAAGGTAGGAACAAAGGAGCAGAAATACTCAGCAGCACACTTGAAACATTCATGTAATTTTTGACTACCCAAGCAACATAACAATTCATCAGTAAAATAAGGACTCTCTACCTGCTTTCCGACACATGAGGAGCATTTTCCTTATCTCCTTGGGAAGTTTTGGGTTGAGATTCCTGGACATTTTTTCTTATCCTGGGACGTTTTAAATGAGAGCATCCTGTCCAGACGAGACCAGGAGCTGCATTAGTATCTTAGGAAAAAATGTCCAAAACATCAAAATAAATGCAAGTGAATAAATGCAGTCTAAGACCCACGTGAATATAATTTTCCTCCCCAACATTCCATTAAAGCAACTGAGTGCAAGAAAACCAACATTTCACTGTGGTATTTTTTTTGTGAACACAGTTCTTTTACTAAGACTCCTGAATATTTTACTCTCTAAAAAGCATTATGAGTTTTGCATCAGCAATTTAAAGGAAGTTATGTTTATATACACATTGCAGATGAATGTGGTAAGGCTGAAAGCAGTAAAAGACCCTGCTAACTTATTAATCCAAGGTAATCACAATGCTGATAATCATGGTTACTTTTACCTTTAGAGGTGCTTGCACGAACATCTATTGAATCTTTACTTTTTTGAGAGTCAGCCTGTGAAACAGAAGCAAAGCTACTGTTATTCCTAAACCTTCTGAATTGATTGAAATTCCTCCAGTCTCTCTCCCTGTGGTTGCATTCACTATTTCATTGTAATAAGCCTACAAAAGAGCTGCTACAACCATTCTTAATTTAGTATACTTAGACGCATGCATCTTACCTCTCAATTGATTTTATTTCTATTGTATTTTTTCCGCATTTTACTTCTGATCCCCAACACAGAAGATAAAACTTGTAAGTAACCCGTCACTATAAACAATTGAGTTTATTACCTAACCACTCCATTTATAACAGGTGTGTCTAGATAAGTTAATTACCAAATTTTTTTTTTTTTGTTTCCCCTTTCTGTATAAACTTTAGGGACTAAACTACAGTAGCTGACAAAATCTAACAGAAAAATCTTGGGGTTTATTTTGTATTCTACTTTTTGGTCTTCTTTTTATAATGGCATGCAACAGAATACAGTATCCCATGCAAAAAACCAAGAAAATCAGAGTAGCCCATGCAAAAAAATAAAACAATCAGACAACAGAAAGCAGAACCAAGTGATTAAGCAGTAATTCAGGTCAACACACACAGCACAAGAGGCTGCTGACAGCAGAGATTCAACTTCTTAGAGTTTTTTTGCCTCTTGTTCTTCCCAACCATCCCATATATTTTGTCTCCAAGTTACCAGAGTATTCAGTGGTAAAGCAATTGATACTCTTAAGTAAATACAAGCTGTGCACTTCATATTAAGGTTATGGATGTTTCTCTTTCTGAGCTTCTGTAAGTAATCTAGAACTGGCAATAACCAGCATCCATGTGTTCTGCCAACTTTCCAGACTCACTTCCAGTACTAGATGTCAGCAAAAACAGTTGTATCTTAGTTTTAAATAACTAAGAATTTGTAGATTGACAAGTTACTCTAGCAGGAAAACAGCATTATGTAAAAGGTAAAATTCAAAATGGGGAATGTTTCCTCTTGTCTGGGGTTATGTGGGGTGTTTTATTTTGTTTGGTAGGCCAACATTTGTCAAGCAGTTCTGTAATGCTTTACGGACAGTGCAGGTGCCAAGAAAAGAGAGAGTTATCTGCAATTCTACCAAGCAATGAGGAGTTGGAGCACTTCTGTATCTAGCATCTTCCTATTCTGGCAGAAAAGAGGTGGAGCTTGAGTTCTTACTGCATAGCAACAAAAACCATGACAAATTCTGCTATCTACAAGAATATCTATATAGCTATACAATTAAAGCATACTTTTTTGATTATTTTGATTATTGGAATATGAATCTAGAACTCAGTAATGATGCTCAAGACACTATCACAAAGGAAAGAAATCGTAATTGCTGGTTTCAGTAATGTAGAAATTCAAAATATCACTAATTTGCTGGCAATTTTGCTTGGGGAAATGCTATTTTTTTTAACTGTGAAAAGGGATATTTGGCTTACTCTGATCTGAAATGTATCATCAACTCAGCCATATTTCCCATTTTTAATTAAAGCATCAAGTTCCATGAAACATGAAACAGGTCATGACAATACTGCATAGTCACATCATGAAGCACACAAATCCATGTTCATTGTATTTGAAGCTACGAGTTATTCTCTGCAAGAGATAGAAAACGTACAAGCTCTTTGTATAACCTAGGACTGTTCTTTGAGAACTTGATAGAGAAATTTTGGTTGCTCTTCTCTGGACCTGCTTCTGCTCCTCAGTGTCTTTTATAGCGAGGGACCCAAAAATAAACTCAGTAATACCTGAATAACAGTCTGGGTAGCTAAACTTCTTTTTAGCTCAGACTTCAGTCCCCTTGCTTCAGACACCACGGCAGCCTGTTGAGCATTATCATGTTCTTGGATATTCTGAAATTCTTTCTGTGAGTCTTCTGCTGTTAAGATTTAAAAGAGGAAACAGAAAATAATAGCACCTTTAGTAATTAAAAATTACAAAAAAAGGTGCCATTTTCCGCAGACCATATTTACATGAGTCATTGTTGAACTTGTAGCCCATTTGTTAATCTTTTACAAAGTTTCAGAAAACAGCAGAACAGCATCCATACCTGCAATTTTGAGGATCTTTTTCTTTTGCAACACGGACATAATATTTGTTCTCTGGAACCAACGTCCTGGTCCCTCCACTTCCCACAAAAGTCTATGATCCCCAGGGTACTTCTCAAGATATTGCACACAAGCTGAATAAATACAACAAAAGGCAATATATTATATATACTGTACACTTGACTATACCCATTCTTAAAGTTTATCGGAAATCAAATTAATTTGCAATCTTATATACAAATCATCACAGAAAGAACTTTTCAACTGTTCCACTGATAAATCTGTAGTAAGTGTGGTATTACTTTATTTCCCCTTCTCAAAATACCCCATTTCTTCAGGCTTAAACACTTTCCATTATTATTATGTTAAACTGTAAACAAAGGTGGTTGGGATTTTTGTCTTCTCTAAGACCTCACTTGAGTTTCACAGCTTCTCTCATCACTGTCCCTGTCAATCACAAGGTCTAAGCCAAGACAGAAGGGCTGTTGGGCAGAAGACATAGTTAAGTCTTCTTTGTCAACCCTTGTTGCTTACAAATTCATGAAAAGTCCTCTTTGAGAATGCAAATATGTCACCATTCCACAGTTCACCATCCACTTCCTATTCCTTTTGGGAATATTTTCTTCTCTGCTCTTCCTCCATCTCTTTTTGATACTCATACTAAACAGCTACATGGGAAGGGAAGCTTTGACACTATTCAGTAGCAGCTACCAATAAAATTCTCATAGTCATAGTCATCTAGGTTGGAAGGGACCTTTCAGATCATCAAGTCCAACCATCAGCCCAACTCTTGCAAGCTTCATACCTGGACAGGGACTTGAACCCTTGACCCTCAGATTAGGAGTCTGGTGCCCTCCCAACTGAGCTACACACCCAGGTTATGTCTTGCATGATTCACTGCTGATATATAATCTCAGTCAACAATATCCCTTGACCAGGGAAATGGATTAGTCATTAGATTTTGGTGAATTTGCTAGTTGAAGCCTAAAACTTCTGTCCCAGTGAGATCCAACGACAGGCAGTGGTACTTGGAAAAGCCAAAAATTTCCACTGGCCAAAAAGGTCAGATGAAAATGTTGGTAGAAAAAAGCCCAGCAGATGGCCTAAGCATTAAGACAAGCCTTTTGAAATAAGGCAGAGGAAACGTGCTTCTTGCCTGAGCAAAGTCCCAAGGAACACCATTTCCAGAATGCATGTAATTTCCTAGATAACTGAAAAGCTCATTGGGTTTTTCTTGTGCAACTTTTATACCAAACTTTAAACATAGCCTAATACATCCATTTAACCAGAAGTTCTGAGAAAGCATGAATTAAATGACCCTCTGTGAGGCTTAGAAAATAGCAAGAAAAAATGTGCTACAAAGAGGACAAACGTTAGATCACACACAAAAATGCATTTGCCCATTCTGGAGGCTTGAGAGGATACCATGGTAAATCTCATGGTAGCAGAAAGCCAATGGAGATCCAATAATCTAATTTCATGTAATTATTTTTTAATATCTCACAGATAACCACATCATCTTAAACAAATCAGAATTTTTATCCTTCTCTGAAGAGCAGAACACTAAATACAAAACCAAGCCACAAATGTGGAGCTTAAATGACAGCACTCTTTTTGCACATGTGAAGTTAGCACACAGACAAACATTAGAGTAAATTAAGGAGATTGCCTGTGTATGTGAAGTGTGATAGGGGGTATCGCAGGCCAAGAGCATCTTCGGTAAAGGATTTCACATAGTCTTCCAATATGATTAGCCCAGAGTCCTTCTCACGATGCTTCTTTCTCACAAATACTGTGTCTAGCACTGGAAGATTATAAGTCTGACCAGGACGAGACTTACAAACACTTCCTGAAACAACAGAAGGGGAAAAAATACCCATCACAACTTAAGCACTGAAATGATACAGCATGGATTTTAGCATATTGCACTTAATGCTTTTATAAAAGGTCTACCAAACTCATTGCTACTCACACAAAATTAAATTTAAAACCATAGAAATAATTCATAGCATTCATTAAGACTAAACAATTTCTTTCAGCTACTTACTAGTTCTTTGGGCAAGCTTCATAACATTGCCAAAATGATTAATATGTTAAAAGGAGAATACAGTATCAGAAATTAAATGCAGAGAGAGTGAGAGAGAGTGAGGAAAGCCTCACTTTGCAATCGCAATACACAATTCCATATGAAAATGGCATTAGTTAGCATAGCAACTATCCACTCCATTTTCTTGCTCCCATTTTATGAGTCAGTGACCTCAATAAGGTCAAAGAGATGCATGCAGCTGCCTACACGACTTAGTGTTTGCAATACTTTTAATACTTTTAAGACCAATGAACACATTTATCTTCATTTTTCAAGTAAGGGAAACGCAGGCAGAGAGGTTACATTACTTTGGTACCCTCCAAGATTCTAGTCAAGCTCCACCACTCTTTCTTCACAATCTGTTTCCAAAGTTGTCTTTCTCCATATATGCTACTCACATGGAGAACAGAGCACACAATCAAACAAGGGCAAAATATCAATGCCTAGAAAGCCTTCAGTATTTGCTAGCTCAGGACAGGTAAATATGGGAAATGCAAGAAATTTAACTGCATGAGTACAGCAGAACTTCAGTGACACATACAGAAGTGCCCCCATTCTAGATAAAAATTAGAAGTACTACTCTTTTTTTTCAGCTCTAAGACGTGATAACAATATCACTGCAGGTGTACATACTACTTTGCGACCACCACACTATAGCAATTTCATTATTAACAATAATAGTCAGATTTGTGGAAATCAGACAAAGCAGAAATTTTTTTTCTTTAAAAAAAATAAAAAGATAAACAGATCAAATTAATGGTTGTTTTCCTACTTTGATTGCCAAGCCAGATTAGACTAGTGACCCAGACTGTTTTTCATTTTATTTGTAATAGTTTGCAAAGGCATATAAATATGTTGGTGGAAGCCTCTAGCAAGCCTCCATTACCACTCATCCACACAACTAACTCATCCAGAGTTAGTTAACCTCCTCTAGAGATGAAATTAAAATGCAAGACCGCTTCTCCTCAATGCAGATACAGTTATTTCATGAAGTGCTCACAGAGGGCTAAACAGCCTGCCCAAACACAAATATGAGGAAAATTATAATGTTTTAAGAGAAAACAAACAAACAAACAAAAAAACCCACAAAAACCTAACAGGAAAAAAACAAAAAGCTTTTAATTAAATCACAACATAGCAGCTCAATTGTAATATCTGAAATAACATACATGGAGAAAGAATAGGAATCTCTTTTTACTGTTGCCAGGTATAGCTAAATTTTGTGTCTGTGAACAAAGCTATGGTGTTATGCTATAAAAATAATAAAATCATCTCTGGGAGGGACCTCAGAGATCATCTGGTCTAACCATTCTGGGTAAAATCAGTGTAGACAAGATGCACCAGTGTCCTGTCCAGATTGATCTTTACAGTGTCTGATGTTGGGGAATCTAGCACTTCCCTTGGGGGATTATTCAAATTGTGAATATTTTTCAAGTGTCCAGTTGAAGCAACTTTTATCCATTAAATGTCATCTTTTCCATGTGAGTCCTGCCATCTTTGTAGCCACCCTTTAAACAATGGAACTTGGTGAAAAGGTTTCCCTACATTCTCTTTACTCAAGGCTTATTAAATCAAATCCTCTCAGCCATTCCACATGTCACGCTTCCCAGGCCTTTGAGCATCTTGTCACCCTTCTCTGGGCCCTCTCCAGTCCATTCACAACTTTTCTGCTTAGCAGGGTCCAAAACTGAACACAGTATTTCAGTTGTGGCCTGAGACATAGTGAGTAGAGAGAGACGATGACTTCTTTATCTCTGCCAGTGATGCCCAGTGATACAACCCAGCATCCTGTTCTCTTGCTTTGCAGCAGCACAATATTCACTCAAGAGTGAGCTTGTTGTCTACCAGGACCCACAGGTCCCTTTCCACAGAGCTGTTCCACAGCAGGGAACATCCCAGCCTGTGCTGGATTCTGTTTTTCTAGGTGACAGATGTTATGCTTGTCCTTGTTGAATTTTGTAAGGTAGTTAATGGGTCCTAATGTTTAAGTGATTGACCTCATTTCAGCTGGGATAAAGTTAATTTTCATCTTAGTACCTGCCAGTATGACAATAACAGTGATAACTAATCATCTGTCAGGGAGAATAATAGTATCGTATCACTTATTTTCCCTATTCTTTTACCATTATTACTATTTTTGTGGTTATTTTCTCTTCCTGTACTGTTACTAAACTGTCATTATTTCAACTCAACCCTACCCTGCTTGGAGGGCAGAAGGAATTGACTGTATAGTCCTTGCTGCCAGCTGGGGTTAAAGCAGTGACAGTGATAATGACTGACCTGATTATACCTTCATTTCAGATAACGAGGATCTCTGCATTCTGAAGTCAGGTCTAAAACAACAACAACAACAAAAAAAAACCCACAACAAACCCAAAGCACAGCCCAGTACAACAGTAAACATCTTTTCTACAGAAATAAAGCCTCTGACTAACTGAAATCTTCACAGTTTTAAAAATCTTTTGTAGAATATGATGCAATCTATGAACTTTCTTTGATTGCTAAAGAGCATAAGCTTTTCAGCTAGAAATTTTAACAGAATCTGCCCTCTGATGATTTTGGAAAATATCAACTTACCAGGCTTACAAGGCTTGTAAAGTCTACTAAACACAATATTCTTCAAACAAGCTACTTATCTCCCCACCTCTATCCCCAAGTCCCACAACGCTCAAGAGTTTTACCTGTGGGTTTAACAGAATAGAATCCAATAGCTTCTCCGTTTTTCCACATGATCTTAGCGTAGTCATTGCTACCATGACAGAGAAATGGGATCTCATTTTCTCCCATTTCCCATGTCCGATAGATAATTCGATTCAGAACATAAAGAACAATCCTTTCTCCAAGAGACTTCACCTAAGGAAATACACAAGAACGTTTAAGTTCAATTAAGATTCACATATCGGGGCATTATTTTTCAAAATCACCAGTTAATACAGCCACAGAGGGAGTCAAGGGGAGCTGTAAAAGCTAAAACAGAATGAAGCTCTGAAGTTTGTTTGAGGGCCAGGAGATGCTCAGAAGCCATAGCAATAGATTAAGAACTATATAAGAATAATCAAGAACTACCACAGGTAGAGGATATTTCACAATTTCAATGTCACTCCTAACCAGTGGGAGCAAGGAATGGGGTAGTAGATGGAATTTTCTATCTTAACTCAAAACTATTTTAGATTTAGGAAACAACAGGAGTACACCAGCCTCAGAATTCCCACGCTAGCAGATAACTGGAGTCCTACAAAGGAGTAATGATGAGCCTCACAATGCAGCACGATCTTAGCACACTCAATCACTGCTGATAGAGTGGCAGGCATGACATGATGCAGAGTAAGAATGAGTTTCCACAGTTCCTGTGACATGAAACAAGGAATTCTTTTTCTCTGTCCTGCAGCAGTCCTTTTATATACAAAATATTAGTCCACTGCTACCCTACCCACTGAGGAGGAGGGATGGAAGAAACACATTCTCTTCCCAGCATCTAGAGTCTCAATACATAGAAAACAAAGCTATATACTGAAGTCTTTAGAATAAATTAAAAAATACAAAAATCAAAGATGAGTGCCTAGATCCCATGAGCAAGCAGATATAAATTACGCTCCTGGAAAAATTTCAAATTTTGAAAAACATAACTCCATGTTATATGTATGTCAATAACAGTAACAAAGGCCAATGATGAGCAATAAAACAGATACCAGGCCCCTTATTTTTCCAAGCACCATGTATTGCCACTGCAAGCCACCAACTCCAAGCTTACCCAATGAAACAGGTTCACAACAATATTCTTATCTTACTAATCTCCTCATAAGAGTAATACATAACTGCTATAACACAATGTACTATTAAGATGTACTATTAATATACAATGCTTCGAAGAGTAAAAAACTCCCAAAATCTTATCATTAAGATCTAAGTACCTGACACAAGAAGCTACTGTAAGAGTCACTTTTGCACTAGGCAGCTATCTTCAAAACCAAGTTTATTTCCCCTATTCCTCTATTCCCATTGATCTTGTTTTTGACCTGAGCCAGCCACCTCATTTCTGAATAAAATGAAAAAGCATGACGACTTACACTCTAGCTATTTGACATTACTTGCCATCATCTTGAAGGATAACTGCTAAATGAATGCTGGTGAGCTTTACCTGATGAAGTCCCTGTCTAGTGGGGACAGATGTTCTCACAATGTCATCAATTGACCACCACCGGCCAGCAAGATACAGGGCCACAGCTTGAAAGAAATAAGGGGAAATAAAAAGTTAGTGATTCTTGCCATTCCAAAAGAAACATACTAAAGCTGCGAAACAAGCTGGAATAGCATAGGAACCAGGTTAAATACCTTCTAGTTGGCACTACATTAAGGCAGCTCTTACTATCACAGCACAAGAAGCACAGTGCTACACTCACATACCTAGTGCTTCCTAGTCCAACACTTGCAGAGAACAGTGAAAGCAAACACGGATTTAGTGCAGTATGGCATCCAGAAACTGTTTTTCAGATGTAAGCACTACCGTTCAATGCTGTGCTTTAGCACCTCCTCCCCCTAAAAACTAGGACTGAGGAGAGGAGTCTCATTCATAAGTATACTTTAGATTTGGATTGCTAATGCATATTAATGCTGAAACTGTGCAAGGAAGTTAGATGATTGCAAAACGGTTGATGGACACATGATTAGCAATCAAGAAGATCTACAGTCATCTGTGGCAGACTAGGCAACCTTATACATCACATTTAATGGAAAGAGAAAGAAACATGGAGGACTGGAAGGTAATGGATAAAAGTAGGAGTAAAAAAAATTCCAAACTAGTGAGACTTTACCTTAGCTAGAGCTATATTAGGACCTAAAACTAAAGAGAAATTTATATTTTATGCTGATCAATCAATGGTAAAAAGCACCTAACTTAACATGCAAATTAATGCATTCTGAGAATGCTCAAATAAATTCCTTAAGGAACAGAAATTACAGAGGTTAAGATTCAGATGAGTACCCTGTTATTCTGCTACATATATTCTGAATTCAGAGGATCTAGTTCTACTCCAACTAGTGTGCAATGTTCTATCACTTGTGAATATGAATCCACAACAAAAATAATAATATCAGAATAAGAACACGGTGAGCAACAAATGCAGAAGTGGTGAAGTCATGGGCTACACTTGCATGGAATGAGGAAGGGCTTGGTCATGTGTATTTGTAACCATAAAATAACCATCAATAAAAAGATTAAAATTTTAAAATGAAACCTGTGAATAAGTCAGCTGGCGCAAACAAAGCAAGAAGTTTGTGTGTCTGCTCTTCACCATAAAGTGGAACAAAGCCCACAGTTGACAGCCTAATAGGAATCTGAAATAAGAGTACACAATATTTTAATAGATTCTTGTTAGAACAATACTAGTAAAATATTTAGAGAATGTCTATCTGGGTAAGCAAGACAAATGTTGAAAGTCAAGATCTTAATGGTCATATGTAAAGACCTGCATCAGACCCTAGCTCTTACTTTATGCACTTCTTCATGAAGACAGTCTGCATTACGAAGAGCTCTGACACAAATTTTGGCAGATTTAGGTACAGTAAATTAGACTCTTACAGCTTTCTGCTGTCAACAACTGAAGTAAGGTGTACAGCAAGCCAGAGAAATGATTGCTTCAGCTGCCCCAGCTATGCAAGCTGTCAAAGCCATAAGCAGAATACAGCAGACAGTCAAAATTAAATTGCTCATTGATAGTACAAGCCCTAATGTGCTACGGTAGCAAGGCTGCATTCAAAAGGACTTTTTTCCTTAAATTTCACACATTCTAGAAATTTTCTGAAGTTGCCCACTTGATTTCCACTCTCTATGAACACGAGAATCCACCTTTCAGGACTTGAACACCCTTGTGCAAATTCATTTAAGTTCACATGTTCTCAATATCTAATTAATGCATAAAAACTCAACACTCTTTAGTGGTGTCATAAATACACATGCTACACAGATCATGATATATTATGCCACAAGCAATATTATGCCAATATAAATATTTGGACATACAGCATCTTAGGAAAGACTGCTTCTTCCAAGGGATCTGCAGCACTAACCTTTTATTCCCCACAGAGAATCCTCTTAGTTCACTTAAATATTCACTGAAATTACACACCATTGCCTAATTTGGGCTGCTTCTAATAGAAATGTTCATCCAATGTTGAGCAACATATTACACAAAGGATAACTGTTCAGAACATGAAGTGATATATTCAGCCTCTATTAGAGCTCCCAACAACAACAGGGAATAGCATTTCAGATAAAAAGAGAACAATCACTTCTGAAATAAGTGGAACTTATTAATCAATAACTGAACCTAGCCATGAAGAACACTGAAGGATCAAGGCATTAAATCTATGCAGCTCTTTTTGAAAACAATGAGCTCCTTAGTTACACTGGCAGATTTTTGCAACTATGTAAATTTGTGTTTTTTAGAATAGCATGTCACGCATTGGTTTAAATTTCAAGATCTGTATGCATAAAGTAATTTTTAAAAGACCTGTTTTCTAGAAGCAGCAAATAGTCACTGACTGATATCCAAGTTTAAACTCAACTTCAAAATAAAAAAATGTAGAACTTAACACACAAACAGGAATTTGTAAAACAAATTTTTTTTCTAAAAAAAAAACCCTAATTCAGTAGTTATGTAGTGGATATTTTAAATCTTTTATATGTACAAGCATATCAGCAAACTAAGACAAAGGTATTTGCTGGTTCTTACTTTCCTGTGGTCCGGCAGAGATAAGAATTCAAGAGTGTTTGGATTCCTGCACCGAAGGTCATTCAAGTATTCCTCTGCTGAGCTGTCCAAGTCCTCATGACTGTAGTTGTCCAACTCATCCACAGGGAAAGTCATACTTTTGAGAAATAAGGAACATCATTACTGAAGGTAGTCTGAGAGATATATAGCACAGCGTACCATATTCCTACTAAATGCGTAACTAAGACTGTTCAACTTCCCCATCTACAAACAAGCTAGGAAGGAAAAATGCTTCAGGAATTTTAATTTGGATGCTGCCTGTAATATCCAGTCTGTAGAATACACGAACCTAGTCTGTGTTTATAACCAGAAAAGGATGAGTTTAGACAACAGATCCCCTTAGACCTAAACGTGTCAAATTTAAAACATATAAGCTCACAGTTTGCAGCATGCATGCAACAGACCACAAGCTGCCTTGAGGTGGCAAGCTCAGTTATCTCCCTAGATCTAATCTTTTTGAGGCCACAGATTAAAAAGTAAGTGGCTGGTCACATAAAAGTGAACAGACAGCAAGGTAAAAAGAAAATAAGTTGATTTATTTTGAAGAGCTCTGCATCCAAAACCTTCTCTGAAGAAACAAAAGCATTGCTCAAAACTTTTCTCAACAACTGTCCAGTCAGCATGCCTACCAGCCTGTTATTCCAAAAAGCTGTGAAGAAGAGATGATATGGGCCCATTAAAAAAGAGCCCACAACAAACTAAAGAGACACCTGAAGGATGTGTCAGGACAAAAACCACAGCACCGAAGATTGACTATCGTGGCAATAGCTCCATGAAAGCACTTAGATTCAATTTCTAATTGTAAAGCAGTGTCAGGTTAAGATAATGAGTGTTCCTCACCTAAGGCTCTTTCAGTCATACAAAACTATACACAGATACAGCCCACTCAGCCCCCTTCAAGCTACAGTTCAAACTGCTGCAAGCATGAGCTACCACAATTTCATGAGAACCTGTGCTGGTGGAATTCAGGGATCTCTTGATTTCTCTTGTTGACCTCCCAGGAACTCATCACCCAGTTCTCAAAAATGCACATTGCCATTTACACTTCCTAATCTTCACTAAAGTGTCTTCTAAAAATTCAATTGCAGACTCTAATCTTTTTTTCTCCCTTTACTTCCAGTCTCCTTCCTTTAAGCCACTCTTCATTGTTCTACTGAAGTAGGCAAATCAAATGGAAAAATTTTTAAACTCATCCCAAAACTCATGCAAGTTTTTAAACTCATCCCAAAGGGGCATTAAAAAGACTGCATTTTAAAAGCTTTAATAGTAATAACATACTAAGTTCCTTGAATAGATGAAACTGCTCCTCCTACAAAAACGATGGTACTTTTTCTGTCAAAAATGAAAAATAAATTTTTACATGACTTCGCTAGCATTTACAACTCCAGCTTTAATGCTTTTGCTCATGACACTAATGTTTTTCATGCAAACTATTGTTTAGGAATACACACTCTCCCCACAGCAATTTCCTTCCAAATTCAGATCATTCCTCCTCCTTATTTGTTATTTGTATTTTCTCTTGCCTTTTTATCTAGTCTCTTCACATTCCTCCTGCCATGGCTCACTGCCTCTTTCACATGCTTAGCTGCATCTTTTAGCTTCCTACCTGTTTCTTCCCACATTCCAGATGCTGCCCTTGCTAACAGGGCAGTAGGAGGCAAGTAACACCTGACGGCAGCCAACTCCATTTGTTTCTCCTGTTCACAGGCAAAGGTACTTCAAAAATCAAATGTGAGATGGCCAGAGGAGTTGCTGCCAGGGGATTCATTTAAAGAATAACAGCCATAGAATGCATTGAGATGGAAGGGACCCTCAAAGGCTATCTAGTCCAAGCCCCCTGCAGTAAGTTGGGACATCCTGAACAAGATCAGGCCTCATCAAGGTTAGCCTCAAATGTCTTCAGAGAGGGGCTTCTACCACCTATTTGGGCAACCTGTTCCAGTGCTTCACCACCATCATGGTGAAGAACTTTTTCCCGATGTTCTAACATAATCCAGCTCTGCCCCTCATCCTATTGCCACAGGTTCTTGCTTAAATAGTCCCTCCCCAGCTTTCCTGTAGATGCCCTTCAGGTACTGATAGGCTGCTATGAGTTCCCTCTAGAGACTTCTCTTCTCCAGGCTGAAGAACTCCAATTCTCTTAGCCTGTTCTCATAGGAGAAGTGCTCCAACCCTGTTACAGTCCTTGTGGCCCTCCTATAGACCTTCTGCAACAGGTCGATGTCCTCCTTTTGGTCAGGGCACCAGATCTGAAGACAATTCTCCAAGTGAGGTCTCATGAGAGCTGAGTAAAGGGGCAGAATCACCTTTCCCAATTAGCTGGCCATGGGCCTTCTAATACTGCTCAGGATACAGTTGGCCTTCTGGGCTGCAAGTGCACACTGTTCATGTTCAGCTTTTTGTCTACCAATGCCCCTTTTCTATAGGGCTGCTCTCTATCATATCACCCCACTGTCTGTACTGGTAATGAACACGCTGCACTTGTCCTTGTTGAACTGCTCAAGGTTTCCATGGGCTCACCTCTCTAGACTGTTCAGGTCACTCTCGATGACATCCATTGCTGGCTCCTCACCTCTAGCAAATGTTGTTTACGCACTTGTATTACAGTTCTGAAACACACCAGCAATACTGTAAAAAAACAAACACATTAGCTTGATGTAAGCATGGAGCAAGAACAGAAAGATGGGTGAAGTACATCACTGCTTTGTCAACAGAATTATCACTCAGATTCTACAGATAAAGTAAATTCTGCTTTGTGAGAATACAGGTAAAATTTTCCAGATGCTAGCAGAAAGGGGAACCTCCCCTCCAGTTATTAAAGAAATACCTGAGTGCTTGGGTAACTCTGAGAATAACTGACAAATTGAGACAAGCCTTTGTTATTACAGGACAAAGAGACAAGCAGACCACAAAAGACAAGCAAAAAAGATCAAAACCTCTTTTCTGGTAGTTAACAAATTAATTGAAATTACCCTCAAAATAATCCAAAGGCACTGAGCAGCCTGATCTAGTAGTGGGAGGTGTCCCTGCCTATGGCAGTGGAGTTGGAACTTGGTGATCTTTAAGGTCCCCTCCAACCCGAACTATTGTATGATCTCTCTTCTGATTAACTGTGAGTTACTTAACATTTTCATTTAGTATACTTAGACTTCACTTATATCATTCACGTTACACAGAAAAAAATCCCACAACACAGAGAAATATTCAGGACTGAACCAAAGAGCCTACTCAGCATCCTTGCTAAATTACCATCTATCATTTGTACCATGCAACAGAGTAGACATCTAAGGCGATGAGCTCCCAAACACAGTGTGATGTAATTTGCCTCAGTGTTGAAAAGATCAGAAATACTTCACAGCATTAAGTTCATGAGAATCCTGAAGAAATCAGTAACAATACATAGAAACTTATCAAATTACAGTAAAAGCATTAAATAGATGATAAAAGGAGTATGTCCCATGCCAATATACAATGGAGCAAAGGAAGTAGTGTAGCAGCCCAAAAGCAGTTGGAACAGCCTTTTCAAACAACCCAAACAGCATCTTCATTTCAAGAGGCAAAATAATATACCAAAGACAAATCAAATTGTTTCAAATAGTAACAAAATAATAAAATTCCCCCAAAAAACATAATTGTTTTTTCTGTATCTTTCATGAAGTAAAAATTCAGATGGCTTCCCTTCTAGCCAATCTCAAGTAATGTGCAGGAAACAAAAAAAGGGAAAGATAAAACAGCTTTTCAGTTTTGCCTGAGAAGAAGCACCAACAGGAACAGCACAAGCCTTTGCCACACAATCCCACATGCCCCCTTTTGTCCTCTAAGCCTCAATGAACTGCATGACTGTAAAACTGTCAGATCTGATCCTTGTCAGCACACAACGCAGGACCATGCTCTGCTGCTAATGGTCACTCCAGTCAGTCAGCAGGCAGGCCAACTGAGCACATGCAGTATAGCCTTAAGCAATCAAACACATCACTACCATATGTACAAAAGGCGTATTTGAAGAGTATATCTGGGGAGAGGGGAGGAATTAAATTTATTTTTTAAATGAGGCAAATAATGCTTTTCATCATTCAAGCAAAATAAAGCTTATTTTCCTCATAAACTTATAATTTCACTTAACAGTATTTAAGAGCATATGTAATAAACTGACATAAGCAACATTTGCTATAATGCAGCATTGTATCACATTCCCCCTTGTCAACATGATGCAAGTCACTATGTGAGCAGTGGCACGTCCTTTTTCAGGAACAGCTGCAGCACCAGAAGGTAGCAGAGATCAATTCAAGGAATATCAACAAAAAAACACATTTAACAGGATGAGCAAATACATTCCTTTGTAACTGTGGCAGTTCCCTATTACAGAATCTTTATTGAATCATTAAATGTAGAGTAAGTGGGCAATGTTGCAAACTGAATTCTTAATTTCATCTTAGAAGTGCGTGAAGGAGAGATGCATGGTACGTGGATTTCAATGTTCCATCTGTTCATCTTCTCACAGTTCCACAAATAGAGTGTCATGGAATGGCAGAAAGGTAAGAAGCCAAAAGTTGTATCATTTCTTACAGAACCTCAGAAGGCTTAAATCCAGCTTAAAGCTGGCTTTGGGTGCCTTCATCTTAGGGGAACTGATGTCTAAGTTAGACTTCCTGCCAAGGAAGAGAAATCAAGTTGAATTTCCAGTTCTCCCACAGACCCATTATTTGATCTGCCTCAAACAAAATGGAAATAATCATTACCTCAGAGATTTCACCTAGACAAAATCCCAAGCAGAAATCCATTATGAAAGCTCAAGACAGCAGACTGGAAGTTGCTGTCAACATCCACCAAGAGCTTGGGATTAATATGCCAACCACATTATTGATAATCTACTTGAAGCAGTTTTCTACAACAGACACAAATTAAAGCTGATGATCTGAATGCAAGTAAACAAAAATNTTATTGATAATCTACTTGAAGCAGCTTATGCATCACTAGTTTTCTACAACAGACACAAATCAAAGCTGATGATCTGAATGCATCCTTCCTGTTTGTTAATTATCAGCCACATTTTTTTCATATAGTACAGAATTATCAAATCAACAAAGAATCCAACTCCCCGATTCTGTGACAAAACACAACTGCAGCGGAGATCAGCTAGAATTATGGTTCAAAGATCTACACGGCTGGGTTCCCACAGCCTTGTCAAATGAAGCATGAACAAAGAAGGAAAAGGAAAGAGCCCTTCACATTAAAAAAGTATTTGCACATGATTTACTTTCAATTCAAAACTAATTAAGGTTTTAAAAAATCTTAATTTCATTAAGACAAAGTACAACCTTAAAAGTTACTTATCTAAAAGTTCATTCTACAATTAACTATATGCAGGATGTTCAAACGTGCAGTAAAAACACTAACTTTTCATCATTCTAAAAGACTAAACTGCAACTTAAATCTACTAACATGAAACTAGATACTCTTGCTTAAAAGTACAAGGAACAGTAGGAGTATTTCCAATCAACTGCTAGTTAGATTTGCATAAAAACTCCACTAACATATGCCTTTAACGAAAAACAGCACAGGAAACTTACCCAGTTATCAAAACTGAGTTGCTAGAGTAGTATTAGGGAAAGTATTAGGGAGAGTATTATGGAGAACATATTACACAACTTTTTTTTCAAATCTACTTTGGTAGGTTAGATTCTTAAGCACCTACCTGTTCAAGCACCTACGTAACACCAATCACATTACTCAATTATTTGATGAGGAAGCCTATTTAATCAAATGTTCTTAAGTCTACAATCAGCTAAATTGTTATTTACATTTTTCTACACATCCTACATTTTAATGAGATTATTACTTGTTTTTTGAACAGCAATTTCTTGATTAGAAAGTTTAAGGAAATTAACTTGCACAAGTGTTTCCCATGATTGAAGCATGCCAGAGATTTATGACATCAAAGCTCAGCATTTGAAACAACTCAAAATAGCCACAACTAATAAACATAAAAAATGAAATTTTCTTTAAGAAAATTTCCATTCCTTTACTTTCAGTTTCTCAGACTTGAGTATATCCATAAGCAAAATGAATACATTACAGTTGTGTTTGAAAATAATGAACATCTAAGACAGTAAAATAAGGAGGATTATTAATTAATGGCATTTAGCCTTTCACTCACATGTATCTGATGTCTCCAGTGCTCAGCACTCCCGCTTCTTTTTAATTCTCATTCACTACACAAGACAAACCTGCTTTAGGTCCTTTCACCTATTCCTATAACTGGGGTGGACATCAAAGCTACACAGATCAGGTCTGCCAATTGCAGGCCCACATTAGCCCAGTTAAACAAGCTACAGCAACTCACTTCATGACTCCTTTGAGAATATTCCACATGCAAATTCAAATGTGGTAGTGACCATGGTTACTAACAGTGATATATCACGTGAAGCCTGTGGATGTCAATAGAGAAGAGTAGAGAGTTCAAAAGTTATTATTCAAGCTCTTTTTGCCTTTTCTAAATTATTTGTAGGTGCTTTATTGGTTCTGTTTTTAAGTCATTTGCAGCAGGAGAGCTATAAGGAGAGCTGTAAGTAAGAAAACCACTATTGCCCTGGTTTTGCAGGTGATTGAAATGAAAATTAAGAAATGGGGTTAGAAATTAACATGGGATCTTCCAGGATCAGGAGTAAGTCACAGAAGTGAAGCAGGGAAAGCAATTAAACAAGACTCCAAGTACATATCACCACTGGTAAACCCAGATAGACAAGAAAAGTTTCCTCCAGACCAGCAAGCAAACATCCTATATGGCTATTTACAATAGCTTGAGGATCATAATCCATAATCCTGCACTTCAGTACATTTAGTATATTAGGAGCACTAAGAATTTAAACCTTACTGTAGTTTAAGAATTGCATTTTTTCCAGAAATGTAATAGGCAGCTAGGTCCAGCTGTTAAAGTAATTATCTTTAGAAGTGGACAGATGGTTAAAAACATGATGTCTAGTATAAACAAATTCTCAATTTTACCTGCTATTTGCACTCACTGTTCTACAATATACAATAAAATTACTAATTTCATAATCAATGCAGTTTATGGACTTGTCAAAAAAGGGTAGAAATAAAGAACATCAGATGAGCTAGATAACTAGAAGGAACTGCCTCGCCTTTCTCAAGAGAAATGGATGGAGCCCTTACTGTTTTAGTTAAAACTGTCACAGATGTATCATAAAAACAACCCGATTCATTAGCATACATTCATTAGCTGTAAGTAAGCATGTTACCACAGGACTGAAGTTCAATGTCTGAGAAAGTTAGTAAGAATCTATCATAGCAGAAAGAAATGCATATGCAGCCTCCTCCCTGTTGTCATCCTGTCTTCATCATCAATCAGCTCAACATCCTTCCAGTCACACGTTTCTGTGACTGCACCATACTTTCCCTGCTTCTCCCAGTAATACATTTAGTAAGATTAAAACTTCTAAGCTACACTTTCTAGTACTTAGGCTACTCTTGTACGTATGTACATGAATTTTTGAAAAATAAACCCCAAGCCTTAAAACCTTCAATAACTAATTGCTATAACCACAGACATTCTAAGCTTGTTAAGAGATGGGTTTGTAACAAAGATAAGCAAGTTATTTATACCTCTGAATACAAATACCACCATACTGTACTGCATGAAAAACTGGAAAAACATTAGCACTGCTAACCCATGACATTGACCCTGAAGTTGAGCTCATCTTTAAGTCTCAACTGCAAGAATAAGGTTGTTACCTCCTGCTTCTTCAGGAAACTCCTTTATCTGTGGTGGTGAACTCCTACTACTGTAGTATTAAGGGAAAAACTCAAATGTTTTAAAATGCATCTAAGTTGCCAGTTACTGCACTGTAATAACATTTACATTGTTACTGTTAACATCCCCAACTGTTTTATCAAGTCACATATTACACTAATTCTTCACAGCTACCGTTGTTGCTGGCTATTTCCGCAACAGCTGTGAGAAAGGCTATTGAAGCTAGAAAGCCCTTCTGTTTGCAGGTTTTGCTACCTGCAAAAGGGATAGACAAAAGATTGGTCTTCTGGCAATGTATTTGCATTTCACATTTTTTGCAGCTGGTGTACTAGGAATATAAACAATCCACATCAAACAGAGATCACTGCAACTTTGCTTCAACTTCTGAACAGGGTTTACTCCTCATGGTGGCTACTGATTTGACACAGAACACATCTTTACCAGTTATTCTTCCTCTTTAGTGATCCAAAGGATTAAAGAAACATATTCAACCATTCTCTTTAGAAGTTTTGATGAAAATTAGGAAAAATGGGTAAAGGTGAACACAATTAACCCTGGCCCATAAACAATTTCTAACCATAAGCACAAATGAGATGTTGTCACTGCCAACATGCATGTTTCCTGCTCTACAACAATAAAATCATAAGATGTTATTTTACTACAAAACAAAGTACAATCTAAGAGAGGAACAACTCATGATTGGAAAACAAAAATCTAAAATGCCATTGTGAATACATATAGCTCAGTACACAATCAGATCAATTATTCTTCCTGGATTTCCAATTCAAATTATCATTTAGTACATACAGATGTATCATTTGGAACAGTAGTAAGTTTTCCAGTTAACTCTTCTCAAAGAAAGGGATATGTTACTCCCAACAAGTCTCATTAATTTCAGTCAGATTTCAGGGATGATGTGACAGCTCATCACTCTTTTGGGACAGGATTCTTATCCAAACTTCAGATTTCAGGGTGATATTTAAAAGCTTCATTGAAATCTCAGGCTCAATGAAGAATACGAACTAAATTTATAATGATATATAAATAAATTAAATAAATAAAATAAATATATCCTGTCACATCACATGAATCAAAGAATGAGAAAAAGTCAGCAGTAGGTGATAAAACCGCAAGAATGCCAGGAAAGAGGTATCAACAAACTGCATATGCCATTTCAATCACATTCAAAACAATGTGTAGAGGAAACACATTAAAGTATGCTTTTCCACACAGAACTGTTTAACCCAAGACATAACAGCTGGAAGCAAAACTTCAAAAAAATAAAACAAAATATTAGTAAGAAAAAGGTTTTTCATTTTTAAACTGATTATGAAATTATTACCCATGGGAAATTAATTCATAAAAGGAGTTTCAAAAAATCAGTTTCAAACAAAAGCATGCAGCTCTACCACAGCTGCCCCAAACCTTGTATTTCACAGCTCAAAGGAAGATGCTGGCTTCCTGGAATGTATAAAATAGCTATACATCAGCTAATACATGTAGCTGACAGAATCTGGTGAGTAGGGAGTAGGGTACAATCTCATGGACATGGAGAAGGTTATTTATCTGTGATTAAATAAGGAGCTAGTAACTTGAATGGAGAAAGATTTAAGTAATAGCAGTATGAAAATATGCATATACATTACTTCAGCTCTCATATTACTATTTTTATTTGAAATTTAGATATGTAATTGGTAACACCTTTAAATATTTATTCCTTGATATTCATTGACTACTATGAGACAGATACTTACATCAATTCCAATTATACCTAAGAACCTAAGGAAGTAAAGGGCTCTTCTTCTCTGATGAGTTTCTCTGATATGACCAGGTTCCATGTTCTTCTTTCAGTGAATTTCACATTAAACACTGCAATATTTCCACACTCAAATATGAAGACAAAAGCACTATTAAGAGTCAGTCTTTACATTGCAGCAAACTTCAATCTTTCAGTAGCAAAGATTCTGCACCATAATAGAAATGTAACTAGAACTATTTAAAGCAAACCTTCACAGACCTGGATAAGGAGAATTTTAAGTTCACTCCAAGTTACCTTTATGACTGTAATAAGGGTTACAAAAATCCACCCTTTTTAAAGTGAAGAGGCATTATATACCTTAACATGCAGACACAAGAAATTAAGAGTAGTTTCCAAGTAATTTCTCAAAGTAACGCCTCATTGTAAAGGAGATAGTTATGAAACACTCCAAAAATACATGGTCTTGGTACCATGTCTTGATTGAGCATTGCTCAAGAGAGTATACAGGAAAAGCATAGTAGAATCCCATCTAATTACTTCTCTTCCATGAGAGTAAAGAAAGCCATTGTAAAGCATTTACCTTGATGTAGAACAGATACTAAATAAAATTAGACTGGGAGAAAGAGAACATGAAAGCAACCTTAACACTCTCCCTTCATTATATCAAAATCCTCAAAAGTTTTTCAGTCATAAAACAGTGTTGAAACTGAGATTATCATTTGGCTTATGAACACTGGAATTTGAATATTTATAGTATAAACCACTCTCTACCCTGATGTTTCCACCTCTGAAACAGGTGCTAATATGTTTTCTTATTGGTCACTACTAAGACAAGAAGCAAGAAGTTCTTCAGTATCTAAATCAAGCAGAGGTCAACTAAACATGAAGGATGCTGGTGTGGTTAAGTAAACAGACAGAAGATTCACTCTATTCCCATAGGAGGAGTGAAGAAATGAGACCACAATCACCTTGATTAGCAGCAGCCCTCTATAGGTTCACTGGTGAGACAGCACTGATTTTATTATACTGACCACTCTGCTAGAACACTCGCTCCCCTTAAAAACTGGAGGGCTATATAACAGACTGCAGCCAACAGTGTAGCCCAACACACAAAATTAGCACCTGTGCTTAAGCAGTAAGAAAAACTAGCTTCCTCCTCTCTCCTGTGCACACATACAAAAGCAACCAAGTATCAACTGGACAACGTTTACATCACAGGCTCCTTTTCCAAATTTCTCATTATTAATACTGAAAACTCCACAGCCCAGAAAAGCATAAAGGTAACTCCTCAACATTTTCTTCTATAAGACTTTAATACGTACATAAGATATTTGTCCCCAAAGGCAACTGTAAAACCTTTTGCTCTAGCTCTCAGCATAACCCACTTTCTCAAGGCTGGATTTAGTACTCACTAAGCAGGATAGCAATGCTACGTCAATGGGTATCTTCAGCAATATGCTTCCCCTTGTTTTAATGGGGATTAATGAACACTTCCTCAAAAAAAAAAAAAAAAAAAAAGAAAATGAAAAACACTTCAGACACTATGCTATCCACAGAAAGATGCGTATGTCCACAAGCACACACATCCTTTGAGCCATCTTTTGTAGGAGAGAGTAATTGAAGCATTACTACTATTTTCATACTGATATGTATATGACAGATCTTACATACGCACACGTGTGGCTATAACAGGCAAACGGCTGCAATAAATGCTTCCGCAAAAGGTGACTGAGTCAAGGTATGCCAGAGGCCAAAACTCAAGACCAAACTTGACCCCGCCGAGCCTCCGCCTGCAACACGCGGGGCATGGAGCGGCCGGCCCGACTCCACAGCCCGACACAGCGCCTCTGTCTTCCCAACGCAGTAGGGTGGGCGCGGCCCACGGTCGTGGCCGAGAGTGGCGGGTAACTGGGTCCAGCCCTGAGGGCACCAGGGAACACCTGGTGCCGGGGCCTTGGAGCATCAGCCGCCGCAGCTCGCCACCTGCCTCACCCTGAGCAGCGCGCCGTGTCCACCGGCGAACCGAATTGGGACGAGCCTGCCTCCCTTCCCCCGGCCTCTGCGGCCTCTCGCCAAGCTCTCCATCCTCCTTCTCACCCGCCCAGGCCCGGCTGAGCAGCGAAGAGAAGCAGGACTTCCCGGCAGAGACCCTCGCACCCCGCCTCACCTCAGCCGGCCGGACAGCCTCCGTGGCGGCGGGCGGGAACGCGGGCAGCGGCGCGACGATGAATAGAGGCGGAAAAGGCAGCAGTCGAGAGATTACTTCGCTCTCCAGCTCACTTCTGTCTTTGCGCGGTACTGCCGCCCGCTACCTGCTACGATCTCCCCCCGCGGCCTCCCCGCCCCTCACCGCTGACGCACTCCCGCTGCTACGCCGGAGCCGACGCCGCCCGCTATGGCGGCCACTGGGACTCTAGCGCCACTGGTCCTCACCAGGGAGGGTACTGTGTTTGTACCCGTCGTCAGCTTCAGTGGCACCCATGCCATCACTCACCATGGCAGGGGTGATGGTACCTGCTTTGTGGCTCTGGGACATGGAGGGAGCCCAGGGCTGGTTTGGAGATCTGTGGTGCCTTGCAGGGAGTAAGGGCCCTGCGTAATCTCCCAGTTCTGAGCAGCTCACCTTGTGGTTGCTTCGTAGGTATATATATATATATATATATGAAATATATATGTATATAACTTATATACTCTCGGCAAGAAAGGTGGCCTCACATCCCCAGGGAGTAAAATCTACCTTCCTGTCTCCAGCACACACTGACAACTTTGCCCTGCCCAACACCTGACTGACTTGCCTGCTCATCAAACTGAGCCAAATTACTGGCAGGAGCAAGTTTTCCAAAGGAAAATGACCAGCCCTTTTCTCCAGTACTCACCAGCACTGGTCATATCCACCCTCAAGAAGATCTGCATGCCAGGGAACTGAAAACCCAGAAAAGATTCTTGCATGAGGGCAGCACTAAGCCTTGCCTCGGGCTGTGGAATGTATCCTTGCTTGATAGCATACAGAATGACAGAATCATAAAATAGTTTGGGTTGGAAGGGACCTTAAAGATCGTCTAGTTCCAGCCCCCCTGCCATAGACAGGAACACCTCCCACTAGATCAGATTACCCAGTACTTTGTTCAGCCTGGCCTTTAACTTTTCCAGGGAAGTGGCATATGGTTCTTCTCTTCATGCAAGGGAAGTCCTAGGTGAACAGCTGTGGTGGTGGTGTTGATGGCACAGAGGAGGCTGAGCGCAGAATGGGGTCAACATCCAATGTAGGGGATGGCAGTCACTCCATGGGTGATTCCATGTCTTCCAAAGATAGGTTTGTCCCTCCAGGGGTGGAAGTAGCAAGGCGCTGCTATTAACGATGTGTGTCTCAAAAATAATGTATCTTAGCTGAAACAGTCAGATTACAAGAGGGCATTTTAGGAGACACCATGAACAGAGCTCTTAAAATACCGTGAATATTTTTAAAATAGTGCATTAAAATGCATTTGTTACCAAGTCTTTACAAAGGCTGTTAAGTATGGAGAAAGGGGCTGATATGGGAACATCCTTTACATCACACTGAAACACTCTCTCAAAAGTGTTGTGAGCTTAAGGATTACACAACTCTGTGTAGCAGGATCAATTTTATTTTCTCCCAGTTATTAACAGTGATTGTATTTTGTGTTTGCTTTTCAAATGAAGATAGAGATTTATGTATGTGATGTTACATAGTCCAAATTGTTCTACAATATATAGTAGCAGAAAACAAGGTACATTAATGGAGTAAGATTAGTATTTATCTCTGCCATTAAATTATTTGCAGTTGCTTTTGCTAATTTTATGTTCATAACAAATAATGAAAGAACTTAGAAAATAATTATGGGTTTCTGACTTAGTTTTTGCTCACAGGTTTGTGGAAGGACCAAGAAAGCTTGGGCCTTATTTGGTGAAAAATTTGTTATCCTTTTTTTTTTTATGGTTATTTACTAGGTATTGTAGGGTAGATAAGGAGACCTTAACATAAAACAGTGTTATGTAATAAAAAAATATTTCCATTCTTGGTTGCCTAGGATATGGATGTGCTATTAAAATCCTGGTCATGAAGTCTTTTTGTAAATGCAATATAAAGCCAGAGATGATCCTAAGCCACAAAAAGGTAATTCTGACAGAAATTCTCCCATAAATTATTGCCTACTATTATATAGGAATAGAATTGCAACTATTTCTACTATTATATAGGAATACTATATTTCTATGAGGTCCCCCCTGAGTCTTTTCTTCTCCAGGCTGAACAACATCAACTCCTTCAGGCTGTTCTCATAAGGGAGGTGCTCTAGCCCCCGATCATCTTTGTGGCTCTCCTCTGGAACTGCTCCAATAGCTCAAAGTCCTTCTTATGTTGAGGGCTCCAGAACTGGACACAATACTCCAGGTGGAGCCTCACCAGAGCCAAGTAGAGGGGCAAAATCACCTCTCTTGACCTGCCGGTCACACTTCTCTTGATGCAGCCCGGGATTTGGTTGGCCTTCTGAGCTGGAAGCACACACTGTTGGCTTATGTTAAGTTTGTCATCCACTGACACCCCCCAAATTCTTCTTTTCAGGGCTGCACTCAAGCCCCTCACCACTCAGCCTGTATCTGTGCTTGGAGTTGCCCCAGCCCAGGTGCAGGACCTTGCACTTGGCCTAGATGAAATTCATGAGTTTGGCATGGGCCCACCTCTCAAGCCTGTCAAGGTCCCTCTGCATGGTATCACTTCCCTCTGGTGTGTCAACTGCACCACACGTCTTGGTGTCATCTGCAAACTTGCTGAGGATGCACTCAATCCCACTATCTGTGTCTCCAAACAAGATGTTAAATAGCACTGGTCCCAGTACTGATCCCTTAGGAACACCACTCATCACTGGTTTCCACTTGGTCAAAGAGCCATTGACTGCAATTCTTTGATTACAGCCATTCAACCAGCTCCTTATCCACAGAATCACAGAATGACCTGGGTTGGACTCAAGGATCACGTAGCTCCAACCCCCCTGCCTAGCAGGGCCACCAAACAAACACATTTACTAGATCAGGTTGCCCAGAGCCCCGTCCAACCTGGCCTTGAACACCTCCAAGGATGGGGCATCCACAGCCTCCCTCGGCAGCCTGTTCCAGGACCTAACCACTCTCCTAGTAAAGAACTTCCCCCTAACATCCGACCTAAATATTCCCTCCTTCAACTTGGATCCATTTCCCCTAGTCCTGCTATTGTCAGCCCTTTATCCAGGGAGTGTTCCATCCATCAAACCCATACTTTCCCAGTTTGGTGACTCAGGTCCTTATCTAAGAATTGCTTCTGCCCTGTTAGACCTTACATTATTGGTGTGCATTTGATTTCTCCTTTCCAAATGCAGTGCCTCCTTCTCTTACCATCACTCCCAAAGAGCTTCTTCCCGCCATTTCCTAAGTTTTCTTATGATTGGTCTTACTAAGGTCTATTAATCCTTCTGTTGCTACTGCGTTTTCTTGTCAGAATCACTCACCAGCTTTTAAGAGTTTTCTCCCATACTGCAGGGCAATTGTCTTTGACACCACGTTACTTGTGACATGCAAGCCACTTCACTTGCAAGCCTTTTGCTAACTTAGCTTAGTGGTTCTGGGAGGGTCTGAAGATCAACCATAGAGGGGAAACTTTAGCCTGGGATGCCCTGTGGAGCTTCCTGAGGATCAGTAATATCTTCACTGATATGTAATGGTTGTGGACTCAGTGATCAAGTCTTGAAGGCACCAACTTGAATTCAGTCTCAAATTGGTCGTCATGTTCTGTTCTCTTAAAATTCCATTTGTTCTTTAACATTTCCAAGAACCAATCTGATATTTTTTACCCTGCAAAATTAAACATTCAAGAAGATGAGTAAATGTAAACACAGAATGAAACAGAAGTGCAGGAGGAATGACTCTGAACATAGCTTAACTTAAAATTCGACACAACTCTTATTCAGGTCTTGACTTTATGGACAGACTCATAAGGAAGTTTTTAATAGAACCTCCTTGCCTGGGAAAAGGAGGATCTCACCACCTGCCAAGAAGATTTTTCAACTTTCTTATAGCAGTGACCTGCAAGAAACTGATGTGCTTTGGGATCAATTTACAGACAAGGGAATTGAAGTTTTTTCCTTAAAACTAGAATAATCTTTAGAAATATTTGTTCTGTAGCCAACAATCATGACAAATCAACTTCCTTCTTGATTACTCAGCCTCACTACTGGTTGGACTTAAGAATGGGGAGTTGCAATGGCTCCACATCTCTTGGACTACCAGGTCTGTCCTCTCAATTACAAGGTTTTGACACGTATAAACATAATTTTCATCTAACTGCAAACAAAGATTTTTTTTAATTTGCTTGTAGCAATAAAATCTGACCTCAGTCTAAAACTGTTTTGATTGGGAGATGGTTTGGCTTCTCATTCCAGTTTAGAAGAATTCAAAATACTCAGTTTTTAATGGGGAAAAAGAATTCCTCATCACTGGAATCTATGAAAATCTCTGTCAATTCCAGAAAGGGTAAAAAAGTTGTTAGAAATTTTACATGTGTATGTGCTTCTTAGGCTATACTTGAAATCAGAAAGAATCACCATAGAATGAACAGCACAACCAACCCCACTATCCAGTATTGAAGCATTGTCACCCAAATATGTAACAATTTCAAAAGACTGGGGATGGCATGAGGAGGATATCCTCATTGTACCTCAAGTGGTTATGCTACAATTCAAATGTTGTTGTCCTTGTTCTACTGCAATTATGACTCTGCTCATTAGTCACAGTGAAAATTTGTCCTCTTACATCATCCCTTGACTACTATAATAAATGAAAACAGACAGCTCTGATATTGTGTTTCTGTTGAAAGGGGTCTGATACACAGTGTGATGCCCAGTAACCTCCTGCTGCTGCTGTGCGGTTGTCACCAGGCCACTGTGAACACAAGCAGCATTTTAAGGCAGAAATGTCTAGCTTCCCATCTGACTATAATTTAGCAGAATTTAGCTAGGGTGAATTCATTCATCCAAACTGGTATCAGAATGCACCAGTGTCCTGGTTTTGATCCCCC